>JAINUG010000682.1:0-79402 GCA_029706075.1 Aldrovandia affinis | reverse complement strand
GAAGGAAAATAAGGGAACCTTGTTTTTACTAACTCAGTAATTATCATTTTGATAGTGTTAGGCCATTTTGATTAGGCAGTTGGACAAAACAAAAACAACATTTTAAAATTAAAAATGGCAACAGTAGTAGCAGCAGCCGCTTGGCCCCGTCCCTTTGTGAATCCAGCTGAAAATAACTCTTGAGTTGGAAGTTAAGGAGCTGAAAGGTGAAGTTCTATAGCAAGTTAAGGAGGAGTTAAGAAGCGAGCTAGATGGGATCAGGGAGGTCATGAGAAGGGAGCTGGCAGAGGTCAGGAATGAGCTGAGGCGAGAACTGTCAGCGGTCGGGGTGGAGCTCCAGCACGGAGACAACATCATCCAGGGTCTGAGGGAGCAACTGGAGCCCCACACTGCCACCAACATCCCTCACATTGATTCTCCCCTGTCCACACTGTCTCAGGTGACTCCGGAAAGCCTGCCTAGTCATTCCCACAACCCTGTCCCAACGAAGCAAACCTGAGGTCATCAGAGGAGAAGTAGACGTGGAAGGCCTGGCTATACCTCTTAAAATATCAGAGCCACATAAAACTGAAACTGAAGCGGTCATGCTGTATGGCTCCAATGGAACATTTCTCAGAGAGAGATTGATATTCCCGGACATGTCAATGAGAAAGATCTGGTGCGCAACCACAGCAAGTGCCCTGGAGTTATTTTCAGATGTCAAACTAAGTGAGGCCAAGAATATAATAATTCATACGGGAACTAATGACCTAAAAGCAACCCTTCAACATCATACAGAGCAATAATGCAGAGCTGTCCAGAGGTTGTGCTATCGTGCATAATGTACTGTAGCATCTGGCGTACAACCATGACATCCTCCCCGACCTCACGTATGACCACATGCATCTTAACAAGCAGGGCGTAAAAGGATTTGCAAAGATACTCAAGGACACTGCTTTTTGAACGAAACAGTACCAGAAAAAGAGGGACTGTACCAGATGCCTTTCAGGCCACGGGAGCTACAGCCCTTTGGTATCACAGCCACCAACAACACATACTGGACCTACCCGGCAGCAGTGGCGTTTCCAGACTGTTTTGACTGGGGTGGCCTTAGTGGGGCACTGACCGGGGGGGTGCATGGGGAAAAAAATGCAAAAAAAAGGGTTAGGGACCGCTGCCCTAACTGTGTTTTCTTTTCTTCTTCTTAAATTTTGCACCCCTCGGAATTTTGCGCCCGGTACGCCCGCAGCATCTGGGGTGGCCAATCAGATTCCAGGGGTGGCACGTGCCACCCTAGGCCACCCCCTAAACACGCCCCTGCCCGGCAGCACAGTGATAGAGCCCACAGCGAGAGTCCAGCACACTCCGCACAGCCAGTGCCTGTAGCCCAGCCAGACAGTTATGCGAACACAGCACGCAATGCCAGAGAACCCTGCAACATCTGAACTGAACCAGATAAGGAATCTACTGAATGTAATTTGTCGTAAGCTAATGCGTTGATAGCATTTCTTTATTTATCCTAAAAATACGAAACTCTTTCTTCTGTTATTCTATTGATTTTAACAGTAGATAAATTAAGGTTGAAAGGAGAAAGGAAAAAAAAAGCAAGCAAAATATTTCGTTCAGACAATATAACAAATGACTGTTGCAACCCAGCAGTTGAGAAGCAGCAAGCCTGTTCAAACGGTTAACCATGCGAAGATCCCATTGGACCCAACATTGAAACCCAAGGGAATTTTTGGTGGGCACTGGTGGGAATATCAGAAGTGTTTCTCATAAAAGTGAAGAATTTAAAGTAATTTTCCTAGACTCTAATCTCGATTTTCTGTGTCTGAGACTAAACAAGACCATAGCTGTTATTGATTATACAGTACCTGGATGCAAAGTTTTTAGATGGGATAGAACTCATGGGAGTGGGGTGGGATGCTGATGTATATGAAAATATGGGATTAATTTGGTCCCCCAATTTGAATTCAAGAGTGAAATTCCCCTAGAGTGTATTGGCATAACTGTAACAACAAAAAAATCTCCACAAATGTAATTTAACATTGTGATATTGTATAGACTCCAATCATCTAATGGTGTGTTTTAACTAAATGAAGAATGTGACTGCAATAAGGAGCTAATTATTATAGGTGATTTTAATTTGAACTGGTCTGCCAAATAAAAAAATAAAAAGTTGAAGGTTATCACAGACAAATATGATGCAGATCAGTTAGTCAATGGTCCACCAAGGATAACAAAATCCTCGAAGACACAATTAGACTTGATATTTTCAAATAAACCAGGGCGAATTACTAAACCATGGTCTGGGATCTCAGAGAATAATTTAACACTATTTGCAAGAAAACTTTCTAAACACAGATTCAACCTCAATATTCCAGGAAAGCAAAACAATTATTTTTTACTTTATACTTAAGAAAGATATAATTTACCTTGAAAATGAATTAAACCAAATTAAATGGGATAATCTTCTGTCCTCAAATGACCTAAAAAAAATTGACTGTAATATCCTCATAATAACTCTCAGACATTTGAGAGATAAATTCACAAAGAAATGTAATACTAAATCCGAAAGTAAACACAATCTTCCTTGGCTAAATTGCACCTTGTGGCAGTTAATGGAAAAAAAGAAACTTGGCACTGAAAAAACAGCAAAATCAGGATTAGGTACCCAGGGCCGGATCTCTGTATAGCCCGACAAGGCCTGGGCCTAGGGCCCAAATGTCGCACAGGGCCATGAATAATGGGGGGAAAATTAATATTGATATTATATTTTAATATATATATTTTTTATTTATTTTTACATAATTCATATTATACTTACATGCCTAATAAATATATGTTCACCACACAGGATCCTTATTATTAGTAGTAATAGTAGTCATCAAAAATAACACAAATGAAATCATATCTCCAATCTAACATTAAATCTAAGAACTCCATCTCCAAGAATGCCATGCCGGAGGGGGGTTGGGGGCCCCCAAAATGGAGGCGGGGCCTAGGGCCAATGAACGTGAAGATCTGGCCCTGTTATCTGACTGATCGAATCATATTCAAAGGGCTAAGAAATATGGTTACTTCAGAACTGAGGAAATCAAAGGCCAACTTCTTTAGTAACATTATAAATGAGACAAAGGACAATCATAAACTGATTTTGTAAAACCATAGATAATCTAACTGGAAAGGGACAGGCTAAATGTTCTGGGGAGATTCAATTAAAGGTAGGGATGACTTCTTCAGGATCGGAGCCACTTAATCATTTCTTTCTGCATTCTGGATTTTGATTTTGAGATAACCCACAATGTTCTCACAATGACAGAATTGAATATTACACCATGTAATGATTCTCTCCAAGTTTTTTTTATTTATCACCAACTACAGAGGATAAGGTGTATAATATATTGAGTTCTTTGAAAAATTTGAAAGCTGAAGAATGTGTGTGGCCTTGATACCGCATTTTTAAAGTAACACAAATACATTCTTGCCTCACCTACAACACATCTTATTAATTTATCCATAAAAAAGGATACATTTCTGAATGCATGGAAGTTGTACTCCTATGTTCATGTCTGGAGAATGGTCGCTAGTCAGTAATTATAGACCATAAATATAGAGCAAAATTACCATATTGCCAGTCATTTCAAAAGTTGCAGAAAATGTAGTTGTTTGGAAATTAAGCCATGCAATTTGACTTAAGAGCAAATCACTTAACTGAGACAGCAAGTTGTTATTTTTAGGAGAAGATGAAATCTAAACTTCACAGTGGGGGGGGTGGTTGGTGCCATTTTCTTAGATCTGTGAAAAGCATTTGACACTGTCATTCACATCATCCTTCTTTCAAAATTATCTCAATTGAACATATCCTCCAATGCCATGAAGTGGATGAAGTCATATTTAGCTGATAGAGTACAGTGTGTCAGAATCAATAACAATCTCTCATCATCTGACAATTGTATAATGGGATCTGTTATGGGCCCACTACTGTTTAGCCTATATATAACTGATCTCACACAAGTTTACCATGGAGTTGATATCCAAACGTTTGCAGATTTGTTGTGAACAAGCACCATTCAAATTGAACTTCAGCAGTGAAGTTGCTGAAGTTAAGACATCTTTCATGGTTTAGTATAAATGTGGGTAGAACTGTGGTCATTTTACTTTTCTATTAAAAAAACATCACCCTGACATCTATATTAGGGGGAAATCAGCATTTTATCTGAATGTAAATATCTTGGTATTATCTAACTCTTAAAAAGCATAAAGAAAATGTTAAATGAAGTATGGGTGTTCAGTTCTGAAGACAAACAAAAATGTACATAATTGCGAGCCAACACAATTGAGCACCAATGCAGCAAAGGCTACCTTTTTAACTAGCGCAGCTTGATGACTGAGGATCATGGGATGGGATCTGTCTTGTGCCTCTCGCCCTCAGGCTCCCCCTGTTAATGCAGAGGAAAAGGAGGAGGTGCATTGATTCTGAGGGGCACCAGAAGCAGGGAGGGGAAATCGGCAGACGCCACACACTTCTGATATACTGTGCCTGGGGGGAATTGACTTGGAGTTCAATACGAGAGATGATTTCGGAATTCAGCACGTGTCGGTCTGTACCGGCCCAGCGGCCGGAGGAGACAGAGTGATGTCTCCTCGCCTCAGCCGAGCCAGAATGCATGGAAAACAAAATGGAAATGGTCGTGTCTCTCATTTGGCATTCTGTGTATGCCCCACGGGCTTGTGCGCTGTTTGGGGAAAAACTCACCGCCGGCAAAAGTAACCCCCGACTCCTCATCCACAGACCTCGTATCCTCGAAATGTTCCCAAACGTAGACGCTGTCTGTTTCAGGTGGGATGTGACGCCTTTGCCAGTTTCCCAAGGCTGCGGTTCGGGAATTGCTCGGCGGTGAAATCTGGCTACGACTTCAAGGCTGGAAGGGACCTGAAAGAGAGGAACGCCAAAAGCCTGCACGCCAAGGTGTTCAAATATAGCAGCGTGTCAAACTTTTGTCCTGCCCCATGCGCATCTTCTCTGGTGATGCTTTCCCAACACAACCTGACCAATTATTATTATTTACTTGCTTAGTAGACACCCTTACCCAAAGCCACATGCGTATCATACATTTTACATAGCATCCATATATTCATGTATACACTGCTGCCAAGCCATTGATAGGCATTCGCTGGAAGAAAATCTCATTGCATAAATGGCTTACGGGCTGCATCTAGTCTGTCCTTAACATTTTAATTAGGACGAGAGAAGATGTTGCGTTCCCAAACCCGCCCCGCAAGCAAATACGATCCGCTCCCCATGGCATTGCAGTACCCTGGTGCCGTTCTGATTACCGTTGTGATATACAGCCTTTGGTTGTGATACAAGGTGAGATAGGGGGCTTAAAGGCATGATGGATGACATAAGGAGCCTTCGGGACCGATCTTCAGCACAGAGATTTGTGTGGCAGGTAGGTCAGGGACAATATGCTGCTCACCATCACCAGACAAGGCCAGTATTGTCAAGCGCGCTCGCTGAAAACAACGTGGCTATATTACACAGGGAACCAAGAAAAATTGGGTCTCGCCTGTCCCTTAAAACACAGTAAAATAGTACCGCCAATAGACTGGAGGAGTACGAGGCTGACAAGGAGACAATGGAGCAGAAAACTCATTAGCACTGCACACACTGCGTCTTACTCGTCATTCCGCTGGCACTTTTACCTGCTCGCAGAGTGCACCCTGAGATTTGTGTTGGGAGATTATTTTCCCTTTACAAAGGAAGGAAATACATTTGTTGAGCAAGGCTCTTCTCTGTATTACCACAGATGACAACTGTGCAAAGCACAACTAATGTCATATCATTTAGTAATTTACTAAATGTCTCACTGATACAGAAGCGTTTGGGGTTAAACTATCTTAATCTTTTGCCTCCTTTCTCAAGAATCAGGGTTTTTTTTGTTCTGCAGATATTTTTTGTGTATGTGTGTGTGTGTGCGTGTGTGTGTTGTGTGTTGGCGGTGTCAAACAGAGGCCAGATATTTAAAGAAAAGAGAGCTACTTTCTGAAGTAGCGCTCAAGAGAGATGCCGGCGTAATTCCTCTCAGCAGATGAATAGGATCTTTCAGTCTGCAGTGCTGTCAATCTGACAGCTTTGAAGTGTGCCAGCTTCGCAAGAAAATGCAACAAAGACTGGGGGAAAAGAGAGAGGAGGAGGGTGGGAGAGAGAAAGTTGATGTCTGTATTTTACATGAGGACACAATGCGGCTGTGCCTTCGACTTTTCAGCGTGATGAGGGTAAATACGGCGTGGGAAGGAGAAGGAGAGGAATGAGAAATGCATTGCCGTTCACCTACCTCGGGAAAATTATGGCAGACTCGAAAAAGCCATTTTCATTTCCATTCTCAGGCATTCGGACGGATGTATTGGCCAACCTCTTGAAATCGTGAAGGACCAGAAGGAGCCGGAATGATCATGAATCACGTACTGCAACGGAGATGTGATCTAAATGATATTACTTAATGCGGTCATGTACCGGAGCCCAAAGAAGATTATTAAGAGCTGTAAGGTCCTGAACCATTGAAACTAAGTATTTCTAACAGGCATGTGCACAGATAGGGCCCAAGGGGGGCTTGAGCCCCTGCCCTTTTGCCCTCAGAGTCAAAAAGTGCCCTTTTTTTGGCTGGTTTTAATTGTATTTTATTTTTTCTTTATTTGTTATTGAAATTCTATGAAAGAGGGAAATGTATAGTAGTATCCATGAAAAAATACACCATATCAACTTAAAAAGTACTCCGCTCTCCACCCCCCTCAGTAGAATTTAAACAGGTCCCATGTTATGAACATAGTGTGTGATTATGGATGGCGGCGGTGTGGCAACATCGGGATGAGAATAGTGCGTGTCGGTGGGGTGAGTGCCCTTTTTTTTTTTTTTTTTTGCTTGAGCCCCTGCCCCCCAAAATGTCTGTGCACGGCCCTGATTTCCAACTAACTGTCATTGCATTTCAGTAAAGCTGCCCAGGCCACTGTCAAATGCTTTTTTTGGTTTAGTGGTGTTTTTTAAAGCAAGTGTCCAAAGAACTCTCCGTATAGGTATATATTCCGCTCATATCTCACCACTAGTTTGTGGTCTGAAATAAAGGCGTTTGCATCAACATGGGTTGAGCTGTGCAATGGGAGGTGAAGAGCCTAGATCAGCTCTAAACTCAAACACATAGTCTGGTGACGTTATTAATGCACACATATGAAGAGCTAGGGCATACAAGAAAGAAATCCCTCATCGCACAAGACTGCTTTGTGGATGTTTCGTATTTTACCTCACTCTGAGGCAAATCGTTCAATCAATGACTATTTGAAATGCAATCTTTATTCAACAAACGTATTTAAGCTTGGCACTTGTACAGAGAGGTTCAGTGCACATGAATGAGGGAGAGTCCCTCTCTACTCCTATCAAAGGTGTAAGAAACCGATATATATATATATATAAAACAGTAATACAGTTAATAAACACGGTTTAGTATAATGTTTAGGTGAAAATGCACAAACTAAACTGCCGTGCACCGCACATCTTCGCTTTTCTCACACTTTTCTCAGTAGGAAACCGATGCACATGCACATTAGTGTAGTTTTGTATTGCACTTATAACTTGCTCTTCATCAGATATGATGAAATTGTCATTTCGTTATTGCATTAACACACTGGTATTAAAGGGAGCTGGTGATCTGATATGCCATAATTAAACCAAAATCTCACCACACCCACAGGTAATTTCTTCTTGTTAAACCAACCTCTTTTACAACTGTGCTACAAGTGTGCTACCATCTCTTGTCTCTTGTCATGCAACTACCAGAATAGACAAGGACAATCCTTAATACGCCATCATCCTGAATTAAAGCTAGTGTTTGCACATTGCGCTTTGACAACAAACCTAGAGCCTATACACAGAATTGGGTTGTTTCAATTGGAAATTGAAGTTAGTTAGAGAAAAGGGTTGACTGATGCTGAAAACAATGTTTGTGTTAAAATTGCAGTATATGAGAGAATGAAAATGTTTTCTCATTTATTTACACACTATTGTTTTAGTGCTGTGTTAATAACTAGATGCTGTGGGCTATTTATGTTATTAATCCTCTTGCAGCACTTAATTAGAGGAGGTGCACACTTAAGTACCTCCTCAAATCAGTTGTATTGCATTACAGTCAGAAACTGGTTTGGCTTTGGTGATGATACCTACATAAACTTCAGCCAAGTACTTTATAAATCAAATCAAATGTAATTCTAACATCTGCCATTGCAATTGCTGACATTATGGGTAGCAGTTTTAACAACAAAAGGTATAAAGCAATTTGGAGTTTGGAAATATTTGCAAATGTCTGTCCTTCAGTGGGCACTTACTCCAAATTCTTGGGCCACGCCTCCTGAATACAAATTACAGCCCATGAAACTGAAAAAGACTTTGTGGAGGTTGAGCTGCTGAACTAGACTGCTAAACTCTCCCAACAATCTGTGCCTATTCAATATTAAGCCCAGAAGGAAGGATTATAGTACTGTGCAATATCCCCATCGTTGGGGGATCCCCATCACTGCCATAAACTACGCGTTCTGTGTGCTAAATATTTACCAGACAAATGTTTCCGTTGAAGCCTGACAGTAATGCAACAGAGCATATCTGCAAAGGCCAAGCTTTTATATTTGTGAACTGATTACATAGCAACAAGTTCATATTTTTTTATATAAATAAATATTTGTAATATAAAGGAAAAATCTATTCTAAGGAAATACTGTGAAGGTGATCATTTGGAGAGTGTGTTTACTATAATATAAAATAATTTAATATTCATGTCTCCAAATATACTTTTCAAAGGGTAAAACAATCTGTGTTTAATGAAAATGCAGTCTGACAAAGAATTGGCAGTGTTTTAGTGCATCAGACAGTTGGGGAAGGTGCTTTTCAATTAACTCTCCATTGATTTTTTTTCTCCACATATATAATTAATTTTCTCTTTGCTCCAAGCCAATTTTATGACAAAATAAAATCACAGCAAATGATGATATCAATACTTTAGAGAGAAGTCTATGGTCACATTTTCTTTTGTGAGCTGTGAAGTGTCTCCCATCTTGTACAGATTAAAGAAAATTGGTGGCTGAGCTTGCTTCCTTTAATGATGAAAGTACAGAACTTTAGTGAGCAATTATTGCTGTTCTGTATGCCACCATTACTAATTTGCAGAATGTCTTTGGCAACTTTTGGAAGATTAAATACGTTTCCATAATAGTGACAAATACAAATATGTGTTGCTTTCTTCATTTACTGCTTTTGTTAGTTATAACATACTGCCTGGCCTGCCTTACCTTTAGTGCTGGGCCAAATAGCCCTGCATTCCATCAAATGGAATAGCACTGGGTTCTAAAAGGACAAATCTTTTTGTATTTAAAAATCAATAAGCCAGTGGTAAAAATGGGAAATTGAAAAATGATTTGCCGTTGTGCCTCGGTCAAGGCCCTTAGTGACGTAGCTGGACTAGCAACAAGCAGTGTTTCTGGTCCAGGTCAGATTTCCACCAAATGAGCAATGCTACACAGCTGCAATTGAAACAATACACCTCTTGACATGTTTTTATTTCACAAATCCAGTTATGCCCCTTGACCCTTATTGCCACCCAGGCTTTTTTGTATACAGTATGGATTTACTTTCGCACAGTGCGGGCGCGGTCAATTAGAATGGACAGACACATCTAAAATCTGTTGTGTGCTTTTCACCACCATGCTGGTCTCAGAGTTTGATAGGATGCTGGCCATGTTCCAGTCATGCAGGTTTTTCAGAGTCTGTGTTGACTTTGCGTCAAATGACGAGGGCCTGCATGCTTATCCTGTTCGAACTCCAAACTGCTTGTACTGACAACAGAGGTCAGGCGTCTTCTGGCTGCAGCCTCAGCGCAAATGCTGCGGACTCTCCGGGGCTGTGCGTGGGAGCAGGCCCATCTTCAAAACAATAGATGTGAGCAATGACAGCAAGAAAGGCATAGGAAAGTGGTAAAACCAGGATAGGTTATTATTCTAGTGCCTCTAGTAAGTTAATAGGAGAAACACACAGTAAGTAAAAAATTATGAATAATAAATACCAGCAGGTTCTCATAACCTTATTTACCATTCTAGTTATGCAAGAATCGTACGATAACGGGCCAGTCAATATTTGCAGCACTTCGTCTGTCATGTTTATTCGTTTCAGCTGATAACTTCCCAAAGCCGGTCTAGTGAAGTCTATGCTGACATTTATGACAGACTGTTGAGGCAGATTGTTCAGAAGTAAAAGCAATGCAACCAGTGGCTTGCAAATATCACACAGTCGGCTTGCCATTGCTTAAGCCTTAAGTATGAAACACAATAACATTTAATAAAAAGAATAGGCCACTCAGCCAGTGTACCTAGCATAGCATCAAGCTTAGCTGTGAACAATCCAATGTTCTTTGCTTCCACTATGACTCCCAGTAAGCTACTTCATGCATTAATAACTTGGTTAAGAGAAAAACGCTTCGTAATACTTCCTTTAATGAATTTCCACCTTAGCGTGACAGAGCTCAATTTAAATTGGCTTGTGTAATCCACTTTATGAATCCCTTTATTTTCAATTGTTAAAACCTCAAATAACCCTGAGTCTCCGGTCTCCTGTTATCTCAAAATAAGGGATTTTGATAAACAACGCTCTGATCACTTGCTTAGCAATGAACAGAGACCGCCTTCACCTCGCAACAGATGCTGACCTGTTTACTATCCTTGTCATTTTGGATCTCTCTGTAGCTTTTTACCTTAGATCACAACATCTTGCTGCAGTGACTCCAGTCACATGTTGTTTTCTGTGGGAAAGCCCTTGAGTGGCTAGCATCATATCTCTCCCAGTATTCCCATTTCAGCTCCTTAGGTGATGCTACATCAACACCAAAAACTATTTGGTATGGTGTTCCTCAGGGCTCCATCTTGGGACCAATGCTGTTCAGTGTGTATACTGCATGTTACTACTGGGTGGCAGATTTATGCATCATTTCCTGTCAAAACTGACGTGGCAGTATCTGCACTCACTGAAATCAAAACATGGATGGCAACTAATTGGCTGAAGCTAAACCCTGGAAAAAAGTAAATACTTGTGATTGGTTCCCAAAGCCTTCTATCAAAATTTGAAGTGGCCAAAATATCTATTGAAGGTAAATTTGCCCCATAGGTAAAGAATCTGGGTGTTATTTTTGGCTCCGCTCTCGCTTGACACCCATCTCAAATACATAACTAGAACTGCCTTTCATCATTTGACAAATATGGCAAAGTTCATACCTTGTCTGAGCAGGTAAGACATGGAGGTGCTGGTCCACTCTTATAATGTCCCACCTGGACGACTGTCATTCTTTGTTCACTAGACTACCGGACAGTAAACTTAAAAGGCTGCAGTTTGTCCAAAACGCAGCTCCCAGGCTACTGACCCACACCCGCAGGTCTGAACACATCACGCCTGTCCTAAGACCACTGCATTGGCTGCCAGTTAAACAGCACATCGATTACAGAGGAGCAATTACAACATACGAGGCCTTAAATGGGAAAGGGCCCTCCTACCTTACAGAACTGCTAACACATTATGTGCCTGTTTGTTCCCTGTGCTCAGAAGGTGAGGGATTACTGGTAGTACCCAGGTACCGCCTCAAGAGAGCTGGACTGAGATCTTTTTCCTGCTACAGGAAAAAAACATTTTTTTCTTCCAGCCCAGATCAGAAATGCTGAAACAATGGTTACTTTTAAAAAATCAATTGAAGACATTTCTCTTTGATTGTGCTTTTATGTAATGTGTATGAAATTGACCATTTTCTGTAGATACAGTATAATAGCTATTGCATGTGTATGTAAGTGACTTAAAAATTGCCCTGCTCTGCTTCTATGTTTTAACTGCTTAGTGCCCTGGGGCACCTGGTGTGAAGAGCACTACATAAAAATAAAATTGATTGAAATTGATTGATTAGGTATTTGTATTTAGAATCATGGCTCTTATTATACACTATATGGCCAAAAGTCAGTGGACACCTGACCATCAGACCTATATGAGCTTGTTGGACATCCCATTCTAAAACCATTGGCATTAATATGGAGTTGGACCCCCCTTTGCGGCTATGACAGCTGCCACTCTTCTGGGAAGGCTTTCCACAAGATTTCGGAGTGTGTCTGTGGGAATTTGTGCCCATTCAGCCAAAAGAGCATCTGTGAGGTCAGGCACTGATGTTGGATGAGAAAGTCTGGCTCACAATCTGCGTTCTAATTCCTCCCAAAGGTGTTCAATGGGGTTGAGGTCAGGGCTCTGTGCAGGCCAATCAAGTTCCTCCACACCAAACTCGTCAAACCATGTCTTTATGGACCTCGTTTTGTGCACAGGGGCACAGTCATGCTGGAACAGCAAAGGGCTTTCCCCAAACTGTTGCCACAAAGTTGGAAGTGCTAAGATGTCTTCGTATCCTGTAGCATTAAGAATACCCTTCACTGGAACTAAGGGGCCTATCCCAAACCCTGAGAAACAGCCCCAGACCATTATCCCTCCTTTACCAAACTTTACAGTAGGCACTATGCATTCCGGAAGGTAGCGTTCTCCTGGCATCCGCCAAACCCAGATTCGTCCATCAGACTGCTAGATAGTGAAGCGTGATTCATCACTTCAAAGAACACGTTTCCACTGCTCCAGAGTCCAGTTGCGGCTTGCTTTACACCACTCCATGGAAACCCATTCCACGAAGCTCCCAATGCACAGTTCTTGTGCTGATGGTGCTTCCAGAGGCAGTTTGGTACTCTGTAGTGAGTGATGCAGCAGATGATAGGTGATTATTAAGCGCTATGCGATTCAGCACTCGTCGACCCCGCTCTGTGAGTTTGCATGGTCTATCACTTCGTGGCCGAGCTGTTGTTGCTCCTAGGCGCTTCCACTTCACAATAATAGCACTTACAGTTGACAGGGGCACAGCTAGTAGGGCATGAATTTCACAAACTGACTTGTGGCAAAGGTGGCATCCTATGACAGTGCCGCGTTTAAAGTCACTGAGCTCTTTACGAACCATTCTGAATTCTAAATGTTTGTCTGTGGAGATTGCATGGCTATGTGCTGGATTTTATGCACCTGTTGGCAATGGGTGTGGCTGAAACACCAGAACTCAATAATTAGTAGGGGTGTCCACTGACTTTTGGCCATATAGTGTAACTAATCAATTTAAGACTTGGAACCAATCGTATTACCCTTCTCTGTACTTTTACAAGACCCTCTATGTCCTTCATATAGTGTGGTGCACAGAATTGGATGCAATAACCTACTCTATATGTGGTCTGACAAAGGCATTGCATAACCTACATACTGTATATCCTGAATTGATTTATGCTAAATATTTTGCAACACATTTCTGCATATTTCGCTTTTTTTATTGCTTTTTTTGATCCAGACAGACTTAAAATGAAAGTCTTTTTCCTATTGTGTTGGCTCCAATTTAGTTTGATATCCAAAGATAGATAGAAAGATAGCCCCAGGGCTGTATAAAAATGCACAAAGTTGCTGCCTCAGCAACATAAAATGAGAAGGTTTCTGTAAGAAGTATTTACATACATGTGGGGGCACATGAGCATCCGTACATCTTATGAAGGACTCTGCATACACTTGCTATTTTTCTTTTCATGCATATTGGATGAGGTATCAGGTATCTATCTACAAAGTGCATAACAAGAGGGCAAGCCCAGCTTGATTTCAGACCCCTCTGGATATTCTTTTGCTTAATCACCTAAAAAATTGTTAAAATAGACAAGAAGATAGCACCTTCTGCCTTACATTAGCTTGCAGAGCTCTGTCCCTAGGGCTGTCTTCCTGCCCCAGGATGTATTATCTATCTAGCAGAAGCTGGATGTCCCTCATGTTCACTTTGTAAGCAGTCTTGGTAGCCAGCTGTTAGCTCTCCTCTGGTATGCACTGCAAATGAATGTTAATGTTCCATGAACCATATTCACTGTTTGCCACGTCGGTGCTACGTAGTGCCAGTGAACAAATGATTCCCAAACTACGTAGGCCCTTTGTATTTGTTTGTGTTGCACCCTACGTCCCTGCAATGTGTGCATACAATCTGGTAATGAAATGTGATCATTGCCGACATTCCACTCTTTGAAGGACGTTGCGGCGATGTGTGTGTGCTATCTGGAACATGTACTGCTATGTGTCTCGGTAGTTTCCTAGCTCACTTTCTAGCTACAGTGGCTTGTTCATGAGACCTCCCTTGTTTTGTTCAGTTATGTTAGCTAGATAGCTATTTTCAATTTGTGTGACCAAAATTGATTTAGCTAGCTAACTGTTTTTTTTGTACTGCAAACTCTGGGGAACTGGATAGCTAGTTAACTTTTTTTCTCCTCTGGTTAATTTGCACATATTTCTATCAAAAGAAGCAGGCTATATCCTTACTAAGAAAATACAAACATTATTACAGCCCATAGTCAGTAGAACAAAACCATGATAAAGTGTTCACTAGCTACAGTTAGGCTAAAAAGTGAGTTATGCGATAATTCAAATCCCTTCCCCACCATGGTTTCTGTTGGGGTTGTGCACTGATATAGATTTATGTTGGCCATTGTAAAACTGGATGAAATCCCACATAAAAGTGTCTACCGTTTCCCAGCAATATCCCTTGTACCAAAAATTAAAATGACAAATATGTTTTTACAGCAGATGCACTGACATTTTATAATGACATAAGTAGGTAATTCATCATGGTAATTCATATTTGTCATGAATGGCGTATGTGGGATTTTTATTTTGCAGGTACTGGATAAACAAGTTCCTCTCTGAGCCCGAGATACTGTGTGCCAGTTCATCCTACAAATGCTGTTAAAGTCAGTTGAGTAGAGCATCCATGACTTAACTGTCACATTTCAATGAAAACCATTGTTCTCTGAACAGAATGTGGACTTGCATTGCCCTGCTGGAACGTCTTCACGTCAGGATGAACCCACAGGTAAGGCAGTGTGTAAGGTTCCAGGAACCCAATGTAGTGCTGTGCAGGCAGATTGTTATCCTTCACTATATGTATCCAACAATGATGTCTATGAATGATGTCTATTGCTGTATTACTGTATTACTGTACTGTATTACTGCACTGATCTCTTGCACAAACGATGATTGCTCATACCATGTATTAAGGCACATCTTGTAAGTCCCTCTGGATAAGAGTGTCTGATAAATGCTTAAAATGTAAAATGTATACTTGTGCAAGAGGGAGAGCAGAAATACTGACAACTTAAAACATAAACTAGGCTTGGTGGGTGATAGCTCCACCTGGAGGCCTCCACATGCCCACAGACGCTTTCGCAAATTGCAACAATTCGTCTTCTCTCCATTGGTTCAGATGATGAGCATGTCATCTTCGGGCCTACATCCCTCTCAGTGCCCCTGGTTATGGATGATGGAACTGCCAGTTGAAGTGTCGCTGCAAGGCTTAGCAGGAATTCAACTTGCTACAAACATATCAATGCTCCCACTCGCCAGTCACCCCACCGATCAGTTACCTCCCTTTCTGCAGGAGTGTCATGCCCATAAGGATCAGATTGCTCAACTCAGAGAATTCCTTTTCAGATATTGCATGTCAATCGCTCTGGAAGCAGAATGCACACAGCAGTACTCAGGCAAAATTTAACTGCCCAAGCAGCATGTGCACTTGAATTTTAGATTTTGTTTACTAGTAAATGACCCTTCATACATCACAGTTAGCCTTAACAGTCAGTGGAATAGCGATTATCTTCGGGTTTTCTTCAGAATGGACCCAAATCAGCCCTCTTTTTCAGCTTGTCATGTGAGTTGTTGTCTTTGTCCTCTATTACTTCTTCTAAGAACTCGACCAACCAACCAGCAAATCAATCAATCAGCCAATCCATTGCCCTGTGCAGCTCACCTCTGCTGATGCTGAAATCCAAATGCCATTGACTGCACCTGGGGAACATAAAATGGTGCATGCAGTATCTCCAAGCCAACCAGCCCACACCACTACTGGCAGGTGAGAGAGGAGGAGCAGGTGCAAACTTTCAGCTAATGTAGTTTGGATTAACCCACCGTATCATCCAATTAAACCTCCCCCCAGTGATCACACTAATTTCTCCCGCCCTCCAACGTGTCATTTTGGCAGACCCTGACAACCACATGACCCTCAGGCCCAGCACCAAACCACTCCACAAAGTCCAAAAACACATCAGATTTTTATTCCTGGCAGCACATAGAGAGGTATGGGAAAACTATTGGCATTTATGTTATTATATGATTTTTTTTTTGTATTGTCATTTTGCTAAGAGCAACAGAGTTAAAGCATCTCCTGTTGGCAGTGAAATGTGATCTAGGCATCTGTGCGAGCCTGTCAGCTGCAGTGCAGACACTTCATCCAGATGACTGATCTGAGCGCAGCGGGTTCGGTACAGTTCCAGGGACTCTGGATGAACCCACTGACTCCACATGACCCCCCGAGGACAGGGTATCAGTCATGACTGACAGTGCTGAGACGCAGACAGCGACACTCAACCTCCACCCCCCCCCCACCAAGATCACGGGCCTGCAGAGATCGTGAGGTTGTGTGTCGAGGTGTCACCTCGGCTAGCGTTGCCCCCAGGTCGGAAATCAAAGGCAGAGGGCAGGAGGAGCAGAGGAACTGACAGCATTGAGAGTGTTTAGAGAAATGCTCTGATTGAATGAGGACAGAGAGAAAAGCACACTTATTACCCTGAGAGACAGAGCCAGCAGTGTCTCGGACAGTGAACGGACCAAGAGACAAGGGAATAGAGGGCGTGCAAGTGGGAGACATTGAGTACATAAACATTGTATATACAGTATCTGTGTTAAATTTTATATAATTTTGTAAGGTGTGGCTGTAATTACAGTTCATTGCATGCATCTGTAATGATGCATAGCTTGAGAAATCCCAATTCAGCTGCAGTTATATTAATATATTTGTTGCTCACCATAATGGTTGCTCACCATTACTAAAGAAGAAACAGTCCACAGTGAAGTCTCATACAAACCCCAGAATGCATTTCACCACCTCTCTCTCTCTCCCCCCATGCACACACACACACACACACACACACACACACACACAAACACTCCCTCATTCTAGATTGAACAACCTCCCTGTACATGCTACAAACTGGCATCGGGGGAGCAATGTTGAAGTGATCACTGTTCAGCTGATATCTTACAATACAGTAAAATCCCCATGAAAATATAAACGGTTTAATTGCTTCAGGACAGCCATCTGAACGTAACATTCAGTCATGTTACACTAAACCTGAAATAGAGAGTCCATTCACTTCTAATTCACTGGAGAGGGTAAATGTAATGTTCAGATGTCAGTCTTCTGGTGGTTCTCTGATGGTTTTGTGCACTTCATTACCCACTAAATTGTGAAGTAAGGAACAACCTAAAAATACATTGGTTTTCAGGTGAAATGAAAGTGTAAGTCCAAAAGTGGGAGCAAATTCACACATAAGGCATAATGGCAAAGCTTAACTTTGGCCATTATGATTTAATAGCCTGTGCCACGTCCTGCCACACCCTACTCACACATAAGAGCAGTGGTTTGCGTCTACGGTAGAGTCAGACATTGTCTACAGACATTGAGCATATTTAAAAAATTTTACCAAAAGCCATGATGAAATCAGACCATTGCTAATTAATTGACTAATTAAATCTCCAGCACTGGATGCCACATAAAAATCATATTATACACAAAAAACTGTACAGGCTTTTTACAAAAACAGGTGTGCCACCATCCTGTAACAACAACCATGCAGTGCTGCATGATCATCAGAGAAGGAGTAAAATGTCAAAAAATAACATCTGCGCTGGTTCCCCTGAAAACCAAGTGAAAATGCAGCGCTGCCTAATTAGTTGCATCGTATGTTGCTATTTGTTTAAGCATGTTCTTGTGTGCAGGAGAAAGTGTCGGCTGACAGAAGTGAAATAGCACACAGCGTGTGCAACTGGTGGCTATGGTATGTTTATGTGTGTAGGGTGGCTGAGAGCTCAATGCATGTTACTCTGTATGAGTACAGCGATGCAGCAGCTATATTCCATCATTAATGATTCTCGAATAGCGCTAGGGTGACTACACCAGGGTTGGGGTCAAATTCCATTTCAATTCAGGAAATTAACTGAAATTATATTTAATGAATTACAAATTCTTATAATGTCCTATGAGGATTTTTAAATGAGTGAATTGAATTTCAATTAATTTGCTGAATTGCCTGAATTGAAATGGGATTTACCCCAACCCCTGTCTACACCCTCCCTGTGTTTGTGGGTCACCTAATATGCTCCTGCTGCTTCCATGGTCTAGATCTTCCTGGGAGCCATGGAGGTGATGGAAGCTTCCAAGCTACCTCAGATCCAGCTTTATTGCACAGCTTTTTCAGATACAAGCTGGAAAAAGGTTTCAGCCTTCGACAACAATCAAAGTTTCTATACAAAGAGGAGGACAGTTTTAGCAATTGCGGAACAGAAATGTTATGTCCTCTTTGCTGACATTCTGAAGTCATTCTGAAATAGAGCCAAAATACTGGTTTTAAAAGTTAAAAATAATTAGGTACAGCAATAGTTCATTATAAAATAAGCATTTCAGTTTAGCACTTTGTGGTGAATGTTTCTCGTATATTGGGCCTAGAAGACTGACTAATTCATGAGAACAAATCATTGAATGCATAGAGATGGGTACAATGAAGTCACTCCATTTATTTGGTGATGGATTTCAAAAATGAAATGAAAGAAAAGAGCATTCAGCTCACTGTCTAAGACTAACATGGTTTGGTGACCTCCATTAAAACAGCACATATTCATCAGATAGTCTGAATGCTCTGCTTCACTTCATCTCTCACAAAAACAAAAGCGACCCAGTTCACTGCACACATGGTACTTCAAAACCTACACCCTCTCAAAAACAGAATTCCTGGAGATATTTTTTAATATACATATATCTCCGAAATGACAACATGGACAGAAACAGCATGTTTGAAGGGCCGTGATATGCACCTCTTCACACACAAAGAATGATTCATTAAGGTGCGTTCCCGTCTTTCCCTTCTTGAGCAGGGCCAGGCGTAATTGGATTTAGCGTCTTAAAATTCCAGTCAGTTTGACAGGCAGCTTAGCAACCTGGGCTCTTTTTTTTTTTTTTTTTTTGTATCCCACTCTTAACTCAGGTGTATTCTTGGGGGACAATGGTGTGTGTTTGGGGGGGTTTAGTGCTACTAATGAAATCATTTCAGTTCAGTCAATTCTATACTTACAGCATGCACACCTAATTACCCTCCAGGTGGCCCGTTCTCCCCATTTGCACAGGCCTGGCTGTGAGTCCTGCCAACCTCATCTCAAGCAGCCTTATACATGGACATTTTCTCTGTAACTGCCAGTGACTATTTCTGTGAGGTGTTTATCTTCAGCCCCCTTCCGCCCCTCACCAGACACACACACACACACACACACACACACACACACACTCATCCATCGAAATATGCAACAATTTGCCAGACCTGTTATGTCTCACTTCATTTCAGGATGTTTCGGAAGGATAAATTGAGGTTCTTCATCTAACTACTCGATTTTTCATGCTGAAAATTTTGCGCATGCAGCGAAAAACCATATCGGTGCATGGTTCTTAAAAATCGAGATAAACATTACATGTCATTATTTGATACCCTCTCTAAATGATGAAACCATCGCATAACTTTTTCATGTGACAATATGGGGGGTTATACAATGTGAACTACCTTCATTGTGTCTTTGTCCTTGATGTCACTTGTCGAGGTCAGTGAAAAACATTCTCCAAAATCAACATCCTTATAATGCAAAGAAAAATTCCCCTCAATCCCAAATGTCTCTTGCAAAATAAATTCAAGTTTATTCACTGTCCCAGGGATTCCAGAGGGTAATTCTAGTTTATGTCATGGTCTTGAAGTATGATCTGAAGTTTAGCCGGATGAGACATTTGAGCATCTGTAACAGAAAATACATCACTTGGGTTTAAGATCATATACACTACCGGTCAAAAGTTGTAGAATGTCTTATGGAAGGTCTTATGGACCGAAGATCTTATGGACCGATGAATAAAAATGGAAATCTTGACATTTTGAAAGGTTTTTGTAGGCCGTCAAGTAGGCGAAAGGATGCTTCCTCAGTGTGTGACACCAACTGTCAAACATGGAGGAGGAAGCGTGATGGTCTGGGGCTCTTTTTCTGGATCCAGAGTCGGAGACTAGAACTGCTTAAAAATGTCAGTAAAAACTGGAAAATGGGGGTGTTCTAAAACCTTTGACCAGTAGTGTACATGGATCTTGTAAACATGTCATGTTCAGCGGCAGCCTTTAAACATTCAGCACATGAAAAGTAAATCATGCAGTTAAAGTAATACCCAAAATAGATCATAAGCTCTCACCATGATTTAAGTCCGCCCACATTAACGTCAGTCCATTTCTTAATTTAGCCCACTTTTATTTTGCAAAGACTGGGAGTCATGTAGTGCCACACATAATATGAAAGTAAAAATATTTTTTACAAAGATCCTTCAATATAAAATATGACAGTGTGAGCAATGGAGAAGCAGATCTTGACCACAAAACTTTTGTGTTTTCAATCATTGGAGGCAAACAGACACAAAAACAAATGAGAAAAACTGTCAGTAACACTATGGCTTGGTAGATTTGTGAACTTTTCTCCTTGCCATTTTCACCACCTTTTCCATGTTAATTAGCAGGCAGCAGGCTATTCTAGTGACTGCTAAAAATAGTTTATTTCTCCTCATTTAAATTTTGGAGACGGGATTATAAACTACACAAACTGCACAAGCCAATACAAAAGTTTGTGATTTCCAACATGACTTTGCCAGAGGGTTGAGTTTTGCAAACCCTCCATAAAACAGAGAGCCTCTTTAAATATCTGCTTCCAGTTCAACTAGCAGGTTCTGAAAAGCATTCTATTTTAAAGCAAAAAAGATGACATTTTATATTTGGTCAATGGCATGAGTTAACAGTAGGGCAAGCATAGTCTCATTTTCCAGACTCTTAATATGTTTCCCTGCATAATGTAAACAAGGTATCAAGTGGATTATTCATGGCGGTGGATCTTCCACAGCGGAAGCTACAAAACAAATTCCTTTAGTTGAAAGTGCATGCAGTAATAGGGTGCCAAAGTTCTGATTACATCTTTGATCATCTCACACTAAATGAGAGTTATTGATAGGGGCATGGACTAATTCAGTTAAAACCAAACAACCAACTAATGATGACAATTTGTCAATGGGAATTGAATAGTTCTTATATAGCCAGCATAAATGAGTCAAATCGAAGGTATACTTAACATGACTGCTAAGCCATCTACGCATAAGCATGCGCGCCGGATGGAATGGCTGCGCTGCCGGGAGCTCCTCAGAAACCTCGCAGCTTTCTGCTAAATCTAGCATTTATTTTTATTATTTATGTAAATAGTGTAGACAGTTATTTTAAGTATGACAGAGACTCACTGCTGCAACTGAGAGAATCGCCGCACACCGGCGGAAAACCGGAGTTTCTACACTGGGACCCGGAGTTCGCGCTTGGCTACATTCCAGCACCGGTCTCTCGTCTCAATCGCAAACGCCGCCGGAAAAGAGGATCCAGAGCCGGCGTGCTGGTAAGAGTGAAGCGGAGGGCTAGCAAAGCCCGCTACCCGCGATCCTGCTAGCTAACGTGCAGAGTTTGGACAACAAACTTTGCGAACTTAGAGCAAGAATCGCGTTTCAACGAGAAACAAGAGACTGCAATATCATCTGTTTGACTGAGACATGGCTGTCGCCGGAGATCCCTGATGACGCGATATTTACACCTGGATTCTGTGTATTCCGCGCAGACAGAACAAAGGAACTCACCGGTAAGAACAGAGGGGAGGGGTGGCTATAATGGTCTCCACGGACTGGTGTGCTTCTAATAGCATATCCCCTCCCATATCATTCTGCTCATCCGACCTAGAATACCTCACAGTGACTTGTCGGCCCTTCTGGCTACCACGGAATTTACCGTTATTGTTATGGTAGCCGTGTACATACCACCACAAGCTAGTAAGGAGCTGGCACTGAAAGAACTGTGTGGTATGATCAGTCGGACTGAGAACAAACACCCAGACGGCGCCATTGTAATCGCGGGGACTTCAACCAGACGTCCCTGCGGACAGTATTGCCTAAATACTACCAGCACATCAATATGAACACTCGGGGTAATAACATTTTAGACCACTGCTATTCCCCCTTCCGGGATGCCTACAAACCACTCCTGCGCGCCCCATTTGGAAAATCTGATCACTCTTCCGTCTTGCTCCTGCCTGCCTATAGGCAGAAGCTGAAACGGTCAGCCCCCACCACAAGGACAGTACACTGCTGGTCGGACGAGTCGGACGCCGCCCTACAGGACAGAACGAGCGGCCTGGACTGGCGGATGTTTCGTGAAGCATCAAACAATGATGTAAACGAATACACGTCAGCCGTGTCTGGGTACGTTCTGAACTGCCTCGAACTCGACGTCCCGACAAAAACTGTCCGCACGTTCCCAAACAAGAAACCCTGGCTCAACAGCGCCGTGCGAGCCGCTCTGAGAGAGAGGACACTGCATTCGCCTCCGGAGACCAGGCAGTACTGAAAACAGCCCGCTACGAGCTCCGGAGGACGATCAGAGACGCCAAGCGACTACAGGGTGAAGTTGGAGGGCCAGCTTAGCAACAACGACCCACGCAGCCTGTGGCAGGGCCTGCACACCATCACAGACTTTAAAAAGAAACCCTGCACAGCTGTCAACGACGCCACCCTCCCGGACAAGCTGAACAACTTCTTCAGCCGCTTCGAGGTGAATGACAGTACGCCGGCGAGAGCACCAACCTCCGCAGACACGAGCTCCGCCCTCGTCCTCACTGAGGATGAGGTACGGAAGGAATTTATGCGCGTCAACCCCGCAGCGGCCGGACCTGACGAGATCCCGGGTCGAGTGATCAAGGTGTGTGCGTCGCAGCTGGCAGGCCCATTCACAGACATATTCAACCTATCCCTCTCCACTGGGATAGTCCCCGCCTGCTTCAAGTCAGCCACCATTGTCCCGGTGCCAAAGAAGACCAAGGTAACAGGCTTAAATGACTGGCGCCCTGTCGCACTCACACCCATCGTGAGCAAATGCTTCGAGAGGCTAGTCAAAAGCACATCTGTAGCCTGTTACCGCCCACCCTGGACCCCTACCACCCGCATACAGACGGAACAGATCCACGGACGACGCCATCTCCACCGCACTCCTCACCGTCCTCACCCACCTGGAGAAGAGAAACACCTATGTGAGAATGCTGTTCGTGGACTACAGCTCAGCATTCAACACCATAATACCCTCCAGGCTCAACACCAAGCTCTGGGACCTGAGGCTGAACCCCAGCCTCTGCGGCTGGATCCTGAACTTCCTGTCGGACCGGCGCCAGGTGGTGAGGATGGGCCCCATCACCTCCGCCCCTCTGACCCTCAACACCGGGGCCCCCAGGGTTGCGTCCTGAGCCCTCTCCTCTACTCCCTGTACACTCACGACTGCGTGGCCACGCACAGCTCCACCAGGGTGATCAAGTTCGCCGATGACACAACGGTGATAGGCCTGATCACAGACAATGATGAGACGGCCTACAGGAGAGAGGTCAGCAACCTGGCACAATGGTGTCAGGAGAACAACCTCTCTCTCAACATTGATAAGACCAAGGAGCTCATCGTGGACTACAGGAAGGAGAGAGAGAGGCAGGAGCCCTCACCATCGGCGGGTCCACTGTGGAGCGGGTCAGTGACTTCAGGTTCCTCGGTGTCCACATCACTGAGGACCTGTCCTGGTCCGCCCACACTGGCCACGTAGTCAAGAAGGCACAACAGCGCCTCTTCTACCTCAGGCGGCTGAAAAGTTCGGAATGGGGCCCAAGATCCTGCGGGCCTTCTACAGAGGCACTACTGAGAGTATCCTGACCGGCAACATCACCGCGTGGTACGGAAACTGCTCAGGCCTCAACCGCAAGGCACTGCAGAGGGTGGTGCAGTCCGCTCAACACATCAGCGGAGGCACGCCCTCCCCTCCATCCAGGAACTGTACAGCAGCCGATGTGCCAGCAGAGCCCACAGCATCATCAAAGACCCCAGCCACCCCAACCACAGCGTATTCCAGCTGCTACCGTCAGGCAAACGGTACCGCAGTCTCCAGGCCAGGACCAGTAGGCTCAGAGACAGCTTCTTCCACCAAGCTGTCAGGCTACTGAACTCTGGCCACTAGCCTAGCTAGCCAAACTGCCATTTTGCACATCCAGGTGGACTGAGCACAGACACACCTGCACAGACTCAGCACGCGCAGGCGACACTTGCACACGCCCGCGCGCACACACACACTCACTCACACTACTCACTCCCGCACTGTGCCTTGTGACCCTAGTACCACTTGCTGCTACTTAAAATTATTTGTACCTTATATTTTATATTATTTATCTATTCTATTTCTATTTTGTTTACAAGGTGTGCTATTTCTGTGTGTATTCTGTGTGTATTTTGATGCTGCGAAGTTGAGGGGCCTGGCCCAAGATTTTTACTCTGGGGTACGTAGTATCACAGATGTAACAATAAAGAAATCTGAATCTGAATCTGAATCTGAATCTATGGTACATAAATGTAGCGATTAAGGGTCACCATACGCTTCCCTGCAGCTGTGTAAGGGAAGATGCTAAAGGGGAAGATGTCAGACAACTCAACTGGCTCAAGAACTTTCACGCTTCTTGTGTTTTCAAGCTCATAGCTTCTAAGATGTTACATATACCAAGCATTTAAGCATTTACAAATGAATTCAAGTTTGCCATTAACAACAACTGAATCAACTCTCCAAAATCTGGAAGTCCACCTGTCGAACCATTAGCCAAGATCATTCCAGTGGAATAACTGGTACCACTGTAACACACTGTGTTTGTCATCTGAACACATAAGGCAATTGTGTTTCCAATGCTTTCTTGATGTCCTTCCTCACCACAGTCAAATCCACCGTAGACAGTTTAGTCACCTGTAAAGAAGGTTGGACAACATTACTGTCCCGTAGATGATATGCAACCATTAACTGATACTTCACTGAGAGGAACAGCAGAATGTTTCGAAAACTGTGGGTATGTCTGATAATGCACTTAAAAAATCTGCGTTTAGCTTGAAAACGAAGTCCGCAATGACACAAGTGGACCACAAAGCCTGCAGACGTGAACATGAGAAGCTCTCAACTAATCCTCCAATCTAATGGGTGCCACAGTACCTTTGACTTGTCTGCCTAATGAGGGAATGTAAAGTCCTTCCTTTTCTATGCTCACAAGATCTTTTAGCAGTGGCTCTAACGCAGTACTATATCCAAATCGTTTTATATCATCGGCCTTGCAGAGAATGGCTAAAAAGATTGAAGTCAGTGAGGATCAGAGCAATTGTTGCACATTAGCTAGAACGCAATACATAGCAGTGACTTTGTGCTCTTCTTCTGGATGTTCCAAGAGGATTACAGATTTCAAAATCACCCACATACAAAATGAGAGCAATGGCTGGGTCATTTTCTGATAACAATGTATTGGTTTTGAAATATGTGCCATCATGAAATGATTTGTACTGAGTTTCAGAGTTGGTTTGTGCTTCCCTCCCACTGTTTATGAGCAAATCCTGGATCTCTTTCTTTTTCAAAACCTCATGTAAGGACTTCAGAATAGGTACGCACTGGAAACTTCTCCGCGCCCTGGCACTGAGCACATATTCAATGGGTTCCACCACAGAGAAATGCTCCTTAAAATACTCCCTTCTCTCTAGGAGGTGGAAAGAGGGCCATTACTCCCCAACGCTAAGCTAATTGGGTTGGATTCACACAGCTGTGTCACAATCTCTGAGATTATTAGATCATCAACCTGACAATTCTTTAAGCTTCTTGTGCTTCTTTAAGCATGACTGTAAAATATCTCTTATGACAGGACCTGAAGCTGAGCAAGAAATAAAGTTTGGACATTTAAAAGACAAGACTTCTTTATGTTTCAAATGAGATGAGTGGCTTCTTGACAGATGTGTTCGAAGGCTGCCCCATTTTTTAAACGAGCAATAACATTCCCAATAAAGACAAGGCAAAATTGTCCACTATGCCCATGTCGTAGTCTATAATGCTTTAGGGGCCGTCTTTCTTGGCGTTTCAAATTGGCAAATTTTACAGCACCACTGCATTTTAAAAATGTAAACTCCTGTTTAAGTAATCAAATTGTAAATGATTTACTATACACTTTAAACTAAGCTGCATTGTTGTTAACAAGACAATCTCTTGCTTGCTTCGTTCACAGATTGAGATGTAGTCTTTCCAACATCTTGTGCTGAGTCTACATGTAAGGTCCTCCTTTCAGTATTATAATAGTCTAAGTTAGCTGTGTTACTGTACACATAGCAGAAATTCCACAGGATATACACAAATGTGCTAGTTTCATAGCTTTTTCAAGAAGCAAATATAGGCCTGGCAAATTACAACCACATTGACAACACAAATAATGTACAAAAGCAATACTTCTTACTACAAACTGTTGTACACCGTTGGTGATAAGAACTGTGTTATCAAACAAGCAATATTAAAAATAACTTTAGATTGTATCAAGTAATATTTTATGTTCTTATTACCTGTTGTTGGTTAATGCTAGGGCGGCACGGTGGTGCAGTGGATAGCACTGTCGCCTCACAGCAAGAAGGTCTCGGGTTCGAATCCAGGCCGGGGGCCTTTCTGTGCGGAGTTTGCATGTTCTCCCCGTGTCCGCGTGGGTTTCCTCCGGGTACTCCGGTTTCCTCCCACAGTCCAAAGACATGCACGTTAGGCTAATTGGAGAGTCTAAATTGCCCGTAGGTATGAGTGTGTGAGTGAATGGTGTGTGTGCCCTGCGATGGATTGGCGACCTGTCCAGGGTGTATTCCTGCCTCTCGCCCGGAACGCATGCTGGGATAGGCTCCAGCACCCCCCCCCGCGACCCTGACCAGGAATAAGCGGCTTAGACAATGGATGGATGGATGGATGGATGGATGGTTAATGCTAATGAAACCTACCTACAAATATTTGGCAAGAGTGGGATCAAGTATTGAACAAGAAATGTGAAACTTGATGCAATAAACATTGATGCATCCGTTATGTTATTATTTTATTAAGTAATGTCCATGACTTCGTTCAACAATATAATCACCCAGTGTCAATTAACGTCGTTTCAGAATTCTCTGTTATATTGACTATTACAGCATTTAAAATAAAGTACAAACTTTTACGGATGGACATCAACAGTCGCTGCATTATTTTCCATTCGTTATTATTCCTGGTTGTAAGGTCCCTCCGCTCCCATGCAATCATATCCAACCCATGATATAGCTGGCCATTTTTATAGTCTACATTTTATTGTAGTGGACGTTTAATATCTAACATAACATACACCAGTGCGCATTCATACATATATATATTTATTTAAAAAGCATATCAATTACATGGGTAAAGAGATGGTCTATCTCATTCAAGTGCATTGAACCACTCATTACATGTGCAAAGCTCAAATGCTTAACATCCACAAGCAATCTTGTGTTAAGGAGGTTTTATCGCTTGTCTGCTCTAGCTGTTCATGCATGAAACTTGCACATCAATTAATGTTTTTATTGACACTCTCCCCCCATTGCGCTACCCAACCCATTTTGATGCAAACGCCTATCACCGACCATGAAAACACCAAACTGGATGGAGGCGAGGTATATTCCATTTGCAACGGACAAAACGAGCAATTACACTACTGTCCAGGTGCATTTTCCCTACCGCCCTCCCCAAACTAGAGCTTATGGTGTTCTTCCACAAATTCGAGCTGTAACTGGGGATAATATACGTATACTGCTCTTCCATATTCTGTGTATAGAAATGAAACAAAAAAGAACAATGGTCTACAGTATGTAAGAGATTAGAATAATTAATGTATTTTTCAACTTTCAAACTCATGGAGTGGTTAATATGCTCTAAAAACAAGAAATTGTTGATAATCTGAAAATAAAAAAATGTGGGCATATACACATATATGGTTCTTTGTTGCATGGGTGTAAATTACATTCAGTTCCTCAGTTAAGTTTTTCAATGATGTCCGGATGATCATCATGAGAGTGGCAATCCCTTATTTATTAGCAGTGCTTTTGTTGTGAAAACTTTTTGTATTAATGTAATCCAGTGACGAACGGTATGTACAAGTTTTCCTTTTTTTTTTTTTAATGGTTTATTTTATAGGGACAGATACAAATGCACATTGACAAATTGAATACACAATTATCAAATGTTATGTAGTGTTTGTAGCTTACGCTTATTTTCAACACCACATCTCTAGAAGGGTTTTTATAACAGAAAATGAGAAAGCAAAGAAAATAATAGAAAGTCCATTTAAAAGCATAATATTTGGTGGCATATTGTACAGTACATTCAAACATGATCATACAGGATCTACACATGATTTCAAATGTGAATGCTGAAAAAAGGCAACCTATTGCACATATTTATTTTTACTCTATTGTTTTTCTAAATACAGTAGCATTAAAGGCATACACACTGATTATAAATGGGAGGGAAAATAACATGTTCCTAACTTCCAAAAACCCACATGTGCAACAGTGAAACAGTTGCAGTAGTTGGGGGAAATATTTACGATAGTGCCAGGAGCATAAGCTGTGTTGGTATATAGCTGCATTACCTTCTCTGTTCCCTGCCTGAAGGGGGGTTGGAATAACATTTCGTGAAGGATTCTATTTTAAATCACATTCTGCTGCTGACAGTCTGTGGATAAACAGCAGGGCATTGGAAGCCAGTGTGTGGCTTTGAGAACGAATGTGTGGTGAAGTTTGGCTGTCAATGGGAAAAAATGGAGGTGTACAGAGACATGTACAGTACAGTAAACAAAGACAGGACTTTGTAGCAGGAAAAATAATAGACTTATTAGATCATATGCAACAAAATCATCCATTCAAATCTGTTTGCTCATTCACCAGTTTTGAATGAGACTGAAACCAAAAAACAACATCCACAAAGTTTTGTATTCTGAATACTGATTTAATTTTATTTGCATAAATACAGGTTATTACAGCTATTTCGTTTGCTTTACCGGGCTGTGGAGCATGAACCACCAAGTTTATGTTTCTAAAAGGATTGAAGAAGAAAATCTATCTATTTAATCTCCCCGCCTTGAGATATATGCAATGGTGGGTTGACTCTGAGGACTCACAGGTTTTGCAGTGTTATTCAAACACCAAAATGAGGACATATGCCTCTGTTTCAGTGACACTGGTATGGAGTTTAGCGAATAGATAATAGTCATAGACAGTGTGTATATGTGAAATGAATCATACCAATGGAGTCTGAGAAATTGTCAATTGCTGAAGTAACAACTGAGGTCTGGAGATGTTACCATCGTTTTAATTTTAACGATGACTTCATTGATTGATGAAGCACTTGAGGATTAATCCATGCAATCATGTCCCATGTCCCACCGTTAGTCTCACTCACAATTTATACAAGTAAATATTCAGCTGTGCGTACACACGTGGGCCCTTGTCCTGGTTCCTCATTGGCGCGTTTGCCACGGTGAGTCTATTCTCAGACCCTCCTGATGTAGTTCTTGTTAGCACCCTAATTCCAGGCAACGCTACGAGACTCAATTTCAAGGGGATTAATTGTTGCTTAGAATTCCACTCAGATACACAAAACCAGAGGCAGACGCCTCAGAGGGAGGTGATATCTCAAGTAGGTTGCGTCAAATCCCTTGGAGAAAGCAGTCCCTGGATTGACTTTAATTCAATTTAAAAAACAGATAAAGAGCCAAGTTTGATAAACCAAGCAGGATAAAACTTGGGTCCTCGCCATGAATTATTAAACTGGCGGCCTTCAGAGGTTATTTGCACATTTACAACAAAAGTGGCCAAAAAAGTTAATTTATACTGTTAATCTTAGAAGCAGAGAGACACTTTATCAATGCACACATGCATGCAGGCTTGTCTGCAAGCCAGACCAGGCCCGGTGTTTGCTTATCATAAGGTCATTATTTTATCTTAATGCCAACCCCTAGAAGACAATATTTGGTCTAGAGGTAAATTGAAGAGCAACAGCAAAATGGGACTTACTTCTCACCATCGCACCGTGGCTCTGAATCTCATTATACCTTCTTTTTTTACCCTTTTCTATATTCTATGAAATTTACATGTTATTTATTTATTTGTTCCCCCCTTTCTAATAAAGACCTTTCATACCGGAACCTTGGGAATGTGCGGATCCAGCAGCGTCTGAGACAGCCCCTGGTGCGGCTCTGACAGCAGACTTTATGCCATGTCGGAGAAGCACAACAGAATACTGCCACTGGCAACAAAACCCACTTTCCCCACATTTCAAATTAAAATTACAGCACGATTTATGTAACAGGAAAACCCAGGTCATCGAAAGGTCAGGTAAATACAAGCTATCTTATTTCCTTTCCCTCGAGCAAAGTGTTTATTTGCTTATTTGCTGTTTTGTTTTAAAAAGCAGAAATGCAGATGAACACATCATTTTTATCACAGCTTTAGACGTTTAGCTTTAATTAAGCTTAAACGGAGGTCACACTGTGCAAGAAATTGTTGAATTTACTTGTTTGTATTTTTTGGTGATCAATATGTTATTGGACTTGCTTTGTGTATAATGCGAATGTCAAATGCAACAATTTGTTCTGTCTTGCCAACAGCGTGTTCCCTTTTAATTATAATGCTAATTTTTCTTTTCCACGTGGACATTATTGTATGGGTCAGAATGAACAGAGTATACCTATAGATTTCCCATGATGTGAACAGAGTATACCTATAGATTTCCCATGGTGATTTCTCTTGCATAATAATCCTATGTACATAACTTGAATATGCCCAGCTCAACTTGTTTTAAGACAAATTAAGAGCACAGTTGCACAAAAGTCTTTTAAATATATAATAGGATCCCATAAATCTTTCAAATGGATATTAATTTATTTTAAGAATCACATTATTACTAAAATTATTTGACATTGTGATCTCACGCATCGAATTTTTAATATCTGAATGTGAAATGGAAACTATGGAAACGGCGCTGCTATGCAATCTGGAAGATAGGATTCAGCTTGTTATGAATGTTTGCATGAATGTGCATTCAGAAGACACAACCCAATCAACAGTTTCACTGAAAAGTGGCTAGGTCTATGTGTAGATCAGGGATGCTCATTAACTCATCCGTTGTTAGCATTGTTACATTTTAAGAGTGAAGTTTTGACTTCTGCTTAACTGGTGGGAGATTAATCGCTTCAAAAATACAACTTTTAATGAGTTTTGTCTTTCAAAAGTATAGAGGACAAAATATCGAAATGAACCAAAGTCCATTTTTGAAAATAAAAAGCCGTTATCTTTCATGCTCTTTACAAGGAAACTACAGATGATAAAGTTAATGCTTTCTCTTTGTACCCTTATCTTTTTCCGTCGTGTGTACATAATGTAACGTGTATAATATCTTAATATTTTTATGTTCATTCCGATTGCAATTTATTTGAATATGTGGATGGATGAAACATCAGCCACCTTTGATGTATAGAACTTTATTAAAATGTTTCTGTTTCTGTTTCTGTATACAGGAAATTGACACAATCACTTGCCTAATTTTATGCAGTTATAGGAACATAAAGGGGCTGGTTACATCTATAACAAATAAAAATATACTGCACTGTAAAACTTAACCAAAGCATTTTCTCACACACTGTTTGTTCCTCACTGTTGATAATAGATGGCAAACTGAACAGATTGAAAAAAACTAAAAAGAACATGATGAGGTCGCCCACTCCACAGGGGCTGCGATTTCATGCTGTCAGACAATAATCAGTTTCTGCATTTATCTGCAATAAATAACAGGAAAACCACACAATCATACAAAGATCGATTTGATTATGAAAACACAGGCCAACATCTACACAGGTGAGAGGAGCTGTCAGCTGACATGCAGGGTAGTTGGTTTCCTTTCACCATTTGCAAGCTGTTACCATTCTCTGCACCAGTCTCTGCCACTAGGGGGGGCTGAATGGGCAATCACTATCAGCAACCAAATGGTGCCTATTCAAACTGAATTTGGAAAGTAATTGATTTAAGAAAAAACAAACAAACAAACAAGACTATGGTAACTTATTAACATTATTTACCATACAAAAGACTGTCTAAATATCATTCAATTATTCTTTTGACACTAAGCAAAGATTGCAAAGTCATAACATCAGATCAATATTTGTACAGGTTTTAGTGTGTGGTGTGACCTTGGTAAAGTATACTCTTAGACTAGTTACACATTTCAATCAATTGCATTTCAGTATAAAGCTATTGTATTCAATATTCACAGTGAAATTCATGGCATGAAGCACTGGGCAATTAAGCTGTTCTGTATCTTGCGAAAAGGTAAGTCAAAATTGACTTATTGCATGCTATTTATTCACAGAATTTATTCCACCAGCTATTGAATAAAACACTATAAAACAATCTTTAAAAAGTAAACATATAAATAATTACATTTATGAATAATGTCAATGAGTCTTAATGTAGAATCATTGCAGAATCTCTATATTCCCTTTCAGTTTAAGGGAGAAATTGGTTATAAGATATTATACATCTGTTTGCTGACATGTGACATGGAGGAATAGAGACAGCTTCTCATTTGCAAATGGAGACATACTAAAATAATTCTGACAGCATAATCAGTGGCTTGGTTAAAAAAACAGAAAGAAACATTTTGGCACGTAGGTTCCTCTCAGAGGAACCATAATAATCTCTTTTTCTGCTTTGCAGCGTCTGAAAGAGGATTCGATAAATATGTGATGCAAAAGCGTTCAGAAATAGCAAAGGAATATCATGCCCACCTCTCTGTTCAGCGATAACACCTCTCATGAGGAAATTAACTAGGTTGAGATGCATATCGTGCACCAGTATTGGAGGTATGTAAAATATGCCCCAAACAACACATACTATATATCTATACATTCAAAACACCGACACGGATTTAAGCCTCTTATCAGATTTTCCTGAAAACCACCGACCGTCGGGCTTACATCCCGGTCTTCTTTTACCGCATCCCACGTGGGAATCGAAAACCTTTCATTTTGTACACAGATACAGCCCGAGTCATTTCGGAATCAATTAGAGCTGGTGCCTGCACAGTCCCGCGTGCTAAGGGGATTAGGCGGTCACTAGCTCAGTTGCGGTCGACTCTGGCTCCGCACCCCGGGTCCTCGTGGAGAGCGAGCTTTTTTACGGAACGCCGCGGCAATCGGAGACAGTGACAACAACAGATGGCAGATAATCACAGCTAAAGCCCACTTCTCATTTCCTCCCCTCCGACAGAACGCGAAGGGAAAATGGCTGGATAAAAAGCAGGGGCAGGCTTGGGTTTTTGGCAGGCGGACCCCTTAAGCTGGTCACACCTCTTGTGCTGTTGCGTCAAAAAAACAACAACGAATAAATACATCACTGAAACGGAAAAAAGAACAAGATATATTCTTATTGGGGCTGATTGCGAGGTTGTGGCGGTGTTAAACGGCTCCGGGACGGGGAGGTCAGAAGTTCAGCCTTGCCCGGGAGTATCGTTCCGCCTGGTCTGCTCCAAAGCCGCCGTTGTGATGCGGTGCCAGCGTGGCTCTGTGGCACGCCAGACTGCCACAGCCAGGCCTCTGTGCGTGGCTGGTGATAAAGACAACCTGCTGTCCAATGATAGTGGAAGAGGATCCCAGACCCTCTGCAGTGTCCAGAGTCCCTGGAGTGGACACACCACAGAGCACACTCACGGTCACATATACAGACAGGGAAAGAATTGTTTTTCTTATGTCCACAATGAAATATGAAATAAAAACTTTTTCAAAATATTTGAACGGGCTCTTGTTTTTAAACTTTTTTAACAGGCTCTTTATAAGCCCTGAGCACGTATGACCTCCTGGAGTACCTACTAACTCCTTTCTGTCTGTCCGGTTAAGTCTAATACTCCTTATGAAAAGACTATACGGTAATCTAAACCAAGAAAAACCCTCATTTATGTTGGTTAGTTTCACACTGACTCACAGAGGACAGATTTGCATATAAGAAGTATATACATCTTTTCTGAACAATTTTTTTGTTTGTTTCTTTTTAAAGCTCTTGTGGATTTTGACCATCTCTGCTAGGTTGTGGCACTCTTATACTTACACATACTTATACATACCTTTTGTATCGTGATTGCAAGAGTACACTGATGTCATTGATTTATCAATACCTATTGGATGGATAATGGATTTTCAGAATTTGATGGCACAACAGATGTTTAATTGTTAATCAATCTGTGTTGTCAATATGCTATCGCGTTCTGGTATTTGTGATAGACATTGCATTTGTGCTAAAACCGTGTTTTCTTGGCGGATCTTAAAGCTGTTGAAATACTACTGTGCATCATGTTAGTGCCAACTAACATATGCCAACAAATGATCCCTTGCCATACTCATTTAATGCAAAGACTGAGCAAAGCTAAGAGAAAAATAACAACCTTGATACAAACATAATTTTCGGCATTGGGCCAAAATTCGAATTGTGCCAACCAGCTACATTTGAGCATTGTGACCTCTTGGGCCCTCACAGCAGTGCCTCTGGTCAGTGTTGTCTAATTAAAAACATAATATAACTGTATTCTAGTCTTAAAATGATCACATTTGTTAACAAGAGAAAAGCATATACACTTTACAGTTCCCGTTCTTTCGTTTCACTCTCACTTTGTTTAATTTTCTTTCTTTTCCGTGCTTTCTCTCGTCGGTCTCTCACCCTTCTCCTTTCGGGTTCCAGCCACCTACTGAAGGGAGCAGAGCAGTTTTAAAGCACACAGATGTCATTATTAGACACAGGACCGGTGTGTGCGCTTGCTGCTCTGCCAGTAGGCGTGGCCGCTAATCGTCCTGATCAGCTGCCGAGACCGACGCCTTCCACAAACACGTTGAAATCTTGAAAATATTCTGATGTTGTTTAATACAGTCTGGGTTACTCGCATAAAAATCGGTAGCATCACTGCATCTCACAAAATCTGTGTAGAAATTGTAGTTTCAGGAGAACCATAAAGTTAATGTCCAAGCGATTAAGGCTACGCTAAACTAACACTGCTGCAATATTCTCCACAAAACATAACTGTGCAGGTAATGGCAACCCATGAAACATCCTATGTGAATTAGATTGCTGAATTAGTACAGCATGGGAGCACTGTTGCAATAACAGCTCCAGATGGGGAAGGTGATTTTAAGGGCAAGGATCTATATGATGCGTTAGCAGCCACTGGGTTTGCTGCCAAATGGATTTTGACAAGCAAATCTTGAAAAAAACATCAAAGAAACCAAAAAGCTCTGTGACGGGGAATTTAAAGAGGTGGTGGCAGAAAACAGTCTCTATTTTTATTTTTCTATTCTTAAACAAATGTTGCACGGCAACTCAATTGAAAATGATCCTTTGAGTGTGCAATGTCACAATTATGGAGGACCAAACTAATTGTAAATAAAGAGCGAATGGCATATGTGAATTTAATCAATGAAATAAATAAAGCATACAAACATGGACAGAACACTAATCAGAGATGAATGCTGGCACAGGATATACGTTGATGGTAGCCAGCTACAAAAAGTGGCAGATGTGAACCTGGAGGCTTGAGAAGGTACACCAAACCACCAAAATCAAGCAAACACCAGCATAAAGTGGTATAGGGTGTTGGGCCACCACAAGCCCGCAGAGCAGCTTCAATGCACCTCGGTATAGATTCTATAAGTGTCTGGAACTCTATTGGAGAGATGTAGCACCATTCTTCATAAGTTTATTTGTATTTTTTTTAATGTATTTTAGTGGAAAACACTGTCTCAGGCGCCACTCCAGAATCTCAGTTGATTTGAGAACTGACGACTGAGACGGCCATGGCGTATGGTTTACATCGTTTTCATGCCCATAAAACCATTCACTGACCACTTGTGCCCTGTGGATGGGGCATTGTCATCCTGGAAGAGACCACTCCCATCAGGATAGAAATGCATCACCATAGGATGAAGGTGATCACTCAATGGTTTTGTATTGATTGGCATTTCCCTTGCCCTCTGAGGGGTTGAGTGAGCCTAAACCATGCCAGGTAAATGCACCCCACACCATAACAGAGCTGCCAGAAACCTTAATTTACTCATGTGTTTCCTTTATTTTGGCAGTTACCTGTACGCCTGTCAGCGGTCACAAGTCTTGAGAGTTTACTATTCAAAACCGCCTCTAAAAAATAAGCTGTTGTTTACAACATCCCCCAGGAAAAATGGTATCTATATTTAATATCAATGTTCTGATTATTATATTGCTACAAAACACCAGAATCTGATGAATAGATTATAAAAATAAACAAATAAATTATAAGATGCCTAACTAGATAACTATAGTGTTAAATGCCAGGCCAAGATTATTTCAGTACTTTTATTTCGCTTCTTTTTTAGTATGTGTTCGAGAGAAGATTTGAAGAGAATCAATGCAAATGATTAATGCCTTTGGAACTATTATTTTGTTTGAAAATAACATTCATGTAGCGCTGAATATATCTACAGAATAACATACTCAAGACCTTTGTAAAGTTTTGTGTTGAGTTTTTTTAATTGATTTCAAACTTATACAGTTCTCTTTTCAGCATTCCCTAACTTCAAAAACAGCATCCGCCTATATGTCTTTGTTACCCAACACAATTTTTCATTGAGTCATAGATGTCTGCATTATTTATACGTTTTATTACATAATATGCAGCTCATTTGTGTGGCTGCCAAAAGCTGAATCACCCAAGAAGCTATGGGGAATCATTTTTAAACAGGTTTTTTTGTTTTGTTTTTAATGGACAAAATATCTGTGGAATTCTGCCTCTAAGCATAGACAGTTCCACACAGATTGATGGATCTGGCCATTTGAAACTGGTTTGAAAGAGTTTAGAGTTACAGGGGAATGCAGGAAACAAACTACTCATGATATCCTGCTGAACTCAACATAACATTGGCCTGGTCTCAATTGTAAGATAAAATCCCATATGATATTTGTACGGTTTTTAGCTCTGGGACAAGAAAATACAGCATTGTATTTCAATCATAAATCCATGTAACCATAATGTAAGAACATGGATATTTAGAATAGGAAACCTTTGATATTTGGAGATGAATACATGTTATGTGTCTTTAATTATTTGTTGTTATTTGTGTTCTCTAAAAATGCTGACTTGGATATGTTCTCATTCAGTGGGTGACCTCTGATCATCCCATTGATTAGAGTCATTACATTGCATTACTGCACTTGTACAAGTCATGATAGAAGTAGGATTCATGTCATATTTAGCCAGACTGTTATTCTTTACCTGATTACACCAAGGGCTTAGCAAACTAGCTAAATATGGGGGGGGCATTCACGAAAGGGAATGTTTTATATTATATTATATAGGAATGTACATCTCATATTCTCATTGGGGGCTGAGCCCCCCTAAAGGTCAAATCCTAGAATCACCCCTGGCTGACACCCTTATCCAGCTGATATTTAAACATCTATGTGCATATACGGGTACATACCGATAAAACGTTTATGCAGGTGAAACAGCATGGCCATACCCTAGAAAACTGAATTAGCTTCCAAAGCAGTTATTTTCATCATTTCACTGTATATATATAGCTATTCTACATTGCATATTGAATGATAACCAAGTGGTTAGAGCATTCTTATTTAAACAAAGTGGCCTGAGTTCAAAAGTGTTGCTTCAAATCTTGATTTAAATACAATATACAATATGTTGTTTTTCAATAATACCCTGAAGTCCAAGCCTTTAGTGGGTCATTTCTGTTTCAACGAATCAGCTTGTGGAACTGTAAGAATCCACCAGGCAAGTCAATATGCTATGGTACATGTTTCTGAGTGTCTGTTCATTTTATTACATTCATATTTTATATTAAGGCATGCACTAAACAACTATGTATGTAGATAAATAATAAAATGACACAGAAAAGTTGAAATTCTAATTGCAACTGGACTATGCATGCATGAGGTGTTATCATTTGCATTGCTTTACAATGTGGCCGTTTTGTGCCAAAATTACAATACGAAAAAGTATTTGTTTTAATTTGCATAACTTTTGTTCCATTTCATTTTGGGTGGGCATAGAGGTTATGTCAACTCCTGAGGGCATCATCTGATTCAGGGCTATACTCGCTCAGTCAGTAGAGATGACAACATTATAATATGAAAAGGTACGCTAGGAATGTATTAATGCACATCTTGTAAGTCACTCTGGATAAGAGCGTCTGATAAATGCTTAAAATGTCAACGTAAAATGAATGTGTAAGGATTGTAAGAATGTGTTTTTAGAATTTAAAGCTGCTCTTGATGAGGACATTTGCTAACCATTAATAATAATAATAATACATGCAAGTATATACGTTTTCATGACAGGGAATGTTGACTTCATAATATAATTTCAAAATAAGAAGGTATACCGGCAAAACCATATAAAGGTAGTTTGTGTATTTTATGCAAATAAATGAGAAGGGCCTGGCATTCCCTGTCAGAGATACTTAGTAATTACAATTTTAGTGTGACATCATCAAAAACATCCTATTGTTAGTTCATAAATATTTTAATTGGATCACTTTTATAATCATAATTAAACATATTGCAAGTCTAACAACCTAAAAGTTGCCATTTTATTATATAATTATAATAGTACAAGGTTGTAACTGAGAGTGAGACTGTGAGAGTTGTACTAATGGTAAAAGTATAGTATCAAACATACACTTACTTGTTATTAATAAACACATTTTGATCCGGGTCAAATATAAACACAACCACCCTCATGCCACCAAGTTCTGCAAATTACAGAAAATAATCGAAAAGAAAATAAGTAATAAATATTTATTTAAACAAAATAATGTGGTAAGCTAAAACTGCTATTTTACGGTTTGCTAAGATTTAGCATTAAATCAAAGTGGCCTTCTAGACCCTTAAATGTCGAAAATGTGACGTGAAAAAGCCTCTATCTTCATGTTAATGAATAAGTCATTTTAATCTGTGTTCCATGTTCACATTCCACTCATAGCTGTACAGTGCAAATAAAAATGTAATCAGGTCATGCAGTCATTCACCTGTGGTTTACCCCTGCCACCACAAAAAAGTAACTGTCAGTCCATCAGTTGTAGGCGGAGACTGCTTACTATTCTTCTCTTCAGGAGACACTTGGGTTAAGCAGCTGTTTTGACAAGAGGTGAGTGTTAAACCCTTGGAAGGTAGGAACCACCTGCTAACTATGGTCACCCAGGGACAGCCTGAGGGTGCCCTCTTCAAGCCAACAATCAGAGTGTGTCCCCATCCGTTGAATTTAAACAATGTGACACAAAGATCAAGCCCATAGCATTACACCTGCTACGCAAATGGTAAGTGGTACAATCTTATTATGTACCTGCTGATATTTCACACTGAGCAATACTGCATCCTTAATCTACTTACATCTCAGGGGAAATGCCTTAAGCTGCACAAGTGGAGCAAATTAAAGCTTTTCCCATGATCCCCTGTGCATGTGGTGCACTGCTTGTATCCTGGGAGACACTCCTCTGTAGATTAGCATCAGGACCTGCAAACACAACCTTCCTGGGCTGAGGCCTCCCAGACTCATATTGAGCTCTCAATCCCTCGCAATACTTCACACGGCAGGGCTCTGACTGTACTGTTAAGTAATAAGCCAATGCACTTGATTTCAAAATTGAACGATTTTCCCATACTGTCGGAAACAAACGCAAACACAAACACAGACTGCCTATGAGATTTCACACAGGACAAATGTCCAACAAAATATACAGAATCACTGACACCTCACCCCATAATGTTAAAAGGAATTAAAGAAATGTAAGGGAGAAGTGTGTATAGATCACACAAGAAAAACAAAAAAACATTGATCACCAGTGAATTGAATTGAAGCGAAAAACTATTATTTATTATAGCAAAAAAGGTTGTTTGCCTGAGTAAAGATTAGCTAAAAGTAGCTAACAATGGAGGGTAAGATAAAAAGAAGTTCAGAGCAATAACATTAGCTAGCTGGCTAACATTAATTACATAACTTAGCAAACTACCTAAGTACAGTATAATAGCTAGCTAGCTTAGCTTGATTAGTTAGCTAGCTACCTAATGATGGCAGAACTTGTACCATTAGCTGAGGAGGTAGACGCTAGGAGATGTACTAGCTAGCTCGGTAGCGAACCTACCTAACACTTGCCACATATAGTAAGGCAAATATGCTCAAGGGGGTATACATGTATATATAACATATGTAAAGAATAAACCAGGACAAGCGGTGTGTTCCCAAAATATATATGCACTCAGCTTTCAGGGCCACATCACCACCCCAAAAGTGTGTATATATCCTGAGAAAGCATGACTTGTCCTGGTATATTCCTTACATATATTACATATATAGTATACCCTGTAAGCATGGGGATGCACAAGTAGTAAGTGTGCAAGTTGTTTGCAGTGATCTCACTGTAGGTTACAACCTAAAATTAGGGTAGTTAGGGTAGGGTAGAATTAGGATAAACACTGATTAATTGCATTAAATGTGTGCTGTCATCCTAATGGTTTGTGCTAGAAAGGCGTGACATGATAACTACCATCTACTCCTGATTGGGGCATCTTCCTTCATATGCCCACATCCACAATAAAAGACAAAGTGTAGAACAAGAAGGAAGGCATTCTTTTATGACTCTGTATGGACAGCATGGGAATCTCCGTGCAGCACTATAGATTTTGATCTCGGTCTCACTGTGTTATTGTGACCTCACCATGTGGGCTCGTAGCTTCTCCAGTAATATAAGAGGTAGTATAACTATTGAATTTACTATTACCATGGATCATTTGTTGTATCTCTACGTTGACTTCCTGCAAAATTTGCGTATTTAACATTCAGCTATTTTGCACAAAATTGTAGCCTATTCCTTATTTGCAAATATACTACATTTAATAGTTATCTATGACTGTGTACACTTATAGCTGCTATGTGCATCTTTGCACAAACTTGTTTTATGAGATACTTGTATACAACTACCTAGTAATTAGTCACCTCTATTGTAGCCATGTGTGTGTTTTTACTTTGGAATTCCCCTGCTGCTAATGTTGTTTGTCCGACTTGCCTTGTTTGGCTACAACTCGAGCAAACTACTACATTGGGGAAACCTGTACAACATATTTTTATACACTACAGGACACTAACTTGTCTTGCATATCTGTGATTATCAAAATAAAATACCTTTTTCAAATGAGGTTGTGTGTATTGCTGTGGTATATCATTTCATTGACCCAATCCAACTACTGACTTCTCAGGAACCTGTGTTACTCTTACTCTGTGGTTTTGAGGTAATCCTCCTCAGTGAACAGTAATTGGCATAGTCAGCTACATAGCAGCCCTAGAGGTATAACTACAAGGACTTAATTACAACAGTACTACACTGCGCTCAAGCATAACAGAGCCTACAATGAAAAAGCATAAAGGGGTCACTAACATAAAATTAATAGAGATGCATTCCTAATCAAATAATTCCTTGTCTTTTTTTAACTAACAAAATATACATGATATCCATAGCAGAGTAATTATTTTACAATATAGCACAGTATACACAATCTTTGTTTAATCAGCTTGTCGTTGAATATGTCATCATTGTCACAGTTTTTTTCATCATCTGGCCCTTCAGATTAGACATAAGGTCCTTTCTAAATTGATGTTCCACTGAAATTTTGATTGGATGGCTTTAAATCTATCAGTCCGACTTTTTCCCCCGGCTGGAACAGAACAGGCTCAATTCATTGTATGTAAAGGGATAGCCAAGCTTGCTTGAGCGAGTTAATAAAAAAGTAATATTCACAATTAATCATCCCAATTATTGTATACATTCAGTATATAATTTATAATGATTAGGCTGACTGCACACCACTGCGCGCACTACTTAAGAAATATGTGCCATGTAAGTGTGTGTGTGTGTGCAAGGTTACTTTCCATTCATATAGGAGGAGATCTTTTGGCCCACAGCACATAATAAGACTCTTCCATCTATGCTATCTTCAATGCATCATCAGTCAGCCTCCCCTCCTGCCACCGAGTAAAACAGCTGAGGAAATGGATTTGTGGGTGATGAGTCAGCCACAAGAAAAGATCCCTGACCAGATCACCAGATTCAAGTGGCTCCACATGCATTTGAGTCTCATATCGTCTCAATGAATCGGACAGCCGCTGCCGTCAATATCCTGTCAATGTCTGAGATTTTGCTCGCGCCAGAAGAACAACTTGGGAGTGCTCCTTAGATAAGAGCACCTATCGGCTGCATATCGTGACTGTGAGATTTGAGGGGAGACGACAGCCTTCTGGAATACATCACATGACCAGAAAAAGATACGGTGCTTGCTAATAATGTTAAAGGCCTACTAAATGGGTGGGTCAAACCATAAATATTCTCAAAAGATATACTTTCTATCCTATAGATACTTTTCATCCAACACACCTACACCCCAGCCAGACCGCTCCGCCCCGCCTCCTCTGGCAAACTGACTGTCCCATCCCTCCGGGCACCTGGCAGCCGCTCCTCGCGGTCTCGTCTCTTCTCTGTCCTGACCCCTCGGTGGTGGAACAACCTTCCGCAATCGGTCAGGGCCGCAGAATCACTTGCGATCTTCCGCAAGAGAGTGAAAACCCACCTTTTCAGACTCCACTACCAGTGAACTCTGTACATCTAGTTAATTGTCACCACTACTGCCTACTTGCTCAGGTATGGTGCGCAGCTGCCTGCAATGATGTCTATCATTGTATTACTGCACTAATCTCCTGCGCAAACAATGATTGTTCCTACCATGTATTTATGCACATCTTGTAAGTCGCTCTGGATAAGAGCGTCTGCAAAATGCTTAAAATGTAAAATGTAAAATGTAGTTGTCCATCCGATCAATAGTTGAAGCATCCTCTGTCAACCGAAGCTTGGGCTGACAGCCAACTCTTCACCCTACAGTCTACCAGATCAGCTGCAGTTATTTGAGGATTGCACTAGCTGGCCCAGGCACACCAAACACTGCAGCTGCCCGATTTTCCACAGGAGTTGCTATTGCACAATGAGTCAGGTAATACCCTGCTGACCGGTTTATGAGATGACATGATGTCTCGGCCACAGTTAGCACTATAGCCCTATTCGGATTTGATTCCAGACCGCAGGATGAGTCACTGCACCGACAACCACTGCCTCAGCTGGACACACCACCCAAGAGCCCCAATACTCTTCTCTGACGAGCAGCAGAAACAATGCTATCATCAGAAATTGAAATTAATTATCATATTAAAAATCTGAAGCAGACAAGAAATAAAACAGTTGTCAATTCTGTGCCATATCAGACAGCGTATCCTCACGCCCTTTCGCTGGAGAGGAATTCTCATACTTCTATTAGCTTTGCCTCCCTTTCTAGGTATGCCTGGTGTTTGGGATCAGTATAAATCAAATATTAAATTTGATTTAATTAGACATCCGCTGCCAAAAAAGCCCTTATTCGTTCAGATGGAGTGCGTGCAGTAAGGAAACCCTACACTCAGATGTGAGAATTAACTTAACTAATTGGATTTGCCTGCTAAGCCCTGTTCGCAAGGGATGGAAAAAAAGGCAGAATTATGGATGATCTCTGTATCACAGTCAGGCCGATGAAAAAAAAAAAAAAAAAAAAAAAAAAGTAAGGAATCAAATGCAAATCAGCCGTGTGTTTATCTTTCTCGAGGAAAGTCGCTCTGCATCCCTCCCCTGGCAATACAGGGGAAAGAAACACCTCCTTTGGCTGAGGAGGGAACAGCAGATGAAAAATCCTACTGGTCTGTCAACAATGAATTTGAGTCTAGGTAAGACATTATTCCCTCAGCTACAATATTTATTTGTTGAGCAGACCTTATTCTGGGGTGAGTTACAAAGCTTACATTATCCATTTATACAGCTGGATCTTTACCAAAACTTGAGGGAGTAATGGCACTATCTGACCTGGGTTATCAACCAGTAGCCTTCGGTTAAAAAGCCCTATTACCTCATCACTTTGCAACTCTGTTACCTGACATGAGAGGCAGATGACCCGGATGTTAAATGAGTTGGCACACATAGCTATTACTACAATGGAGGTCATGACCTTGGTTATTTTTCTTGAGAAAGTCTGGTTTGATTCATATCTATTGGTTCATTTTTATTGCTGGGAAAATCACTTCATAACAATATATATAAAGAAAACCTTGGGGAGAAATCCAGCAGCCTCCCGATTTTTCTTATATTCATGTGTTATTTATATAAAAATTCAATTGTATTTTGTTAGCTCGGTAGAAGGTATTAAGCTATTATTTGACTTTAAAAATGTGTTTATCAACACCTCAAACGAAATTGAGTGGACAAAATGTTTAATCAGAACCATTACAGCGGCGATCAGAATAAGAATGTTTCTGATTAATTGAAAAGGATGACAGCAGGAATTATCATTTGAATAAAATTTTAGCAAGGTAGCTAGCTAGTTTGACAATGGTGCAAAATACATGCAACATACAAAATACAAAATACATACATAGACCGCTATGAGCTGCCGAAATGTTTCCCTACTGAAAGCGGCCAAAACCTCACAGCTGTACTACGCCACTGACTGTCATTCAGAGGTTAACATTAAGAACACACCTGGTGGCACTCCCAAGGTGTAGCGTCACAGTGAAACCAATGTACTGGTAAATACATAAAAGATGTCTCCTATCTCATCACACAGCAACGGTCACAGCCTCACTTTTTTTTTTTTTTTTTTTTTTATAGAATGCAGTTTTTCTCCTGTGCATTTAAATGTAATACATTTTTACTCCATTATTATTTGGGGTCCAGGTTAGGTAGAACACCGGATGGGACAAGACAGTCTGGATGCTTGAACAGTCATATGGATGAAACCTATGAATAGAAATAATCCTTACTAGAGTTACTGCAAGTTGTGAAAGTTCTACGTTGACAAAATTATGACTTTGTGACCTGTACAAAAAATGTATGACAAACTCCCCCACCATTATGAATGCTATCAAGGCTGACAGCAGCCTTATCTTTTGCCTGTGAAATGTGCTACATTATTGGTTTTGGTGGTCATGGTGACCACACGATGGCATCAGTCACATGGCCTGTGCATATGGTCACCTCTGTAAAAAATTTATTTTCGTTGATTAATCATGCCTGCAGGGCTGTTGGTAGAAGTAATGAAATGGATATATTTCTGTAATGCAGAGGGTGATAAATTCATCTAAATTCAAAATGAATATCCATTTTGAGGATATCCAGTATGATAGCCATGGGTGGCCAAGCTCCCTTTCCTTATAAGGAATAACTTCTAAAGATAGCTCTCGTGTGAGAGTCATGTCATATCCACTGATGTGATGTTGACAGAAGAGGGTTATTGTATTTTCATTCACAGTAAGTGGGAGTTCATATGTGATGTTAAAAGGGACACATATGTCATATTGAAGTTATAAGGGAGAGGTAAATGAGGGACCTGTAATGGGGAGATATAGTGGGTTGATTTGATTAAAAATTCAGTGGCTTTTGTTTATCCATGCTCTGAATACCTTCACCCTCCCACTTCAACACTTCAACACAACAGAAACTGAAGAGTGTTCAAAACAGATCTTTCTTTCTTTCAAAGGCATTTTGTGGAGGGCTGAGGTTTTGGATGCATACGTGATGCTAAAATTCTTTCAGTATATAAATAAGTAAAATACTTTACTTTTTAACCCAGTTACTTATAATTACTTTATAAGTCAACAGTCCACCAGTTGAAAGAGTCAGGGGAAGTTGAATGTCATATATCTGTCTCCCACAGTTAGTTTCTTATTAATGCCAATTTCATAGAAATGGCCTAAAGGTATAAGCAGTAAATGTAAATGGCCTAAAAATAGTTACTCAGTAAATGTGTGCCTAGAATATAGCTATATATTATTCAATTACATAGATTTATTGACTTCAAAGGCCTCTATTTAGATAAAGGGAACGGTTTGAAATTTGTAAGAAGACTTGACTTTTTACCCTTTTGGCCCTTTGAAAAAAAAGTTGAAGATTTTTCAAATGTTTATATTGTTTTCCACCATCCATGAATGTGTTTGTTTTCATCAAAGTTGTCAGGACTGTTACTTTACATTTCGATAGGCCCTTTCAGATCTGCTGAAGAGGCATGTTTAGTTTTCTTTTTAACAGTAAGTCTGAAAGGAAAATGGAACTGATCCATTTGAAAATACTAATGCAGATTTCTGCTGACCATATCTGTAGGTAGTTACTTTGTGAGAACTTCATGGTCTAACATCATGAAAAGACAAAAAAATCTGAAAATGTTGTTTCTACCTAGGTGAACTTTGGTTTCAAGTGTTGGCAGTGACCAGCTTCCAATTCCAACCTTACAGAGCATTCTTATTCAGTGATTCTTATTCACTTTGTATCTGCTTTAATTTGACGTGTAAATATTCAGCCTAACTTTACCTTTGTAAATGTAAGTCTCCAAACCAGCAAATCATAAAGAATGTTAAAATGGCTTGAATAAAAAATAAGAAACAACAGGGGATAGTTAAACTGTAATGCATTGTATCTTGCTTAGCTAGCTACTTGAAACCTATAAAACGTTTAACCACAAGAGTATACTGCATCTTGGTTTGATAACCAGTGCATTGTCATCAATGTCATTGGCTAAAATGGCCATAACAGCTAAACATAGAATAAGCCCGACCAGAATAATGGAATAGTAATATAAATTGTAAAAAATAAAAGTTAATATCTAGAGTATAACAAACAGATATACTTGTATTTCTATTAAGTAGCTATCTATATGTAAGCTGCTTACCTAATCATCCACCAAGCTAAATAAACTTGAGATGTTAAAGCAGCAATATAGCTAGCTATACTTAGATGTTGTAATATTTTACATCCAGGTCAGCATTGACTTAATATTAATCATTCTGGTGTAAAACTGGCTAATTCATGTTTTCATAAAAGGCCTAGGCCGGTTTAATCAATGAGTTGAATGCATGTCGGCAATGCATTGGCCATGTTGTCAATAAACAAATTGATCTGGACTGTGGTATTGCTGTAATTGTGGTTTGATTTGTCAGTTGGTTTGATTTGCTCATAGGAGTTACTGATAAAGTATGATGGAGCACCTTTGTTACGGTATGGCACAGTTAACAGAAATTAATCAAACAAGTTAAAATATTGTGGGCCTGATTTACTCAAATGTACTAAATTTTTCCAACACAAAATCAGGCCCAACAAGGTCGCAATATCTACGTCAGATTTACTAAACGGTCACAATGAGTCAAATCGCTATTAGGATGTAATTTGTGGGGGTTAAGTCACTTTGCAACTTCCCTTTAGATGAATAGTTGAATCTGTTCAATCATTTTTTTCTTTCCAAAATAAATCAAACAGCTTCCAAAGACCAGATAACAAAAAGCGCCCAAAATACACAAATAACAACGGAACCTCGAGAGGCTAGCAATAACCAAGCTACGACATGGACGTTCACAAAAAGACTAAGCACAGAAACACAGACTGGCAGAGTTTAAATAATGAGAACATAATGGGGCACAGGTGGAACACAATCAGGAACAACGAGACACAAGTGGAAACACTCAAGACAATCAAACCATTATTCAATTAAACAATGAGACAATCAGGGAATAATCACGTGTAGGCACAGAGAGGGAAAAACACAAAGTTCAGGTGGTTCTTTGGCGACCCCTTGGTGGAGGGAGCCGGAGTGGCGGACTTGACAGTATATGAGGGGTGAGCACGCTAAAACAGGGTGGAGATTTTTACTAAAGCATGCCTTAATTGCGACTCTCCTCTTTGACAATTTTAAGAACTCTTGAAACCAGTTGTTTTAAACCCTTTTCATGGATATTTTATGAAATGCATTTATTTGATTGCAGCTCTTGGTCAATTTGAACTTTCAGACACTCTGTGTCCTTCTCCCATCACAAGTTTAGTTGTTTCTATTCTTTATTCTTATATTAATATACTTTCCTCAATCAGTCATATTATTCCACCAAGTTGAACATATCTCAATTAAGTCTGTTTAATGTGGGTTATCATCAAGTGATTGGCAGCACGGGTTGTCTCTGATCGGTCTGACAGTCCTAAAATTACCTTCCTTTTCATGCTAAATGTATCTGTCTGGGTGTCACTTTTTTGCCGTTGCAGATCATCCTATATTTAGATTAGTGTTCACGTTTCCGTACTATAGTAAAATAAATTGTTGGTTCTTCAAAATGGTTTTCAATCGTCCTGGTAATGTAATCAAAAATAATGAATGAATGAAATACATAACATACAAAATAATACAAATAAACATTATTTTGAAAACATAATATATCATCACATTTTTCTAAAGAAAGTTAAATAGATGGAGAATATGGTTATATTTATTAATGTCATTAAAACAGCAGGGATTGTAAAATTGGAGAGAGGAGAGCATCTCTTGCCCTTGGCCATGCACCTTCGATTTCAGGCCACACCTTTTCCTGCTTCCTGAATTTCCAGTCCTTTTGAGCACAAAGCTGATTCTTAGGTTGGTTTGATTGATTCCAGATTCAATTTAAATCTTGTCAGATTGAATTGCGTTTGCCCTTACTTAAGCCAAGTCTGTTATATTGAATCTAGGCCATTGATCTGGGGTCTTCTTTTAGTTTTTCTCTTGCCTTTTTCAAAGATTTTGTTTTTTCCTTTTTTTGCGAATGTTTTCGGCAGGGATACATATCTTAGACGTGGAACCTGCTGTGTAACCCCTCTCGGTTGCCATGGACACAGTAAAGTTGGGAGAGTACTGTGGCATGATGTTTGGCAGCCATTTATCCTGCTGCAGAGATGTGACTTACTGGAAGCCGCTTCCCTGGAACCCGTGTCACTCCGCGGGGGAAGGCAGTGTTGATGGGAAACATTCACAGAGCAGCATCTGCCTCGGGAGACAAAAGAGATTTACAGCCTGCAAACCCCAGCAACACAGCAGTGTTTTTTTTAGGACACAACATTGCAGGTCAAACCAAACAAATCCACAACACACCATCCTGTTAGGCTGAGCAGTATCAGGTGTGATGAAACAATTCAAATCTCGGTCTCCTCTAGAACCTGCCTTGTGTGACACATGGGTCAGATTGAACGGAAATTGGATTGATCTGTGCCTCTAGTCGGTAATATTTGAGACGATACTTTTTCAGTTTAATTTTTTTCAATGAATGACGATTGTGAAGGTTTCCTGTATGCATCTTTCATACATTTCATGGTCCCTTGTCAAAAAGGTAACAGATTAAGTAACAAGTTATTTTTAGAACTCTTTAGAAGGAATAATGGCTTATTCTGGATAGTGTGCCTCAACCACCAAAGAATAACAATAAAATAAATTGGTTGATCCCGCCGTGGATTCAATTGACATTTGTCTTTGAATTTGAATCGGCATTTGGCTGTCCGCCTCCGGGGGAGGGGGGAGGGAGAGCCGGCACGAGTTCGTCGAGGAGAAGGTTAAGGAGTCCGTGGAAGATTTCCCGTCTCGAAAGAGGCGGGAACACTCCACCAGGAATGTGTGTCTCGATCCCGGAGGACGGGCGACGGACTCGTGAGGGTGGGGAATTGAAGTAAATAGAGGGTTTAATTGGCAACCAAATTGGGAGAAAAACCCCCCAAAAAAACACAGTTTGGCGAGTTCAGCGATCACCAAAATTAATTATCAAGCTGTGCCTGTGAAGAAAAAAACAACAACTAATGCTTATATTTATTTGTCAATAAAGGGCAAATGTTGATTCAATTCAAGGGTGAATCAACCAGTTAGTGTTAATTTGTTGGTGGTCCTCAAGAACTCTAAGGAATTCTCAAGAAGTCGCTGACAAATGTGAACTGAACGCAGGCCCCTGGTTATTCAATGACGATTTTTATATTAAAATATGTATGGCAAAAATCTGGATACTTTAAATCCATTTCACCAACATAAGGACTTGCTAACGTCAATGTAATATTGTACAACAACTTGGCAAAGAAACTGTCAGCTCTGGTTGCAGGGCTGCGGGGCATTACTTCAGAATCACACTGCCACATAATGTGCTCAACTTTTGTTCCATTACGGCATTTTCATGAATTTCCTCAGCTGTTGGGTTACTATGACAACTCTAAATAAAGTAGACGTTCAAGATTCTAAATTAAGTTTAAAAATAAATGCTTATATAGTCAAATGCGTGTATAGTTTAATTTATGTATTGTCCAGAGTTCAGTTCCCAGTGACTTCCCTTTGGACTTTATTTTTGTATGCCCACTTTGAAATAACTGATATTGTTCTATTCAGTTTTTAAATATATTTATTTAATGGAGGTGATTGTATCCTCCCCAGCCATCATAATCACATGCAGATGAAATGGTCATTCTTGTTGTTGTTCCTACGAAAATGTGGCCCAGAAAATGTCTGACTCAGTCTGTGTTCACCAGTACTTCCCTCTACATTGCTGCTTGGTTGTGACTTTCTGAGTTTGTGTCATTCTCATTTGATAACGCCAGTATTTACATCATTTCAGATTTAATTGCTACCCTGCGAATGCTTAAGACAGACATTCACCCAAGCAGGAAATGCTGTATATTGTATCCCATATCCAAGGCTTTTAAGTCGGGCCTTTTGAGAGTTTAATCTAAATGGATTGAAAGGAAGTCATCTGGAATAGGTTGTTTGGCATGTAATGATAGCTAATTCAGTCCCTATGCTGATTGATGGAGTAAACGCTCTTTAACTGACATCAGAGAAAGCAGGAGAGGCATGCTGAAATGGACTTTGGCACAGGGAACAGAGCGTGTGGTTGTTGAACGTAGATGGGCGCGGGGTGGGGATGGGGTGGGGGGTGGTTGGAGGGGTTCTGCTCTGGCTCCAAACCTCCTAATTCTGTAATCATATAAGGTTATCTATACAATAAGGTGAGGAAGCCTGGATAAATCAAAACAGGAACCGAAGGTTTTAACAAATTGCGTATTGCTTCAAACAGCGTAATTAGGAAACATTTGGAGAGGATATCTGAGCAAATTCTTTCAGCATGATGTCTGAGAATGTTGTCTTAGTTCTCATCTCCTTTCTATTCTCTCAAGTTAAAGTTCTGCTCTGTCCGACTTTTCTCACACAACATGCACTTCAAGGTAAAAAATCTTTCGAATATGGAGACAAGATGGCTCGACATGATCCCTGTATGATTTTAACTTGGAAAACAGAAGATGAAACTCTCAGGTCTTCACATTTTCACATTGAAATATTCCTTCTTAACACTCTTCTGTTAAAGTTTGGCTCCACGCTACAAACTCAGAAGCAAAAGTGACATGAAATACAGTGTCTTAAAAACTATCATTACATTTGAATTATAGTCATGATGGTGTGCTTTCACACCGCAGTGTCCACACCACACTGTCCAGTCCATGATTCAAGGCCCTTTTCCATGCGCTTAGTCATTTTAATTTCCCATCTAAAACACATTAAAGTCAAAGAGTGATGGTGTGATATTTTTATTCGTAATCTATCAATATCCATGTAACATAATAGCCTTGTGGCTTAAATATGGAAGCATACAATGTCATTAATCCACATTCACTATCAACGCACAATTATTGGTTTCTCTCTGGAAAGAAGTAAATAGCGTAATTAGAGAACCTATTCCCAAGCAAATAAAAGTGATGAAAAGTATACATTTTCCGAACAAATCTCAAATTACTCATTTCTGTTACATACGCCTTTGCGTTCCCTGACCCCAATTTTTAGTTTGCAGCTATGATTAGGAAGCCCAAAGGAATCTGATGCCTTCTGCAGCAGACCGAGGAGGCTAGGATTTTTCTGTTCTCTAGGGAGGACTTGGATTCTACTGGATGTGGAAATAGATTTTCAAGTCTTGTTCTCATCTCCTCAAGGTCTTGCGCATCATGGCACAATTCACTGAAACAGTTCACACCCAGCAGAATGGAAATTCACCAGTCCATAATGCACATTAAAAACAAAATATAATCAACCCATTTACATTGTATTGCCGCACTGTGTTATTTTATTGTATATTATGAAAAGTGCAACAACACCAATTACAAATAATTGGAAGAAACAGGGACAACTTTACTTTACAGTATTCTGTTTCAGAATTACTTAAACTGGTCTATTTGCATCAGACAGGCATTTAGTTATATTAAGCATACGCTTGGTCACATTTTCCCTCAAGGAGACTGTTTGTGCTCTATTAAATATAACTCACATGTGCAGGAATTAAAATCACATAGACCTCTAAACTATAAATAGATCTATAAAATGTCCTTCCGTTCGATGCAATGAATAGCTCTCCTCATTTCATTTTGAAGGTCAATTATTTTCTTAATATTAAGCAGAAATTAAATACACGTTTTTTTCCTCCACAGTTACCAAAAAAAGTATGGAAAAAATGATCTCAAGGATATTGAAATTTGATGTTGACTGAAGTTATTTTAATCCTTTAAGCAGTCGTATTAAGGTGAAGAATAAGGAACAAAATCCTCGCTCTAGCTAAACGTCATGGGTGAAATTTTGGTATAAAAACCTCCGGTGGTGTTTACACACAATTTCATCTGACAGAAACAATTCCATGAATCCAGTGCCACGGTAACTTCAAACATTTTTAAATCGGTGTATTTCGCAACTGAGGAAAGGATGCATAACAGCGTTGGTGCCTTTAGCATCTCACCCACCCCTCTTCCTCTTAATTAATTGTCTGTTACTTTGATGTAGGGTACACTTCTGCACCGACCAGTAGGGTTTTTTTCCTCTGCACGAGGCAGTCCGTTCTGAAATCCAAACGGTGTCTGCTGAGTTTGGAAACCATGTGACAAATGGGCTGAACTGGTTGTTTATCATTCAGGTAATTAGGGCATTACAAATGACATGGCGCTCAGTGAAGCACGGCTTGTGTTACTCACTATTTAGTGAGTCGCAGGCCCGAAGCAAAGAGGCTGTAAAAACAGCTCGCAAAAAAAGAGGAGAGGAAAAATCGATACTGTATTACCTCAATTAAACTTGCGCAATCACCCTGGCCCGCAGCCCGTAGCACAGAGCAACCCGCGGAGCAGCCAGTCTATTACCTTCTGATAAGTCTAACGTCCTGCTTATAATTAGGGTGATACTTCATCCCCGTTTGCCACCTGATCAATGGCTGCAAGATATCTGTGTTTGTAAAATATTTGGTTGCGTTGTGCACAAGAGGTGTGTGTGTGTGAGAGAGATAGAATAGAACTAGAACAGAAAAGTGCTTCTTTAAATCAAGTGAGGATTCACCTCTTAATGCTGAGGCAAAGTACATGTGTGCCCTATCACCAGGCGAGCTGTATTGTAGTACCTTCGGCTGTATGGGCATTGTCACTCATTAGGACCGATGTTAAATAATTAACATTGGTCCTAATGAGTGACAGTTGGCTCAATTTTGAGCAATGGCATCACTCTGCAGGTTTTTTTTTTTGGGGGGTGGGGGTGTACTTAAGTTTATAAGTGTTAAGTTTATACCAAGGTTTCCCTAAAGTCCATTACTTAAAGTCACCTGGAGTACCTACTCTTACCACTGCAAGGATATGTCAGAGGGGGAAAAAACACTGACCTGGCCTGGTTCATGAGTGGTAGCTCTGCTCTCTCTTTACTTTTGCTCTCACTTAGTATTCCGCAGCTTGCGAAATGTACAGAAACAACCAGCATGTGGTATAAGGGACTGCAACTGTATAATCGGTTTAACATACTGAGTCGAGGTTTGGCTAGCAAACAGTCGATATTCGAATAGCTCTCACAGTAGGAAGGACTACATCAGTATCTATAGGGGGAAAATAAATTTGATTAGGTTGCTTAAAATGCATCGCTAAAACATTGCTAAACAAACAGTGTCAGCTTTTGTAAAGGTTCAGGGCATGTTACTTACGCACAAGCCTTTGAAGTGAACTTAGCTACTGCAGCCACCAAAGCAGATAAACCATCTGAAAGTGCAAATTTTCCAAAGTGAAGATGTGGTGTTAAAATCTGAGGGAATTCTCATTTAGATTTTACTGAGCTTATCCTGAATCAACCTATAATGCATGTCACATTGCATCTCTGTCTCAGTTCTACCCAGTCTCCTAAGAGGTCTGAGTATGCCGTTTTAACGTTTTGCACGTATAATCGCAGCTACTTTTAAGGCCCAATGTTTGTGATAGCACTATTAATATCACTTCTGCCCTGCTCCACTAATCCATTTCACCATGGTAAATATTCTCTCTGACAAGTTCATGCTACATTGCTGCAGTGCGGATCTTCTTACTGTTCTTCTCAGGCATAGGACAAGTGCATGCTAGCGCATATATATCTCCGCCTGCCACAGTCCACATAAATGTCTGTAAGCATTTCATATTTGACTTGAACTCTGTGCTGTGTATATTAAATGTTTGGACAAGAGTATTTATCCAACAAGTATTAGGAAATGAGGTCATTCGGGGTTATGGCAGACTGTTTACATAGGCATATATTTGTGGCAAATACAACTGAAGATCATATTGTACCAGTATTTCAGGCTGTTGGACTGCCAATAAAAGCATTGTTTCCAAAGAACATCTTATTGGTATTCTATAAAATTGTGATTTTATAAGTATCGAGAGCTAGAATAGGGGACAGCAGATAAAGGATCCTTTTACGCAGGGCATGCTTTCATTCCTTCAGTAGTGCCGATGCTGATAATCATTTTAGCTGATGTTCCCCATTTCTCAGCAAGCAAGTATTCTCGTTTCTTGTTCACATATGTGCCTTTCTCTTCATAGTTTTTTCAAATGTACTTTTGCAAAAGTAATCAGAATTCAATGCACTCTTTCTGGGTATTTGTACATTTCCAAAGTATGATTTGATCATTTGATAAATGGCTTATTTCCTCTCATGATAGATGGTGCAGAAATGACTTTGGTGAGGAACATTTGGGATGAATCGTGTTTTTTAAATTTGATTAATTGCCATTTTCCCGCAGCATATGCGGAATACAGAAGTAATTCACGCTGCGGAGACGCGCAAATTAAACAAGGAGGAAATGGTGGATCTGTGGACTACATTTTCATAATCTAGGATTTCTCATTCAAGTATTCAGCTGAGTTGAATTTCCTGTTTGAAAAACTGTCTGTACGAGAGTGTAAATGTGTTATGGCCATCTGTGAATGACAAACCATGAAACACAAACTGTAGTGGTAATTCATCTGGGGAGTAGCCTAATTATTACAGGACACAGAAGTAATCTTCATGCCACTGTTAATTCACCTACAGTTTATGAGTCCAACTGGTATAAAATCAATCATTGATCTGATTTAACATTGAACATTTTGCTTTGGGGGGGGGAAACATTATTGTTTATTATTTTTTCATAAAACAAGTGTTACAGCAACTGCCATGACACCATAAAAAGTACATGTCAAAAATAGAATAAACTTTCTTCTTCTTACTGACATGTGCCAAAACGATCATGCGCTGGCCAGACTGACACTACAAGTGAGTGGAGTGACCGGGCCCCTCCAGAGACAAGGAGAGATACTGTACTGTTTGAAAAGAACAGCATTGCCAAGGAGACAGGCTAACCAGACGGGCACCCCAGACATGCCTCCAAGCATAGTCCCAGCGACGGCGTTCAAATTCTGTTGCATCCTGGCCACTTGTCAGTGTGTTAGCGTCAGCCTTAGAAAACCGTTTACTAATGCATTTATACGCGCGTCGTGGCTTAAATGTTTTCTAGTAAGCTTCATTTTCTCAAGAGAGATAAGAAGTTGGCCGCCTATTGAAAAGGCTTTGAAATACTGGCTGTCAACCCTAAAGGCAGAGGTACTGATGAGCTGACCAATGAAAATACAGGAGAAAGTGGGGCAGGAGCTAAAAAGAAATCCCCCCCACCCCCCACACACACACACACACACACACACCGTTCCCTCCTCTCTCTCTGCCTCCCTCTTCCTTTGATAGAAGTTGGTACAAAGCATTGAGGGAGCTTGAAACAAGCTACACATTAATATTTTAAAAAGGGCATCCTCTACTTTTGATGTACAGACCCTTATGCAAATTAAGCAGTTGATACAGGTCCCAGCAGAGAATGTGCAGCTTTATTCTTTGTTCTGGATTTCTTTTCTTGATAAATCTAAACGAACTTTTCACACTCCCTCTGCAACCTTGTGAGCTGCGGGGAAGGAAAGTTAAACTCCTGTGCCTGCTGCCTGAGCATGCCTGCGTGCGTGGTCGTGCCAATGCGGGGAGACACAGTTTATGGATGTATCTGTCACATGTAATTTAAGGTGACGGAACATTTCTTGTTGCTTTGTTAATGGATGTCAACCGGTCAATACCGACGGTTTGCGAAAGAGCACGCGGAAACTCTAATGTCACACGGAATGTTGTAAATGTAATGATGTCAAGAAGAATGTTGTAAATGCAATCTAGCCAGATGAATTTGACCAGTTGTGACTGAACGGACTGACCTAATTTGACATTGCAGTTGTTTGGTTAATTGTTTTGTTCCTGAAAATGCTTGTTATTGTCAGCGTTCTCCGTTGAGTTGAATACATAAGATATCAGTATTGGTTATATGCTGCTTGCTCCACATGCACATGCATCATGGGAATCTGGGTCTATGAAGCAAAACCGTGAGTATTACATCAGGCTCATTGTAGGGCTGGGCGGTACAGCCTAAAATTCATAGCATGGTACAATTTTAATTTTGGACGGTAACATTATATTTCACAGTATGTTTGTTGCTTTTAATGCTATTTATACACAAACTTTTATTAAAATAAGTTTTAAACAATACAAGAAATTTCTCAAAAAAAAAAAATGGGTTGGTTGTAGTAGAAAAATTGGACCATCCTTTTAAATCCCTCTCACTCGACTGCTTGGATCGGAACCATGTTCTTGCATAGGTAAGTGGTCATTGAATGTGTAATGTCCGCCCACCATTTGCTTTTTTTGTCATACGTTGTGCCTGTGGAAAATGGCTTGGACAGTGATGTCTAAATAATTTTTCGCATTGCACCGACACCACTTGTCTTCTGTCCGAGGGTGGCATTCTCATACTTTCCTCATATTCGCGCACGTATTTTGTTTTAAGGTGATAAAAGAGGTCCTGCGGAAATAACTGTGGCTGTACATATATCGCACAAAATGTTTTGTTGTGCATGATCTGACTTTGTAAAGCCAAACCACATCCATACAAATAAATGAAGCTCCCTTCTTAAGAATTAGCTCTTCTTCAGTAAGTTGTGAAACAGGAGCTCCAGTGTCATTCTCAGCAACCTCCATTTTGCCACTGATCTTTTGAATTGGGCTATGGAAGACGGTTTATTTAGGCCTACTCTGAAATTTGAGACTACATTTTGCGGGGCATTCACTACATGCATTTTCCTTCAGCCTATAGTCTACTTCAACGTCTAGTTCATTTTTTTCAACGGCAGCATTAGTGGCACGTTTTGTCGCTTCATGTTGTAGCTTGCAGTCATAGCACACACATGAAAATGAAAATAAATGTGCTTATAATGCATTACAGATATAAACGGTGTAGTAAAATCTCTACCGTAGCACAGATTTCTACCGGTGTAACAGTTATTTCTACCGTTACATATCATGGTATGTACATCTACCGGTGTAACGGTTCTACCGTTATATAGCTATATCACAGTAATGGCACAACAACATAAGAAGTACATTAGGTGAGGGTAAAACGTATATGCCAAGAATACCAAACTGCCCAAAATGACACTTCAAGTTAGTGAGGTACTCTTAGAAAATAGCGGCCAGCAGATGGGCTACTGTAACCAGACTGGCATCCCAGACATGCCTCCGGGTACAGTCCCTGTGACTGCACTCTGATTTCCTTGATCCTTTGTCAGTGTGTTACCTCCAGTGGCCCAAAACATAAATCTCTGTTTCAAACACAATACAACTTACTTAATTTCAAAAACATTGTTGAAAATGCATCTGCTGTTTTCTCTTCATGTCGTTTTCTCTTCAAGCAAAGTTATTCCTCCAAAATAAAATGCATCTAACACAAAATACATTTCCTTGGTCTGCGATGGTTTTCAAACCACGTCCCACAACCACAATAAATACAATTAGCTTGCAGAGTTAAAGACCAATTTCAATTTTTACGCTATGAGAATCAGCTGCAGTCTTATTTTGGATCTAGCTATATCTGTATAATAACATTTTAATATGCTGTACTGGAACTTTGTGCAGTACATCCATTTCACACGCTGGCCTACATTCCCACATCTCTCTCTCTCTCTCTCCTCTCTCCTGAACTGCTCATCCCTCCCACAGGAACACGCTTGTCCTGCAGGTCAGATGGCATCGGTCCACGCACATGCAAGCCCTTTGTCAGATGTTGGCCACCTACTTAACAGTCTTCAATGAACCTTCACATCGTAGGGGAAATCTGAGTTCAAAGCACTGGCTCCATCCCCCCCATCCCCCCATCCCCCCCATCCCCCCCCCATCCCCCATCCCCCCCTCCCTGAGGTGAAATTACAGCTATGAAAAATGCAGATACAGGATGAGCAGACCGTCAGAGATAATGGGTTAATATGAATCATGTGTACCTTCAGACATCGATTCAGCTGGTTTCAATGACCTTCCACATTCCTGACAGCCAAAAATGGCTTCTTTGGCATCTTAATCGTCAACTGTTGTTCCTCTCTCCAAGTAATGGGTGGTAAGACAAAGTACATCTCAGCAAAGGCGTATTCATGTGCATGTAATAGCTGCCACATTTTCGAATATGTGAGTATTGTATAATACACTGCACCTCGTGATTTTTAATGTCAGTCCATCAATTAAAATGAAGAGTTACAAAAAACAATATATAGAAGAAATGAGTCACGTAACCTACATGTTCTTTATTCATGCTGCATTGTGGGAGTGCGATTTTCTAACAATAGACTTTCTGCTTGGATTGAATTGTGTGGCTGTATAAAACCAAGCAGTTCATTGGGTTTGAACTTCAAAACCCACATACAGTAGGGCATGTCTGAGTAATCGGTTTTGGAATCATGCTGGGGAAAGCAAAGATCAGAAAGCCTCATCTATACAGTATAACTAAAGTTATACTTACATGTGTGACTTATCTAAGGAATATTGTCCTGTGAAAAGGAACACGGTACAGCTACTGGACTTCAGGGAGGTTCAATCTAGAACCATACAAACAAGCTAGTTTTCAGAACTGTACTTTAAATTGTGATGCACTTAAATGGATTGCAAAATCACAACAGATTTGATTTCCATATCCATTTCCACAACCACCCTTAGGTAACCGGCGAGCTAGTCAACCTACTGATGAAGTATTTACATAACACAGCCCCAACTGAAAATAAAAATAAATAGGAAAACTGAAAATGGAAATAGAGAAAGGGAGGAAAACAAACAAATACATTTTCCTTTCCCTCTTTGCCTTTTTTTCTGATTTAGAATGTATTTTTATCTTGTCATTTTTGTTTTTAGTGCCCTTTTTCTCTTTTCCTTTGCATTTTAACACTCTCTACAGGTTATTCCATAAACTCCAAATATGATGGGACTTCTATTGTTATTTACCTTATTCGTGAACAATGTATGAGATATTTTCAACATACCCAACTAATTACAACTTCTTCTTCTTCTTCTTCTTCTTCTTCTTCTTCTTCTTCTTATTCTTATTATTATATTTATTGATTTCTTAGTAGATGCCAAGCCTGCCAATAAATTAAGTATTTTGTGTCAATTAAAATGAATGCAGTTGTTTTCCCAGGTGTGAGGGTACAACAAGTCAGTCTACTCTGAGTTTACCAACATTGCTCAGAAAAAAATTATAATCATTTATTTCAGGGCACCATAACAAGTAGCATTTAATTACAGAGGTACAATTATTTAATTGGGGAGAAAAGGTGTCCTCATTATGATACAGTGATTTAATAAGCAGGAAAGCTGATATGATAAGCAGCCCTTATGATATAAAGAGAAAGATACAACGAATATAGCCATTCGGATTCTGCCTGAGGAGACATTCATTTGAAACATTATCGTAAACACGTCTGGAGGCCTATGGCTGCCGTGGGAACGTGACAGGATGTTGGCGCAAGGCCCCCCAGGCCCTGAGCTTGTGATCTGGTCTTTGATGGCAAGTGCTACTCTGTGGTCCACCAAAGAGAGCAGCATGACACTGATTAATGGTGTCATGAGGACAACATGCATCTCGCAGGCCGTTTGCTTTTTGAGTGCAACCAATCAGGAGACATCATCAGCCTATAGCCAATGAGGAAATACCGGCAGTAAAACAAAAACTAAAAACACCTAACTTTTCCCTCCTTGTGTTACAGGTACAGTTTGCAGCTGCCAACGAGTATGTCTATTACTGTATCAGGACACTGATCTCTGGCGTGGACTATGATTAATCTTACCATGTATTAATGCACATTTTGTAAGTCGCTCTGGATAAGAGCGTCTGCTAAATGCCTAAAATGTAATGTAATGTAGTTCACTTATACTCCTGATAGGGTACATGAATTGAGCTGCTGAGCGTTAAGGTGAGCGTTATCTGCATGTTTTTTTACTGGAGTTTGTGCAACACCATTGTCTTAAAAAGATAAGTCTTGTTTCTCCAACTGTTGCCTAGTAACGACAAAAGCATTTTAATGATTTGTTTGTAATCTTTACCCAGTGGAGCAAAACATGTGGCCATTTCACTCAACATGGGTTTGCTTTATTTTCTTCTTCTTCCCAAAGCTTGAGTATGTCTTATTACATAAATCATTCTAATAGTCCTTAGTATTGTTTCAACATCCCTACTGCACTAGGTTCAAAAAGGGGAAAAAACATATTCCATTATCACTGTGGAGCAATATATTTTTGTCCCATTTCCCTTTTTAATATGTAAATTCTGACAAATAAGCTAAATCCAGTTACTGGACAAAAAAGTAAATGGTTAAGCATACCTCCTTCTTGAAAATATACAGAAGTTAATTTGGCAGGCACTTTACTTATTGAACCTCAATAATAAAAGTTTGTGACCACATGTTTCCAGATGACATATCTTTAAGGACAGCAGTCTGATATGGCACACAGGGAAACGGATAAGAATGGAATGCCTCTTCTGCATTTAGGGCTTATAGGAGACAATGGGCAGCACTTGATGTAATTATCTGCACACTGACAGTACACTGGAGGATGCCTGCAGTTAAAAGGATTCAGTCTTATCTTAATTTTATGTAAGGTAATACATTTTTTTGCCAAGCATCTCTAGCATTTAATCTATTGTAAATTGTTGATATTAAAAGGCTCTTGTGAATTGTGATCAGTTTTGAAATAGTAATAAAGGTAACGAGGTGGTAAAAAAAAACATTTGGTGGTTGCCCATAGAAGCCCATTGAAATTAGAAAGGGGTTGTTATCTGACAGTGGCAAAAAGTTGCTTCGTGGGCCTATGTAGGCTACTAACAACGAAAATTAAAAAAAACTAATCTTTTATATTTTGCCAAATTGTGCCACCTAGCTGCAGAGAAGGACCTGGTGGTTGCAAGCAATTCAGCGGGAGCAGGACATAAGTTTGCAGCCAACATTTTGTCATAGGTAACATTATTGCATAACCATAGATGTATTACTATAGATAGGTTTTTAAATGACATTAAATTAAATGACGAACATTTGAGACACGTCAGAGCTAGATTTGGTAAGCATTCCCATTAACTGAGCCAGTCAGTTTTGCAGCTGTAACGTTAGCTCGTTCAGAAAAACAACAACACGTAACAATGTAATAAAGCATGCATTTCAATGTGTTGTTCGACAGTTGGTTAGAAATTCCCTGCTAGAATTTCTCCAAATATTTGGTCCGTAGGACACAACAACTGGAAATAGTTGTGGGACATATCGAATTTAACGTTTGAATAGAAATGGTTGTAATTGAGAATGGAGAAATCTCAGTAAATTGGATTAGAAAATTAAAAATTGGCGCTTTTCAATATACGCCTATGACAGATTGATTTGATTATTTTTCCAGAACTCTCTAGATTTGATACTTTTTCCAAATGGTGGGCATGGTGCTATGACAAATGTATATCTCAAAATTAACATAAAAACTCACTGTCTGATGCTGTAAATTCTGTGATAACACAAATATACATATTTTCATTCATTGACCATAGAACTAACATAATCCTTCTCGAATAACAATGGGCTAATCCACTAAATGCAAAACTGTATTAATGCAAAAGCTAGTGACTGTTGCTGGGAAGTGTATGTTAGAGATGGTCTTCAGTTAGATATTTAGCTAAAGTAGGTTACAGTAACATATCTGTATTTGGCATTCCACATTAATGTGGTTAAGAATTCAAATTGAATTTGTCAATTGCAAATTGCCGTTTGTCAGCAGTGGTTTTGATGACATTTGATTTGTGAATTTTCTAAAAAGAAATTTGTCTCCAATTGTACGTATATTATCACTTTCTTCGTGTAGTGCACTCAGATATCTTGTCTCATTGGCACAAGCTTTTACCACCAACTTTTTTAAAAATTATTATTATTTTTAATTGGCCCACCACCACCCCCACATTGGGGGGCTAGTTTAAAAAAGCTCCCTCCTCCTGCCCAGCCACCTCATATTTCAGGCCACACCTTTTCCTGTTTCCTGGATTTTCAGTCCTTATGAGCATAAGGTTGATTAGATTGAATCCGTATTAAGTTTAAGTCTCGTTTGAATGAATTGCAGATGCCCTTATTCAGTCTAAATTCTTTATATTGAATTGAGGTCTTTGTCTATTACGCTGGGACCGGCTTTTGCAACAAAGCAACGCCTCTTCGCTCCATCACTCGCCACTGAAGATTCCTTTGCCAGAGAGATGCCCAGAAAGATGGACCAGAGTCGCTTAGCATCTGCGCAGCTGAAAGATACCATCCAGCTACATGGCCAGCCACTTCAAGTTGGACAAAGCATACATTTCCAGCAGAAGACTAGATTCCTTCCTAAATTAAAATAAATTGTTAATGTTAATTCATTAGCTGCATGGTGCCCTGTGATTGGAGCAAAGCCTTGATTCATCTCTGAGGTAGATAACTGTGTCATATTTAATATCCAACACCACTACAGTAAAATATACCACTTCAACCAGTGTCTTCCCTTGGTAATACAGTATATACATTTTTAGGGCAAGGTATTTTAAAATGTGTTTCTTATATGCTCTGTTTCCATAAGGGTATGAGTGTGGAGTAAGACTCTTCTGTTTTGGGGGCAGCAGTAAAATGATAAAGGGGTAAGTGGCAACCCAAAGGCAGAAAATATAGGTTTAATTCAGAGGAAAACATTATCAGTCAGACTGAGTTGGTTTCTTATTAATTCTGTGTCAGAATTAATTTTCATCTCAACACATCCAGCACTGGAATGCAAATGATGCGCATGTGACCGGTAAAGCAACATGCATGTATGTGTAATTTTCCTTCAAAAGTAAGCCATGTGTGTGAGGGGGTGGGAGCTTGGGGGGGCAGGCTTAAGGTAATTGCAAACACTCTTGTAGGTATGACAGAATGGAAACCTGCCCATATTAGAAGGACACAAGACATTGTGATATAAATGTTCATATTTACAGTCAACCTAAAAAATCAGTCAAACAAGTATCCAATGTTATGACATTGTTGGGATTACAGAAACATGGCTTGGATGCAGTGGATGGGGTGCAGTGGTTGGGGACGGATTTAATGTGGAGGGGTACAAATTGTTCAGGAACAATAGAACAAATATATGAGGATGGGGAGTAGCCCTTCATGTGACAATCTTAATGTGCAGTAAATTCCAGGAATTAATTTGTGAGAACATCTGGATTAGACTACTGGGAGATCATGAGAAGGGCCTTAATATAGGAGTATGCTATAGACCACCAGTTTCAGACAGCAACATAAATATTATGCTCCATGGTAACATAAAACAAACCTGTGTGGAAAGAGAGACGTTAATAATGGCCAACTTCAATTACCCCTCTATTAATTGGGAAGTAGCGACAGGTCAGGGTAAATGTGAAGAAGAGTTTTTGGATGTGGTTAATGACTGCTTCGTGGTATAGTCTGTTATTTAGCCTACAAGAGGGAAATCAATATTGGATTTGGTTTTGTGTAATAATCCTGACAGAATTTGCAGCTCAGAGGTAGAAGAACCACTAGGGACAAGTGATCATAGTGCAGTTACTTTTTATATTTTTTGGCAAGTTAAGATGACCTCCTCTAACCCTAGAATTTCAGATGAGTTGACTTTAATAAAATCTGAGAGAATTTAAACAATATAGATTGGGTAAAACTTCTAGATTGCAGAACTGTGAATGAAAAATTGACTAAATTTAAAAGGGTTATTGTAGATGTACAGTGTAAATTCATCCCAAAAGTAAGGAAAAATATAATGAAAAAACTGTCTGCACAGTGGATGACTCTTTACGGGAGATTTTGCGGCAAAAGAAGCAACTGTACAGAATATATAAAAAGGACAACTCGGAGAGAAACAATACCGGTCGATTATTGTAATATGCGGGCTAAAGCTAAAAAGAAATAAGAATAGATAAAAGACAGTTTGAAATTAAAATTTTCCAAGATGCAAAAAGTAATCCTAAGCAATATTGCAGTAAATGAGGTTAATGATGAGGTTAAGTGCATTAGAATAAGGAAGGAACTTTGCTTTATAATAAGGATATTGCTAACACACTAAACAATTACTTTGTTGAGAGCTTTACCAGAGAAGAGGTTATAAATATGCCAGAAGTATAGCCAATGTACAGAATGTTTTGGAGGTCTTTGAAATAAGGGATGGAAAAGTACTAGAATAACTACAAAAACTTAAGTTTTTGAGTTATAAGGCAGCAGGCCCGAATGCGTATATCCAAGAGTACTCAAAAAACTTGGGGAGATTATATATAAACCATTGACAGATATTTCTATGCAATCCATAAATACTGGAGAAATACCAGATGACTGGAAGCAGGGTAGTATAATTCCAATATATAAGAAGGGGGACCGTGCTGACCCAACATGGTCTTAAGGGAGAGCCAACACCTTTTCTTAAGGGGAGGTCATGCCTAGAAAACCTCCTGGACTTTTTTGAGAAGTGTTTTGACTTAAACCAGCCTTATATTATATATTTATACAGTATATACTGTACATATTTATTCTAGTATTTTAATTTTTAATTAATGTTCAGAAATGATGCGATTTTTTAAAAGATGTTTTAATTTCAGGCTGTAAGGCAACAAAGGGTGAAAGTTTGGAGTTGGGGTGTAGACTTTAAAGGGGCACTGTATTTTAAAAACACTTAGGAATTGTAGTTGATCAAAGTCTATCTGCATCTATGCAGTGTGCTATAGCAGTGGAAAAGGCCAACAGGATGCTGGGATACATAGCAAAGTACAAATCAAAGGAGGTTATATTAATGTTATATAATGCCATTGTCAGATCTCACTTAGAGTACTGTGTGCAGTTCTGGGCACCACACTACAAGAAAGATATAGAAGCTCTTTAAAAAGTTCAAAGAAGTGCAACTAAATTGGTCCCTGGTATGAAAGGTAAAAGTTATAAGGATAGACTTAAGGCACTCAATCTATTCAAGCTTAGCAAATGAAGATTTAGGGGGGATTTGATTGAGGTTTTTAAATTCTTAAGAGATTAACAAAGGCTGTGTTCGAAACCGTTCCCTATTCCCTAAATAGTGCACTATATAGTGTGTTGAACAAATTGGCGAACACACTATATAGTGCACTATTTAGGGAATAGGGAACGGTTTAGAACACAGCCAAAGTCAACAACCAGATTTTTTACGTTCAATTCGGTTAGCAGAATTGGATGGCCACAGGTGGATTTTTTTTACGCCAATCATTATCAAGGGTGTGAATACTTTTGGAGTTGACTGTATACATATTTAACTCCTAAAGTATTTCATAGAGATAATATATTAAATGACATTAAAATATGAACACAACATATATTATAATCTATGACTGAGATTATAGGAAGGCCAGCTGCCCAAGTATTGGATTTAGTCCTTATACACATTTTCTGTCCCACCTAAACTAATTTCAACACACAAATTATGGATAGACATAGGTAACAAAGGTAACAAAAACTGGTGCATAAATCATGTCCATAATCTGTTGTTACTGACCAACAAGTCACCATGTCATATGGAAAATATGGATGGGTTTCACAGATTTTTCCCACTGGTGAGCAATACAGCACTTAGTTAGACAGCATCTAACTACTCCCATAAATGTATTAAGTGCCCATTCAATAACATGTTAAATGAACATAAGAATGTTTGATGAATATAAGACCATACAGCCAATCTAGGCTTATTTGCCATTTTGCCATATTGCAGAGAGTGAGAGATCTCTCACCATCCCACAAGATGAATTAAGAATTAAGAATTAAGAATGCAGCAATGATTAATGTCATAAATCTTCTATGAAAATTGATAGAGGTACTCCAGGTGTCAATAGTAGCTTCTGGCTTTACACAATATGTAATGATCACTGATCACTGATCCTCTTGTGCCAGTCTGGTTTTATTGAGCACTGCACTGGAAATAAAGCTAAAAAATAGGTCATCTTACCTGGAATTGAATAAAATAGCATTCACTGTTAGTTTTCAGACCTTTCTGCCTTCCTGTTTATATGATGGTCAGTAAGGACACCAAAAAATGAGCAGTAGCAATAATCATTTATCATGTCTGTCTAATTGTAATGAATTACAATTACAATTAATTTGACATTTCAGTCATTCTCTATCAATATTGTGGTGTCCCCAGGGGTTGGGCGACACTCACGGACCTTGCAGAGGGCGTAGGCAAGTTCAAGAACAAGGAGGCAGTATTAAAAAACAAAATGATAATTTATTAAACTACTAATCTTCTTGACAAACACTACACAAAACAAAGGGCGGGGTATTCGGGGGAATATAAACACAAAGTCCACAAATCCTTATCTCGTCGTCGATGTCCAAATCCAATCCAAAATCCAGGTCCAAGTCCACAATCCAGTCCGTAGTCGTTATTCAAAGGGGGGGTCCTCACACAATCCGGTCAAACACAAAACAACACACTCCAACACTCGCTTTCCAAATCCTGGCTGGTCAAAAGACTTCACAGGTATACTCTCCAAACACACACACTCATCTCAATGTGTGTCTCAGGATCAGCCCTTAAATAGGCCTCGAAATGGCTTTCAGCTGGTCGTCAGCTCCATTGCCTTCACTCCGTTCAGGTGTGACTGTGGCCTGCTGGGAAATGTAGTGTTTTGGGCTGCCATGTGTTGGAGGCCAGGCAGCCATTTTCTTGTGCAGCCCCTTGGGCTGCCACAATATATATATGCATTCCTGGGTATATCAAGCCCAAGGCAATGGCCCATACAAGTCTGATAGGTACATTTTTAGTGCATCCCTGCAAACATTTTTACAAGGTTCTCAAGCCACAACTCATCCCACAATGCATTTTTTTTTAAAATGTCAAATTCACATTTTCTGCAGTTGCACAATATAATTTGGCCTACTTGGTTTTATTCTAAATGTGTTTTGATTTGTTTTGACAGGAATCTACACTACTGTATGATTTATTTTGCCTTTTTACAATAGCTTCGGGATATGGAGAATCAAAGGGTGTGTGCGTCTCTAAATAACTACCTGCGATGTCTCCCGCTCTGGAAAAAATATGGATGTCTGTCAAGCAGGAGAAACTGGGATGTGTATGTCTTTACTGATCCAGATGGCCAGTCAAGGGAATCTCCCAGCTGAAATCTGCGGATCTGACAGTAACATGCAGTCCCTTCTGTGCAGAGTGGAGCCACAGATGCAAGACAGGGGCCTCCTTGTTGAATTGCCTTAAAAGCTGAAACGAATGAAGTGGGGGGGCGAGGATGTGAGCAGTCCCAATCATTTTTTTCAGCAATATTCGACACAACACCGCCATTTCATTTGCAGCACGGCGTCAGGCAGGTTTATGCGCCAGCCTCGACTTGAACTTTATTTGATCCGTTAGGCTCTTCCCGGACTACGCTCATTTTCCCTCCGAGATTAAAAGGCATGCAGATTGCCCTTGGGTTATTTTGCAATGCCAGCCAGCCACAGCCTCCCGAAGCGCCTGCTGTTTTAGGAGGAAGGACTTTGGCTCTTGCGCTGGCTGACCAGCAGTCGTCTCCTCGGGCCCCTCACTCTCTGAAAGGTGATACCCGGGACCGTGGGGCACTTCCTGTCAGCAAGTGGAGAGATAAGCGGCAACGTGATGTCCCCGCTGTGGGCAATCCAATCCCTGCATGAATTCGCAGAGCATTTCTGGTGCATGATAGATAGGCAGCTCGCCTCCCCACCCACCCCCCCCCCCCCCAAAAAAATCTTCTCCCCGCTTGGACGTGCCGGCTTTGCTAAAACCGAGACCGCTGCCGTTGTTGACTACAGCAATATCAATGCAGGGAGGATGTCTGCTGGAACACGCACACCTCTCAGACAACTGCAGGGCTTGGGCAGCCAGACAGCCAAGGCTCCTTCTGTTTTATTTGACGCACGCCATGTTATTTTGTCTGACGCGTGGCCCAGTTACCTGAAATGCTCCGTCATTGTTGACCATGCCAGAAATACAGACACATGTAGCTACACGGTTTGTATTTTTATACCACCACTAGCCCCAAATAGCAAACACAATCAGGTAAAACTGTCTCTAAGCGATAGCATTCCCTGTTCAGGGACAAGAGTTATTCTTAACATTTGGGAGGCTGGATAAAAATAACTGCCAGGAGCATATGTCCTGTCTGCAATTATAGATGGTAATATAGCTGAATGTATAAATAGTAATACAAATCTCTTAAATACTCTGATAATGATAAGACAGCTTCCATTTAAATGTCACCCATAATTATGCCATTCTTATGCAAACCTATCCACCTCCAACAGTTTAAAAATGTCAAATAATTGTATTGTCCATTCGGTCAATTACCTCATTGTAGGGGTCCCATCTGTATTCGCCAGTTATATTAAATACAAACAGTAAAATACAGTGGGATTGTGATGATATAATGCACATAAAATGCATTGTACAGTAGTTTGTTTTTCTATGAGTTTAATGTCTGCACTGATTGAATAAAAACAATATTTGTGTCTTCTACAGCATTTTTCCCCTTTCATAAATTTGATTAAATCATGACTGCATTTTTTGTCCCCAAACCAAGCCACTTGGAATAGTTTATTTTCTGCAATCCAGCAAAAAAAGTGTTTCATCGTACTTACAGTATCTTTCTGGTCTCATTTTAACTTGGCTGTTCCCCTATGCCGTGCATTACATTACATCCATTAAAAGCCCCGGAATAACACCCAATCTATGAAGATCTATGAAGCTTAATAAAGAGCTACATTTCGCTTGCACTACACCCATGAATTTATGTCTGCCACCTGTTTGTGCTTAGGATTCAGGAACATCTTTTAAACAACCAGATGTTAGAAGCTATGGTGCACGGAGTGCACAGAGCCAAGTGTTTTAGTACGACTAATGGACGGGGATAAAGAGATTGTTAACTCGAATTTTTAAGCTTCTATTGTGCCTGCTTTTATCAAAGATCGGCCCACCTACAACTAAGCGTTTAGAGACGGCTCTCCCTTCAAGTCAAAACTGTTGGCTGAGGAACTGGCAAAGTGTGCTTAGAGGCGTCGGCATTCACTCTGAAAACATAAAACCAAATTGATAATGCTTAATAGTCTCTGCAAGGCACTCGAGCCTGTATTAGTGCTACCGTTAGAAAGTAATAGCAGTTTTTAATGAAAAGAAGCAACCATGTCAAATCCATCTCAAAGGCCTTTTATAGTGCCCACGCGATGGTTTGGTTTCATTCTTCTATCAGCTTTTCATGTCTTATTTTGGGCTACGCTTAACACCTAGCTACAGTTAAAGTGTTAAAGTTTAACACTTTGTTGTACGTCGCTCTGGATAAGAGCGTCTGCCAAATGCCTGTCATGTAAAGTAATGTAATGTACAGTGGCTCTTGGATTCTTACTCATTGCAATGGATAGTTTGAACAAATGAAATTTCTCTGGCAAGAGTCTTTTCTGTTACATTGGTATGGAAGACAAAGGTCAGGTGTGCCCAACAATACTGTTCCCTTCTCTTTCTGGTTACATTTTTTTTCAATTAAGCTTAATGTGAATCAATTATATTTACATTACATTTTTACATTTTAAGCATTTAGCAGATGCTCTTATGCTGAGCAACGTACAATATGTTCATTTATACATGGTATGATTAATCATTGCATGTGATCAGTAGACACCATTGTTGGCTGCTGCATACCGTACCTGTAACACAGGGAAAGAAAAGCTTAGAATTATTATTATATTTTTAGAGACAGTATTAAACATAGATACATATTACGAAATGCAGTATTAAACATGTAAGCAGTGGTGATGACAATTAGTTAAATGTACAGATTCAGTGGTAGTGGAGTCTGAAGAGATGGGCGTAGATCCTCCTCTCTCTAGACCCTGTACACATTACTTTGCCAGCTATATAAATGGATTGAAACAAAAAATAAAGTGTACTACATGTACATTTGACAGGTGTACTGCATAGTACATATGAAATTGTTTTGGCTGAAAAATGTGGCTAACCAGATGTGTGTTCTGTACACAGATACTCTAGATTCACCAGATGTGTGTGTTCTGCACAGATACTCCAAGCTAACGAGACGTGTGTGTTCTGCACAGGTACTCTAAGATAACCAGATATGTGTGTTCTGTACACAGATGCACTAGATAAACCAGATGTGTGGTTAGTTTAGCGTATCTATGTGCAGAACACACAAATCTGGTTAATCTAGAGTATCTGTTTACGGAACACACACATCTGGTTAATCTAGAGTACCTGTGCAGAACACACACATCTGTTTAATTTAGAGTATCTGTGCAGAATACACACCTCTGGTTAATCTAGTGCATCTGTGCACAAAACACAAAAATCTGGTTATATTAGAGTATCTGTGCAGAACATATACATCTGGTTATCTTAGAGTATCTTTTTGGAGAACACATAAAGATACTCTAAACTAACCAGATGTGTGTGTTCTGCACAGATACTCTAAGATAACCAGATATGTGTGTTCTGTACACAGATGCACAAGATAAACCAGATGTGTGTGTTCTGCACACAGATACTCTAGGCCAGGGGTCACTAACAGGCGGACCGCGGTCCGGGTCCGGACCCAGAAGCCGTCCTATCCGGACCGCGTCCAAAAACCGATAAATTATTGAGAATTACTACATTTTGACGGAGCATTTCAATTTTAACCGGCGCAGCTTTTCTAGCATTTACGGCACTGGTTTATCATCTCACGTGATGCTATTAGCCAATCAAATCTGTGCATTCCGAGTCAGTCAGTGAGAACAAGACAGGAGAAACGAGACAAGACAGTCGGAGAAGTGGGTCAGATAAAATAGCTAGCTTAAGAGTAGAATAATTTCACATGTTGTTTTTTTTATGTTTTCAGAAATTTTGCGCCCCTCGGAATTTTGCGTAGCAACCCCCCCCCGGTCCGCAAAATAAATGATCTGGTCTCAGCTTTTTTTCGCGTAGCACCCCCCCGTTGACAGAAAATGGGGCGCCGTTACATGCCTCGGACCTTGGCTTGAGGCCATTTTATCTAACTGGACCTCTTTGAATTTTACTTGAAGACCCCTGCTCTAGGCTAACCAGATGTGTGTGTCCTGCACAGATACTCCAAGCTAACCACATGTGTGTGTTCTGCACAGATACTCCAGATTAACCTGATGTGTGTGTTCTGCACAGATACTCTAAGATAACCAGATCAAAGATAACCAGATCTGTGTGCAGAACACACACATGTGTTTTCTGCACTGTAGATACTTAGATTATCTGTGCAGAACTGACTTCTACAGTATCTGTGTGCAGAACACAAACATGTGTGTGTGTTCTGCACAGATACTCTTAGTGTGTTCTGTAGATATCTGTGTCCAGAAGTCTAGGCTACACATATCTGGATTAACTACTAAGCTGACTTACAGTATTTGTGCAGAACAGTGTCCAGAACACTTACAAATCTGAGAACACACAAATCTGATTAACCTATAGTATCTGTGTGCAGAACACACATATCTGGTTAATCTAGAGTATCTGTGTGCAGAACAAACACATCTGGTTATCTTAGAGTATCTGTGCAGAACACACACATCTGGTTAATCTAGAGTATCTGTGCAAAACACACACATCTGGTTAATCTAGAATATCTTGGTGGAGAACACACACACATAAAGATACTCTAGATTACACCAGATGTGTGTGTCCTGCACAGATACTCTAAACTAACCAGATGTGTGTGTGTTCTGCACAGATACTCTAAGATAACCAGATGTGTGTGTTCTGCACAGATACTCTAAGATAACCAGATATGTGTGTTCTGTACACAGATGCACTAGATAAACCAGATGTGTGGTTAGCTTAGCGTATCTATGTGCAGAACACAAAAATCTGGTTAATCTAGAGTATCTGTTTACGGAATACACACATCTGGTTAATCTAGAGTATCTCTGCAGAACACACACATCTGGTTAATCTAGTGCATCTGTGCAAAACACACAAAACACACACATCTGGTTATCTTAGAGTTATCTGTAGAACATATACATCTGTGCAGAACATTGCAGATACATCTGGTTATCTTAGAGTATCTTCTGGTTATCAGAACACATACATCTGGTTATCTTAGAGTATCTTTGCAGAACACATACATCTGGTTATCTTAGAATCTTTTTGGAGAACACATACATCTGGTTATCTTATCTTTGGAACATTATCTTAGTTATCTTAGAGTATCTTTGCAGAACACATACATCTGGTTATCTTAGAGTATCTTTTTGGAGAACACATATCTTTGCAGAATCTGGTTATCTTAGACACACATCTTTGCTTTGCAGAACATGTACATCTGGTTATCTTAGAGTATCTTTGCAGAACACATACATCTGGTTATCTTAGAGTATCTTTGCAGAACATCTGGTACATCTGGTTATCTTAGAGTATCTTTGGAGAACACATGTACACAGATAGATCTGGTTATCTTGTGTGTGTTCTGCAGAGATACAGTACTCTAGATTAAAAAGATGTGTGTTCTGCACACAGATACTCTAGGCTAACAGATACTCTAGGCTACAGTATCTCTGTGCAGAACACACATGTGGTCAGCTTCAGTATCTGTGTGCAGAAGACACATATCCGGTAAATCTAGAGCAACTGTGTACAGAACACACACATCTGGTTAGCTTAGAGTATCTGTGCAGAACACACACATCTGGTTTGCTTAGAGTATCTTTGCAGAACATGTACATCTGGTTATCTTAGAGTATCTTTGCAGAACACATACATCTGGTTATCTTAGACTATCTTTGCAGAACACATACATCTGGTTATCTTAGAGTATCTTTGCAGAACACATACATCTGGTTATCTTAGAGTATCTTTGCAGAACATGTACATCTGGTTATTTTAGTGTATCTTTTTGGAGAACACATACATCTGGTTATCTTAGAGTATCTTTGCAGAACATATATTTCTGGTTATCTTAGAGTATCTTTGCAGAACACATACATCTGGTTATCTTAGACTATCTTTGCAGAACACATATATCTGGTTATCTTAGAGTATCTTTGCAGAACATGTACATCTGGTTATCTTAGAGTATCTTTGCAGAACATGTACATCTGGATATCTTAGAGTATCTTTTAGTATCTTTAACCAGATGTGTGTGTTCTGCAAAGATACTCTAAAGATACCAGATATGTGTGTTCTGTACACAGATGCACAAGATAAACCAGATGTGTGTGTTCTGCACACAGATACTCTAGGCTAACCAGATGTGTGTGTTCTGCACAGATATACCCTAAGCTAACCAGATGTGTGTGTTCTGCACAGATACTCTAGAGAGAACCACATGCCTGTGTTGTTCTGTACACAGATACTCTAAGCTAACCACATGTGTGTGTGTTCTGAACACATACTCTAGATTAAAAGATGTGTGTGTTCTGCACACAGATACTCTAGGCTAACTTACAGTATCTGTGTGCAGAACACACACATGTGGTCAGCTTAGAGTATCTGTGTGCAGAAGACACATATCTGGTTAATCTAGAGTATCTGTGTGCAGAACACACACATCTGGTTAGTTTAGAGTATCTTTGTGCAGAACACACACATCTGTTTAATCTAGGGTATCTGTGTGCAGGACACATACATCTGGTTATCTTAGAGTATCTTTTTGGAGAACACATACATCTGGTTATCTTGGAGTATCTGTGCAGATCACATACATCTGGTTATCTTAGAGTATCTTTGCAGAACATATATCTGGTTATCTTAGAGTATCTTTTGCAGAACACATACATCTGGTTATCTTAGAGTATCTTTGCAGAACACATACATCTGGTTATCTTAGACTATCTTTGCAGAACACATACATCTGGTTATCTTAGAGTATCTTTGCAGAACACATACATCTGGTTATCTTAGAGTATCTTTGCAGAACATGTACATCTGGTTATCTTAGTGTATCTTTTGCAGAACACATACATCTGGTTATCTTAGATCTTAGTATCTTTGCAGAACATATACATCTGGTTATCTTAGAGTATCTTTGCAGAACATGTACATCTGGTTATCTTAGAGTATCTTTGCAGAACACATACATCTGGTTATCTTAGAGTATCTTTGCAGAACATGTACATCTGGTTATCTTAGAGTATCTTTGCAGAACATGTACATCTGGTTATCTTAGAGTATCTTTTTAGAGAAGACAAAGATACTCTAAACTAACCAGATGTGTGTGTTCTGCACAGATGCTCTAAGATAACCAGATATGTGTGTTCTGTACACAGATGCACAAGATAAACCAGATGTGTGTGTTCTGCACACAGATACTCTAGGCTAACCAGATGTGTGTGTTCTGCACAGATACTCTAAGCTAACCAGATGTGTGTGTTCTGCACAGATAGATACATGCCTGTGTTAACCAGATGTGTGTGTTCTGCACACACATACTCTAGATTAAAAAGATGTGTGTGTTCTGCACACAGATACTCTAGGCTAACTTACAGTATCTGTGTGCAGAACACACACATGTGGTCAGCTTCGAGTATCTGTGTGCAGAAGACACATATCCGGTTAATCTAGAGCAACTGTGTACAGAACACACACATCTGGTTAGCTTAGAGTATCTGTGCAGAACACACACATCTGGTTTGCTTAGAGTATCTGTGCAGAACACACACATCTGGTTTGCCTAGAGTATCTGTGCAGAACACACACATCTGGGTTAATCTAGAGTATCTTGGTGGAAAACACACACACATAAAGATACTCTAAACTAACCAGATCTGTCTGTTCTGCACACAGATACTCTAGATTAACCAAATGTGTATGTTCTGCACACAGGTACTCTAGATCAACCAGATGTGTGTGTTCTCCACAAATATACCCTAAACTAACCGGATGTGTGTGTTATGCACACAGATACCCTAGATTAAACAGATGTGTGTGTTCTGCACACAGATACTCTAGGCTAAGTTAGAGTATCTGTGTGCAGAACACACACATGTGGTCAACTTAGAGTATCTGTGTGCAGAAGACACATGTCTGGTTAATCTAGAGTATCTGTGTGCAGAACACACACATCTGATTAGTTTAGAGTATCTGCATGCAAAACACACACATCTCTCTCTCTCTCTCTCTCTCTCTCTCTCTCTCTCTCTCACATCTCTCTCTCTCTCTCTCTCTCTCTCTCTCTCTCTCTCTCTCTCCCTTTGTGTATTAGAGTATCTTTGTGGAGAACACACACATCTGTTTAATCTAGGGTATCTGTGTGCAGGACACATACATCTGGTTATCTTAGAGTATCTTTTTGCAGAACACATACATCTGGTTATCTTAGAGTATCTTTTTGGAGAACACATACATCTGGTTATCTTAGAGTATCTTTGCAGAACATATATATCTGGTTATCTTAGAGTATCTTTGCAGAACACATACATCTGGTTATCTTAGACTATCTTTGCAGAACACATACATCTGGTTATCTTAGAGTATCTTTGCAGAACACATACATCTGGTTATCTTAGAGTATCTTTGCAGAAGATGTACATCTGGTTATCTTAGAGTATCTTTGCAGAACACATACATCTGGTTATCTTAGACTATCTTTGCAGAACACATACATCTGGTTATCTTAGAGTATCTTTGCAGAACACATACATCTGGTTATCTTAGAGTATCTTTGCAGAACATGTACATCTGGTTATCTTAGAGTATCTTTGCAGAACATATATATCTGGTTATCTTAGAGTATCTTTGCAGAACACATACATCTGGTTATCTTAGACTATCTTTGCAGAACACATATATCTGGTTATCTTAGAGTATCTTTGCAGAACATGTACATCTGGTTATCTTAGAGTATCTTTGCAGAACATGATACATCTGGTTATCTTAGAGTATCTTTGCAGAACACATACATCTGGTTATCTTAGAGTATCTTTGCAGAACATATATCTGGTTATCTTAGAGTATCTGTTTGGAGAACACACACAGATTAGCTTAGAGTATCTAGAACACACACATCTGGTTTGCTTAACTGTGCAGAACACAGATGTGTGTTCTGCTGAACACACAGATCTGTCTAAGATAACCAGATATGTGTGTTCTGTACACAGATGCACAAGATAAACCAGATAACCAGATGTGTTCTTCTGCACACAGATACTCTAGGCTAACCAGATGTGTGTGTTCTGCACAGATACTCTAAGCTAACCAGATGTGTGTGTTCTGCAGATGTGTGTGTTCTGCACAGATACTGTAAGAGAACCACATGCCTGTGTTCTGTACACAGATAGAGCAACTGTGTGTGTTTCTGCACACAGCACAAAGATACTGTGTGTTCTGCACACAGATACTCTAATTTACAGTATCTGTGTGCAGAACACACACATGTGGTCAACTTAGAGTATCTGTGTGCAGAAGACACATATCCAGATATGTGTGTTCTGTGTGCAGAACACACACATCTGGTTAGCTTAGATAAACAGAACAGATGTGTGGTTAGCTTAGCGTATCTATGTGCAGAACACCCAGATCTGGTTAATCTACAGTATTTGTGTGGGAACACACACATCTGGTTATCTCTAGAGTATCTGTGCAGAACACACACATCTGGTTAATTTAGAGTATCTGTGTGCAGAACACACACATCTGGTTAATCTTAGAGCATCTGTGCAGAAAACACACAAATCTGGTTATCTTAGAGTATCTGTGCAGAACACATACATCTGGTTATCTTAGAGTATCTTTGCAGAACATGTACATCTGGTTATCTTAGAGTATCTTTGCAGAACACATACATCTGGTTATCTTAGACTATCTTTGCAGAACACATACATCTGGTTATCTTAGAGTATCTTTGCAGAACACATACATCTGGTTATCTTAGATTTTAGATCTTTTTGCAGAACACATACATCTGGTTATCTTAGAGTATCTTTGCAGAACATGTACATCTGGTTATCTTAGAGTATCTTTGCAGAACACATATATCTGGTTATCTTAGAGTATCTTTGCAGAACACATACATCTGGTTATCTTAGACTATCTTTGCAGAACACATACATCTGGTTATCTTAGAGTATCTTTGCAGAACATATACATCTGGTTATCTTAGAGTATCTTTGCAGAACACATACATCTGGTTATCTTAGACTATCTTTGCAGAACACATACATCTGGTTATCTTAGAACACATCTTTGCAGAACATATACATCTGGTTATCTTAGAGTATCTTTGCAGAACATGTACATCTGGTTATCTTAGAGTATCTTTTTGGAGAACACATAAAGATACTCTAAACTAACCAGATGTGTGTGTTCTGCACAGATGCTCTAAGATAACCAGATATGTGTGTTCTGTACACAGATGCACAAGATAAACCAGATGTGTGTGTTCTGCACACAGATACTATAGGCTAACCAGATGTGTGTGTTCTGCACAGATACTCTAAGCTAACCAGATGTGTGTGTTCTGCACAGATACAAGAGAACCACTCTAGATTAAAAGATGTGTGTGTTCTGCACACAGATACTCTAGGCTAACTTACAGTATCTGTGTGCAGAACACACACATGTGGTCAGCTTCGAGTGTCTGTGTGCAGAAGACACATATCCGGTTAATCTAGAGCAACTGTGTACAGAACACACACATCTGGTTAGCTTAGAGCTCATTAATACAGCAGCCTCTCCTCCAAATTAATCAATAAAAATGTTGCAAGAGATGACCAAAAATGAATCAAAGAAACGCAAGATAGAAAAAGAGTGCAGAAAATATCAGACACGGGGTGGAAAATGAATATTTCTTATAGAAGTCAAGGGAAGTGTGTCTGTTTGATTTGCAATGATACTGTTGCAGTGATGAAAACAATATACGAGGCACTACGAAACAAAACATCAGACCTACAGGTCCTACACCGGTGCTGGGAGCGGCAGAGAAAGCTAAACAAATGGCAGCTAGCCTGCGAACTCAAAAGAGTTTTTTCCGTGCTAACAAAATACAAGAGAATGCTACCATAGCCAGCTATGAGGTAGCTCAACTTATAGCAAGACACAGAAAACTTTTTCAGATGGTGACTTCATTAAACAGTGCCCTCACTAAAGTCACAGAAATAATGTGCCCGAAAAGATGCAAGAAATCAACAACGTGAGCATGTCCAGAACACAGTTGTGCGCCAAATCGAAGACTTGTCTGCTAACTTAAATCACCAAGTGTCACATAAAGCTTGTGCTTTAGATTTTTAATCGATTGCATGTGACGAGAGCACAGACACCGCACAGCTGTTTAATTTTTCAAGTAGGAGTTTTGCATAATGGAGGAGCTGCTTGATCTCACGAGTCTAAAGGCACAACAACGGGTAAAGACATTTTTGAAGCTGTGTCAGATGCAATCGACAAGATGAAACTTCAATGGCAGCTGTGTGGAATTACAACGGATGGGGCCCGGCTATGACAGGAGAGCTAGCAGCTGGAATGGCTTCATGAATGGCCAAGGTGCGAGAGAGTGGAGGTGACGCTGTTAAAATGCATTATTAAAAAGAATTACTTTTTATGTCGGAAAGCTTGAATACTCATCAATTCTAATAAAAGTTGATTTTAAAACAAAATTTAGTTGAAAAGTGAATAATACCAACAGTTTATTCACATAAATTAAC
>JAINUG010000681.1:0-79527 GCA_029706075.1 Aldrovandia affinis | reverse complement strand
AACTACTAACTCATAAGTGGACCAATACTCCAGGTTTGGTAAGCGTGGTTAAGAAATAACGAGAACAGGATTTAGAAAAATAGAACATGTATTTGAAGGGATCAGTATAAAATAAAGAATTGTTTGAATCACCGTATCAACAAGCAATAAATGTTTTGAATAACAATATCACAGACCATACACAAGTTCACACAACACCATTCAACCTGGTGTAACCTCCTTAAAATGGTGATCACACTCTCTTTCTATTTATTTAATTATCCGTGAGGTAAGCTTATTTAAGTTATTTGCTTCCTATTTGACATCTGTTTTGTATATTTATAAAGTATTTCCCTCTATTTACTTCAACAGCTTATGCATGAATAATATATGTATGTATTTAATTTAATTCATACTGTTTTTTTATCTATCATTTATTTATTCTGCTATGATTTACTCAATAGTTCTAGAAAGGTATTTTAATAATAATGGTATTGTATTATTTTAATAGACAGTCAGTAAGGTTTAAATTCTAATCAACCCCCTTTAAAGGTCAGATCCTTCAATCATTCAATTCAATTTAACACCTATATGACAACATTATCAAACTATTCAGTTCAATATATACATAGAATTAGTAGCTCAATCAAAATACAGCTTTTTAAAACGTGGAAAAGAAAGGAAAATAAAATAAAATGTCCCTTCAGTTTGCAATGGCAAAGTGCTCCTTTAACTGGTAAAAGTTCCTTTAACTTGGAGAAGAGAAGGAAAGCTCTTTCCTACCACCTCAGTAGGAAGTAAAATAACACAACACAATATCACTCCAGGGTATGGCTCGCCACCTCTGACACACAGAGGAAATCCAGCTCTGGTCCACGGCTTGTCCCTGTGGTGGCTGATCTGAGATCAGAGCAGAACAAACGATCCAAAAAAAAAACAGCCTGGAGGTACCAGGCAAATAATTACTAAACAGTGGGTTAACTAGTTACTCTCATCATTAACCATGTAACCATACAACAAACCATATTTATCTATCTTTTGTACTTTTCCCGAATCACTTCAAATGAACATTTCGATTCAATGATGAGATTCGGCATTCTCAATCACAAAGACTTGGGCGTCCAATAGACATGGAATTCAGCACGTTAACAAACACGGGAGGCAAGAAATATAACAAAATATAAAATATTAACAAAGGAACAATATAAAATATAACACTTCCGACGCTATGCTAGGCTTTCATGCAGCTCCATTTGAAACAAAACTGCGCCAAACTTGCACTCTACAATATCTCTGCCAAAACGAGCTTCCAATCCGAGATGCTCTTGCAGTTTAACTTTTTTTTAAAAAGAGGGAATTTCCACTTAATTCTTGAATTCAATCATTAATCAATACTTTATATCCAGTAATTCTCTACACATCTCTCCTCTTCCAGTGTCCTTCACAAAAGCCAGCTTCAGTAGATGAAAAATTATTATTAGTCCAATCGCAAGGGCGTGACCACCGATCCAATAGGCTAGTGCTGTAATATTGTGTGATACAGCCTTAGTGGCTCGGCTCGTTTTACTTTTAGTCGCAGCGCAGTTTCAGTTAGCGGCCGGAATCACTTGCACACTGGCAAGTGCTTAGTTGTAGCCCCTCTCGACTCGACCGTATGTTGTCGACAACATCACTGGTCAGTGCCACTAGTTCCTCTGTAGAGGTAACCTCCGTGACATGCCCTCTCAGACTCTTACATGCACCTCAGATCATTCAAACAAACAAAACATAAAATTACATCAGACTCGTTACTCACTTCAATTTAGGTTCTTGGAGGAAAGGTCCGTGATGCCGTAGCCCGGACGATATCCACTGCCCTCCGATACGACAAACAATGGCAGATTTTAAAAGGCTCCGCCTACCTTCTGTCTTGTGTGGCCACAGTCGCATCGAAGAACAGCAGCTTCGCCCAGGCGTCAGGCCCTCGTACCCTTCCTGGCTGGCTCGCCAATTAATGTGGGAGAAATAATCTCAGCCAGGGCCAGATAGACTGAGTGATCCGAAACCACATTTAATACTTCTTAAAAACAACACATTTCTTCAGAGTCAGATGTAATCGGGTTTTATTGTATGCAATGCGAAATCACCTACAAGAAAACCAGGCTGTTCGCGAAAGCAGCTCTGGCCTCCTTTCCGTGCATCAATCTTTTAACATGTCCTAACTCCTCCTGCCTTGGAGCTTGACGTCATAACCACTCCCACTTAGCTCAATCCCTCCCCATGACCTCATGGTGTTCCATCCTGCCGAGACCACTTTTTATTTTCCTTTGTTCATACTTTCATCATTTAATTAAAAGATTAATGGGCCTCCCGCGTGGTCCAGTGGTTACAACGTCCGACGCTGGCCACGGAGACCGGGTTCAATTCCCCGTCTCGCAAAGATTAATGAAAAGAGATAAACAGACATAAACAGACACTTCAGCTGACCCAACTGTGTACTATGTGTTTACCTGTATTGTGTAGCTTATTAATAATTTTATTTGATACAGGGCTACATCATTGCCACACGACTTTGGTAGATAGTCTAATTCCAGTGGTCTATAACATAGTATACTCTCCGCGCAGCCTAAGAATGCTGGCAGTAAAACTTGCAGGATCTCTAATACAAAGTTAGAAGTCTAAAGCATGGTGGGATTTGCTTGCTTAGTTGTTAGCCCACGTCCTCTCACTCCTCGTGCTGCGGAGCTCGAACTGGGCTCATAAATCTGAATGACAGGTGACCCAGGCTCCAGGTCTTTAGCGGTCCCGTCTGGTGGGGTGAGGGCCCTGATTAGTTAGGCTGTGAGAGTGGCACCTGGTCTGGCTTCAGGTCATGGAGTTCAAATTCCTCCCCCACACATGACCATTACTTCGTTGGACAGGAGTAGTTTATTGCTGCGCTAATGGACACTTGGATCACCAATTCAGATTTACGTTTGGTCCCATCTCTGTGTCCATTGTATTAAGGTGTGTGATCTGCTCTTCTTATTTCAAGTCCCAAGTGTACCACTCCAAACCTTGCATGTAGGCCATATTTCCGTTTGGCCTGATACTCCAACAACATACCGATAGTGGTTATGTTTATGTGTAACGCGGGCTGCGGCTGGCCCCGGTTAGCAAACCGTGCAGGAATTTGGCCATGTGCAGACACCAGGCCACACAAATTGACCCACCAGAAACACAGGGACAGGGCATGGGGCTCAAACTTCTCAAAAACTTTCACTAGATCAGGCGCCAATCAATCAATACTTTATTCTCGTTGGCGAATGCAGAATCTCATCATCTTACCAGAACATTATAAAATTAACCCCTAAGAGTCACAAATCACCTCATTCAAAGTGATTCACCTTCACCACAATTTTCAGGTTGTGTGTCACTTATTAGGCTATATTTAATTTATATTTATTCCCACATAGATTACCATTTCTTTTGTTATTATTTTACTTTTAGGAGCATAATGTCTCTATTATTAGTTACTAATTAGCCACTAATCATTTAAATTAATACACTACTTCCTTTAACTTTTATTCTGTAGTGACCTGGGTTACACACAGGTTTACACCTCACACATACAGGTTTATACACTCAGGTTTACATCTCATGGTATGGCACACACACAGGTTTATGGCTCACACACAGAGGGTTACAGCTCACTCACACACACAGGTTTACATCTCACACACACAGGTTTATAGCTCACACACAGGTTACACCTCACACACACTGTTTACACCTCACACACACAGGTTTACACCTCACACAAACAGGTATACATCTCACACACACAGTTTACACTTCACACACACAGGGTTACAGCTCACACACAGTTTAAACTTCACACACACAGTTTTACACCTCACAAACACAAGTGTATGGCTCTCACACACGTTTCCAGCTCACAAACACACAGCTGCTTTAGCTTGAATTTATTTTGCATACTTTTCAAATGCCCCCACATTAATGTTAATGACAGAAGTAAAAAAATGTCTTCATCATATCACAGAGCAGCATATGATGTGTATCCTATCATTTATTTAAGGCAGGGGTTCACAACCCTGGTCCTAAAGAGTCATAGGGTCTGTTGGTTTTTATTTAACTTAAAATCAGCAACCAATTTTAGACCCAGGAAACTGAGTGAGTTAATTGTATAATCAATTGCTTTAATTGATCAATTAAATGTTGAGTAACCACCAAATCCAGCACACCCTTTGGCTCTCCAGGATTGGCATGCTCTGGCTGAAACAGTCCAACATTTATTATTATATTTTATTGTCTCTCCCTCAGCTATTAATGTTGGGTGCAGAAGCTCTTTTCTTCAACAGACAGGTGACCTTTATTTATGGGCAGAGCTAGCTGGAGGGTTTCTGCCATGGAGACAGGCTTTCATTAGTCACAATATAAGTCACATCAGATTGGCTCAGGCCTCTTTGGCCCACCATCACTTGTCAAGCTCAAATCAACAGTACTATGCTGGCCTGGGACATGATCTCAAAAATACAGGGATGTACCTAAACCCATGGCTTAATTCAGAAAACTCAGACCTATAACATAATTCTGGCTGAATTTTGCTATCTCCCATCAGAGGGCCTCTGGGATGAAAACAAAACCTGCACTGCCAGCAGTCCAGGAAGCAAATCTTTCAGACAGAGACGATGCACTGTGGACAGATCTGCCTTTGGACCATGCTCCACAGGGACTGAGAGGGGCTCAGTTAGTATTCCCATCAGGTGCCTCCAGAAAAACCTGCACTCCAGCCCAGTTTGTTTCACCTCAGAGGGGAGTTAGTGGGCACCCAGACTCATACACAGACTAGAAGTGAGCCGCAGATCAAAAAACAGTACAGTTAAACTGTTTTTTAAAAATATTTATGGTATATGATGTGTTATATAGAAGTCTTTCCTTGCTGACGGTGGTAGCATGCAACTGTATCCTGCCTTAACTTTCTATTAGGAGTTTCCTGTATGTGATGCAGGAAAAGATTTTACTCTCCTGAGTTGATTTTTGGGGAACTTCACAACTCACAGAGGAAATTCACCACTCAAATATAAATAACTCTGCCTCAAAGGCAGTTCAGAGGATTGGTTAAGACACAAACACAGTCAGTGGATTGATTAAGACATTATTAGGGAAGAAAGGTAGCTAACAGTGTGTGTATAACCTATTTAAATGTGGAGAGGGGATTGGCTGGTTGTGTTTCTCAGCGATACATGGGGAATCAGCACATCTTCACATTTACTCTTCTCAGTAGGAATGCTATCGTTCCCCACACTCTCCCATGACAAACACACACAGAATATTCAACAACTCATTAATTTCAGCTGCAGAGGCCATGTGTTGTTACAGCATACACATGAAATAATAACCACCATTCTTATCTTATAATAAAGCACTGCGTTTTGGTTATTAGTGACATTGTTGTATGGAGCAGGGCTACACCATACACTGCACGTATGGTGCAGATAACAGATTCAAAGCATAAACTATCTTGTAATGGGGAAGACTTCTAAGAGAGAGAAAAAATCTGTTTTTTCCACATCAGTATGTGCTTCTCCCTTATAATAACATATTTAGCCTCTCTCTGTTTTATCTTCATGTGTCCCAATAGCTCCTATTACCCTTAGGTTAACACCCCGTTACCTCCCTCTTGTCGCTGTTCCCTCCCTTTCCGTTATGTTTATTATAAATATCGGATTTGAATTTTAAGGCGGGAGATTCGCTGTCCTGTGTGACACGGGTCTCCATGCAGCTGTGCGTAATAAAGCTTTTAATACTGTTTAAAGAAATTCTCTCCGATCCTACTGAGTTTTTTTTACGAGAGAGGTTTGTTAGTGTGTTTTCCTGTGAGGGGGTTTGTTAGTGTAACCCACATTAAATAATGGGTTGCTAGAATGCTTTAACATCTAGCTCTATTGCATGAGACATTTGTGCAGTCCTTCCTCCCAGAAATATGCTGAAATATGCTGCTTTTTAAAATGACGAATCAGTGACTAGAGCTGTCCAAAATGATAGTTTGGGTCTAGCCAATCACAGGTGAGGTGCCGCGACTTGGTACTGCCCCATCCATCAATCTGCGGAGAGAAAAAACATTTACAGATGAAGTAGGCTACTAGCTAACAGCGCGACAGAAAAATACCATGACAAAATAATTAGTTAAGCACTTTGTACTTTGATAAGAAATTCAATTAAAATATTGAGCAACCCTTGCTCAGTTTTCCGATACTGTCGTGAAGTGTTTTAAATGAGTATTGAGTGAAATATTGGAACCCCGATTGTGTGCAGCCATGCACGAGTGAATGAAAAGATTTTATCATCCATTAGTCAGGGTTTTTTTCAGTTGGTTACAATTTCTGGAAACCATGACATTGATGGCGAGCCTCCCGAAGACCCTAGAAGAATTTGCATGTGAAGATTTGTGTTTTTCGTTTAACTTGGACGGCCTCCCAATTGATCCCAAGTAAGATCCATCCGTGTTGCACATTCAGTGCACGTGATCAGCACTCTCGCACCGTGCTGCACGCGCCGTGCACATGGACAGTATTCACACCACGCTGCTACAGATAGATACATCCCTGCTGCACGTTTAGTGCATGTGATCTCTACTCTCGCACCACGCTGCTACAGACACAGTGCATGGATGACTTTGCCCATGTTCAACTATATGATATGCATTATTGTTTAACGATGTTGTGATGGTTGCATTGCCATTCATTTTCATGATACATTGTGGGTATTGAACTTTGATACTTTGAACTTTGAATTGAAAGGTTATTATTTTAAAGGGTTGAGTTAGCCTCTCCAGGTAAAGGTAATAGCTTAAAGATTGAATTCAAGATTATACTGTGTAATTTGATTATAATACATTTTCAATACATTTATTAATGCATTTATGTACAACATTATTCACAGTATAAAAAGGGTGCACCCAGAACTGAAATTTGATTAAAACTTTCATAGCTTTCCTGGGAAATGTGTTTGAATCTCCCCACAGGAGATATTATCTTGATTTGATTCATTTCATGACTCCATATGAATGTGATATTTTGTTTTTTATTCATACTGAATTCATACTCACCTTTCATACTACTTCCAATACAAGCCAGCAGTTATTTTGTTATACAACTTCTAGTCTCCATGTCTCATCATTTGAACATTTTCACACCTCTCCAGCAGCCGAACCTACTGGTCCATTGATAGCATTCATTTCTGGTAATCATATTGAAAAGGTTCTTTGTGTATGCTACATTAGCGTGTTTGCCTCTGCCTGCGAGGAGGTTTGTAAGTGTGTTTTCCTCTGTTTGTTTGTTAGGTGTTTATTAGTTTGTGAGGTTTCTGCTCTGTTTGTGAGACTGTTTCCCTCTCTCTGGAGGTTTGTTAGCGTGTTTCCCTCAGTCTGTGAGGTTTATTAGCGTAGTATCTGCTCTGAGACTGGTAGGAGGATTGGTGTCTCTGGCATTTAGGTGAGCTCTTCGGGGTAAAGGCTCAAACGGGGCTGAATCAGGTTCAAGTTACTTTGAACTCATTGGAGTGTGTCAGGCTGCTATTGAAACATTAAGCGGTTCTGTTGGGAGGGCAGGAGGTTACCCAGCGAGCAGAACTGGGGGCAGGGGGCTGAAGGGGGTAGATGTAAGATTGGAGGTTCTGATCATGACAACCACACATATAGATTAAGACCTTACCAGCTCTAGCCATGCGTTAGTGGTCAAAGCCTGGTTCTTCTCATCCTGGGACAAACAGAGACAGATTTAATCAAAGGCAAATTGAAAAACAAATTCAGTACACTGAGCGTATGTTTGTGTGTGTGTCTGTGTGCACATGTGTGTGTGAGGGTGAGTGAGTGTGTGTGTATGAAAGTGAGTGTTTGTGGGGCCTCCCGGGTGGTCTAGCCGTTACAACGTTTGACGGTGGTCACTACAACTGGGGTTCGATTCCACCGGTCGCAACAGTATCGGCTCTGGCTGGGAGTGCCACTAGGGGGAGGAAATTGGCTGTCCGCCTCAGGGTGGGGGGCGGGAAGCTGATGCGAGTTCGCATTTAAAAAAGTATTTTTTATAATTAAGTCTATTTTTATCAATTTCTTCACGACTCCATTTACATATCAGGCGACCCCGTGTGGGGTCGCGACCCCAAGCTTGGGAAATGGTGGTCTAAGGTGATGTCGGCATGGAACTCTGAGGGAAATACATCATCAACAAGGGCTTCTGAGGTCAGAAGCACATACTCTTGGATAGTGATGCCCATGCATGAATTTGAGGTGCAAGGCTAAACAGGTGAGTGACTAAATCAATTGACTGAAAATTTCAATCTAGTGCAGTGTATATGCAGAGTGGATGTGCAGACTGCAATGTGTATATGCAAAGTGGATGTGCAGTGTGCAGAGTGGATGTACAGAGTGGATGTACAGAGTGGATGTGCAGTGTGGATGTACAGAGTGGGTGTGCAGAGTGGATGTGCAGAGTGGATGTACAGAATGGATGTACAGAGTGGATGTGCAAAGTGGATGAAAGTGGATGTGCAGAGTGGATGTACAGAGTGGATGTGCAGTGTGCACAGTGGATGTACAGAGTGGATGCACAAAGTGGATGTGCAGTGTGCAGAGTGTGCAGAGTGGATGTGCAGAGTGGGTGTGCAGAGTGGAGAGAGTGGATGTGCAGAGTGGATGTACAGGAGACTCACCACATCAACTATCTGCAACAGGTGGAGGCCGATTTGGACAGTGACGGACTGAGATTCTTTGAATACTTTGAATAGTTCAGATACAGCCTACGCTGCTCCAGCACTGAGAGCACAGATACAGCATGGAACCTGGCTAGCTCTTCATGCCTCTTCCCAACTGTAGAGTGGAATCAGACTGATTACAGCCTTTCCCACTGAAGAGCTGGAACCAGGCTGGCTCATTATACCCCTTTCCCTGAAGAGCTGGAACACTGAACCAGGCTGGCTCGGCTCTACTTCCTAAAGTGTTGTTCAAACACTGCAAACAAAGATCAGTGAAATGGTTCATGGAACCTACTTTATCTGCTTTCTGTAATTAATTACACACAAGCCCATTATGCTGGGAGTCCCAAGTCAATAATTAGCATTAGGAAGCTGGATGATGGGAGATTACTAATCCTAGAGTGCCCTGGGCTGCTTTATTGGGCCACCCTCATTTTCCCACACAAAACCATCCCGAAACAGAGACTTGGAACCTTCTCCATCTGAGGCCCTGGCCACTGAAAGGCTAATTCTGGATCAGCTCAATGTCAGCAATAACTCAAATCAACATCCACATCCAGACATAATCACTGCTCTCAGGTCAGTTCAGGTTCACTGCAGCAGATCCACTCTTGTTGCTTCAGTGGACCTGCACACTGATCTGAAGGCTGAGATGGCCTCTCCCGTTTTTGGCCGCAGTGATTTACCTGATCATAAGGAAAAGCTGACTCAGCGCGCCAGCTCTGACGAGAGAGCATTCGCCTGCCTGATTATGTAATTTCCTGCCCCATGCCTCTTTTTCCTTCAAGAAATGTTGAGCCTTTTGCTTCGCCCCAATCTGGAATGGCCTCTTGAGTCACTGTGCACCTGCACCCGAACAGCAGGAGTGCTGAAGCGTGTGCACTCATCCACGAGCCAGTAACTATTTTCATTTTTCCTGACGCATAGAATCCACATCCACAATTAAAAGTGATTTTGGATGTACACTTGTACTAACTGATTTGGCTTTTAAACAATGCATATTGTTTTGGAATCATCATGTTCTGTATATTGTTCAGTTGAATAATATAAAGCAGCACATGATTTCAAAACAATAAATGCATGGTGGTAGGCTACATTATGTAATTCCAGCAGTAAATTCTGAACACTTTTTTGTGGGCGTGAATTCACAAACATTACACATCAGGAAAAAGGCAAACCAATCAAGTTGGTTTATTAGAAAAATTGGATATTCATTGGAAATCCATTACTAATGGAGTTTCATGCTGCTGCTGACACTTTACTTACATGACAGAGTGGGATGAATTTAGTGTTTCAATATAGAACTATATACAGTAATACATACTTGGACGCTGTATGATTACGATTACATTATTTACTTACAGGTTTTTAAAAAAGAGATAAAAACGGGAACTGGGTCTCGAGCCAGGGTGCCTGCCATACCCAAATGATGCCACTGCCACCTGGTTGGGAGGGACTAATGCAGCAGTAACATGTGGAACCCTGGTCACATTAAACCCACCCCCACCCCCGGAGGGACAAAGTCAATTGCCTTTACTAACTGAGCCACTCTATAGGGCCCAGCCTGCACTTGTGGTGAGAGCCTTTACTGACTGAGCCACTCTATAGGACCCAGCCTGCGCTCATGGTGAGAGCCTTTACCGACTGAGCCACACTATAGGGCCCAGCCTGCGCTTGTGGTGAGAGCCTTTACTAACTGAGCCACTCTATAGGGCCCAGCCTGCACTCGTGTTGAGAGCCTTTACTGACTGAGCCACACTATAGGGCCCAGCCTGCGTTTGTGGTGAGAGCCTTTACTGACTGAGCCACTCTATAGGACCCAGCCTGCGCTCATGGTGAGAGCCTTTACCGACTGAGCCACACTATAGGGCCCAGCCTGCGCTTGTGGTGAGAGCCTTTACTAACTGACACACTCTATAGGGCCCAGCCTGCACTCGTGGTGAGAGCTTTTACCAACTGAGCCACTCTATAGGGCCCAGCCTGCGCTCCTGGTGAGAGCTTTTACTAACTGACCCACTCTAGGGCTCCTGTTCTCTAGCTTTTCAAACAGCAGGTGCAGCCTATTTGTTAATCGGTGAGGGTGAGTCATTATCATCAATAAACCATCTGTAATCTCACTGCCATTGTTGTATGACATGGAGATAAGGAGCACATTCACAGTCCCTTCAGAGCAAAGCACAGTACACAAACACAGCTACTACAGTCCTTGCACCAACAGGGAGGCAAGGACTAGAGTCCTAGAGTAACCCCTGATTCTAACAGGGGGCGATTCGGCAACAAGTTGCCCGAAATGCATTGATTGTCTATGAGAGCGGGCGACTTCCGGTGATTGACCGATTGGCCGATTTGTGGGCGTGGCGGCGACACAGAAAAGTTGAAAATTCTGAACTTTCGGGCGATATCGCCCGGTAAGAGCCAATCAAATTCATGTGTTGCTGTTTTTACCTTCCACGCGGAACCAACACAACACCGAAATTTGGTTCCTAGTTCCGACACTTAAATGAGGAGAAACTGATAAAAGCAGTCTGCCGTACCGCCATACGTTATTTAACCCCCTGAGGTCGGCTGGATCGGCGCCGATCCAAGCAGCAATACAAGTATATTACTATTTCTAACTTCGCGATATTTTATCATACACACGCGGCAAAAACATTGACAGAAACCTTAGAATCGCGACTTTCCGATTTGAGCACTGGCAAATCAAATGGGATTTTTTTAATTAGGTTAATTAGACCAAAAGTAAACCTTGCCTTTTACTCTCTTTTTTACCTGGTAGTAACGTCCCCTTCTATTGACATGGTAACTAGGGCGAGTTTAGGCGAGGTGTGTGGGGAGGGCGTGGGGCCATGTGTGAAAACGCCCGGCGTAAACACATAAACTGTCCCGACAATTTGAAGCAAGATTTTATACAGACATACAATTTTATTCAAGATGGAAAGATTTTCTGCGCTGCAGTGTTTGAGAGTATTGATGAAAAGCGACGAAGACAATAACTGACGAAGAGTAAGTAACTATATTTGATTTGCCATGTTATCAAATACTCGTATATATATTCAATATATGAATTCCGCGTCTTGTGACTACATATTCCGCGTGTTGCAATGTAACAAATTGCAATATGCACACAAGATCTATGGAAGAATACTTTTCAAACAGCCTAAAATGTTATTTATTTCGCTTGTTTTTAAATACTCGTGAAAATATATGAATTCCGCGTCTTGTGACGCCAAACATATTCCGTGTTAGTAACTTAATCTAAATCCCTAACGTTAGTAGATTAGTTGGTTAGTTCTATACACATCTACCTAATATATACAAAGTGCAATCTAGAAAGTAAGAAGGAAGAAAACGAGATAATAAGCGAAGGCGGAAAAACCCCGAAAAGTATAAACTCCCCGAAGTGCATGACAAGACAAGGTGTGGATCTCGAAATAAACGGAACAAGGACAGACAGGGAGCAGAACGTGACAGAACAGGGAAAATGCAATACTGGATAAAGAATAATGAATAAGGACTGAATGAAAAATAAACAAAGGCCAAAAAACAACAGAACAGGAACTCAGAATAGAACACTGATGGCCCAGTGAGATGGCCCATCTGACAGTTCTTAGAGGTGTGGACAATGAATAATGAATATTCAGGTATTTAGCATTTAGCCCTCCCACAGCCTGAAATAAATGTGACCAGTTCTGATAAAAACAGGTTTTTAGCGATTTAGATCTCAGATGTGCTAAACTGTTTTCACACCCTTACATAACCAAGACCTTGATGAACAAACGCACATTGGCAAAACAATTCGTCACTATAGTTTAGTGTGTGCTTTCACAACTTTTGTGACAGCAGAAAAATTTACTATTTTTAACTTGTGTGTTTGTAGATCTATTTACAAGCTGCATATGATACTGACCAAACTATTGATGGCATACAAATGTAGCTGTGATTGTCCTTCAAATAAAAATATCAAACACGTTGGAGTAAGTGTGTGTTAAATTGATGAAATTGAGATAAATATCAGACCATGCCAAAATCAAAAAACATCTAAAAGCTTAGCACGGACCTCAGAGGGTTAATCCATCCATCCATCCATCCATTGTCTAAGCCGCTTATTCCTGGTCAGGGTCGCGGGGGGGGTGCTGGAGCCTATCCCAGCATGCGTTCCGGGCGAGAGGCAGGAATACACCCTGGACAGGTCGCCAATCCATCACAGGGCACACACACCATTCACTCACACACTCATACCTACGGGCAATTTAGACTCTCCAATTAGCCTAACGTGCATGTCTTTGGACTGTGGGAGGAAACCGGAGTACCCGGAGGAAACCCACGCGGACACGGGGAGAACATGCAAACTCCGCACAGAAAGGCCCCCGGCCTGGATTCGAACCCGAGACCTTCTTGCTGTGAGGCGACAGTGCTATCCACTGCACCACCGTGCCGCCCTCTCAGAAAAGGATGAATTTACTCATCATCGTGGGAAGCGAGACCATACTCTTTTGAAACGCACTCCTCCAGTTGAAAACTAAAGAAATGATCCCTAAAAGTAAGGGTTAATCCTAAAAGCATAAATATTTATAGCTAGCTAAACTTATATGGCCTACATACATCTTATTTAATGTTTGTGTTGGTTAAAAGGCAATTTTTATCGCATGGGTACGTTTGGAAAACGTGCCGAGACAAATTGCGAGCCGTTTCCAGCGCAAGTAAATGGCCGCAATTGTAAAAAGCCTTCTGAGTTTGAGTTTGCGGTTCATGATTGAAGGAAACAATACTGCTAGCCAACTAATATTTATAATAAAGATTCTCAAAATCTATGATGAACTATTCGTTTACCATGCAAAAATTTTGTAAGCACGTCGGAAGGATTTTTGAGGAAGCCATTCAAGCGTGGGGAACGCCCACGCTAGATTTATTTGCCTAGTATCGCCCCCTGTTAGAATGCGGGGTAAGGGAATAGAGTCTCCCTTACTCTATTCACTTTACACCAATGACTGTACTTCCAACAGTGAATCCGTTAAACTTCTTAAGTTCGCGGACGACACTACCCTGATCGGTCTCATCTCAGACGGTGATGAGTCCAGATACCGGGAGGAAGTAAGCCAGCTGGTGTCATGGTGTGAAGCCAACAACCTGGAGCTGAACACACAAAAGACTGTGGAGATGGTCATTGATTTCAGAAGGAAGCCCACCCCACTCCCTCCCTTGGAAATACACGGCACGGCACGAGCAGAGTCGTACAAATTCCTAGGTACCACCATCCAACAGGACCTCAAATGGGACAGGAATCTGCAGACAATAACCAAGAAGGCCCAGCAGCGCATGTACTTTCTGCGACACCTTAAGAAATTCAAGCTGTCGCAAGCACTGCTGGTCCAATTCTACACAGCCATAATTGAATCAGTCATCACATCCTCCATCTCCGTGTGGTTCGGCTCTGCATCATCCCATTTGAAGCAGAAACTACAGCGCATAGTACGGTATGCAGAGAAAATCACTGGCTGCCAGCTCCCCCCCCTCACAGATCTGTACACCTCCAGGATGAGGAAGAGAGCAGGGAAAATCATGGCTGACCCCTCACACCCCGGCCACTCTCTCTTCCAGCGCTTCCCCTCTCAGCGGAGACCGAGAGTGAGAGCCCTAAAGACTAGGACTAAACGCCACCTGAACAACTTCTTTCCCCAAGCCATAATCCTCCTAAACAAGGACCCTTCCTCTACCCCCCCCCTGTTCACTTGCACACTCCCACTTTAACTGTGCTGCTAACTGTGACTTCTACTCTGCCCTTTCGCACACTCTTGCACCTTAACTGTGTACATAACCATTATCTGTACTGTATTTGTATATTTGTATTTGTATTTGTATATTTGTATTTGTATTTGTATATTAGCACTGTACTGTACTGTATTGTATTGTATTATATTGTATTGTATTGTATTGTATTTTTATCACACTATTTTTCTTTTCTTCCTAAGCTCTTGTTATCGTTTTGGTTGTATGTTGACACCCTTGCACTAAGGAAAATTCCTTGTACATCGTACTTGGCGAATAAATAATTCTGATTCTGAGGCACAGCAAGGCACAGCATATGATTCAGAAGGACATTAGTGCAATCAATGCATAGAGAGCAGCAAGGTGGGCAACACCTACGGACATTCAGAAGAAATCCCAATATATTCCACTGCAGGATTGCAACAAAAGTACAGAATTAGGGACACTGCTATTGAGCTTGTTTCATAAATATGCTCTCATTCCTTCTGGTTAGATGATATTTCACAAACAGTTATAAGACTGATTTATCTGCTGTTTTTACATCCACTTGAATATTCCATTAACGATGCAGTAGGCTGCTTGCAAAAATAAAATCTCAATGAACATTAATATTAATAACATATCTGTGTCATTTAATTCCTTACCTCATGTGAATAATATATTGGTATATTGGTTGAACAAGTGAAAATAAATCTCATTCATTTAATACGCTTAGCTGTCACATGAAATGTATGAAAGTAGGGGAGACCGGGGTTGGTTGGTACAGTTGTCACACTCTGCCGTATTTCTCTGGCATATTTTAATTCGAACTAGTGGCAAATTAAAGGTTAAGGTCTCAGCTATAAATAAATATATTTCAATGTCAACAAATTTTTTCTTCAATTACGTGATTCGTGATTAAAGTCATGTTGTGCACTTGTGCCAACCAGCCCCAACACGGGGTTGGTTGGCACATGCTTTGGGGTTGGTTGGCACAATGTTAAAATGCTATCAGTACAAAGAATGAAGCAACAAATAGAAACAATTTGAACCAGAACCAGAAAATGTAAACATTCAATATAATATCTGCCCATTTTTTTACCAATTTAAAAAAAAAAAAAAAATCAGTTCACTAATAATGTTTCATTAATTATGTCTTTGGACTTTATAAGAACAAATAAAAAAATAAGAAAACACTGAATAATTTTGTAACAATTATAAACTTAATAATTTAAAAGGTGCACCATGTAACATTAGCACAGCAGCACAACTATAACCACAAACTACAAAATTCAGAACAAATTCTACAAAGAGCCTCTTTTTAGTGTTAGCCTTTTGCTCCTCTAGATCTCTTTTGACTGGTTTGTCTGTCAGGATGGCGGTTTTCCTCCTGACAGCACCACCAACCTTTCCTAGGGAAAGGCCGCAGCTCCTGTGGGGTGGGGAGACCTCTCCCAGTGCCAGCAGAGAGACCACTTGGTCCAGGCACACCATTGACACATGTGCCAACCAACCCCAAAGTCAGTGTGCCAACCAACCCCACTCTCATTAGGACACATCTCTGTGCTAATATGATGTCAGCTAGCTAGCATGACTCATCACAACCTTTCAAATCTTCTATCAAAATTTAGCTGATTCCTATCTCTATTAACTAAAAATAATATAATGTCAATATCTCTATCTAACACAGTTTTATAATATATTTAGTGGGGGGACCATTTTGTACTTTTGACCATACAAAATGTAAAAGTTGTCCTCACCTCAAAACGTAGTGACCTTCAGGTGTTTTTGACAGAATAAATGAGTGCAGGTAAAGAGGACAAACATTTTAATGTTACATTTTTGTGACAGCACCCTATAGGGGGCTGGAGATTAACTGTGTGCCAACCAACCCCTGAGCTAACCAACCCCGGTCTCCCCTACTCTCTTTTGGGCGTTTTACCAGTACGTGCGACCAGCTGTTAAAACCAACAAATCGGGAAAAAATGCATGACATAATCAACACAATCGAGCGTAACCTGCAAAGCAAGCTCGTTCCCCGTGTGGCTGTTTCTGCACCGTAACTGGGCTGATACGCTTCTTAGTTTCTGAGAAGTACACTTGACATAGTTCACAAGAAAACATGGCTTGACAACAATAACAAATATCTCCAGACAAAACCATTCAGAATTGATTAACCCAGAGGTTCCCAATCTTTTTTGACTCAGGACCCTAATTTTAGGTCTGACATTTTTCGCGACCCCAGCCATTTCTTTGCGATCGGATACTTTTTAATGACGGAGGGGGATTTTAATGAACAGTTACATATGACAGATCATTTCAGTCTACAATCACAGAAGGGAGCAACATTGCTTACAGTTTATTTACAAAGCTCTCCTGAATCGGCTGTCAGTTTACATCACCTCTCTTTTAAAGTCTAAAGACACAAATTATTTGATTAGAGGTCATGGTTTTCTTTCTTTGGAGACTCCCCGTGTTATGATTGAACTGGGGAAAACAGCGTTTCAGTTTTATGCACCACACAAGTGAACTGATGCAGAAACGTTTTGTAACAGGACGGTTGGTGATATAGGTGAACCCAAGCGCAGAGATGAGGCGGAGACAGAGATGCGATGCGAAAAATCTTTACTGAAAAACTAAAGCTCAGGGCCCGTATTCACAAAGCATTTTAAGGGTAAAAGTTGGTCCTAACTGCGCGATTTAGGAGCAAGTCCGAAAAATAATGGGCGTGTCACTCATAAATTTAGGAGTCCTACATTTTTGGGATAAGAGTATTTCACAAAGGGTTTGAGAGCTAAAAACAGCTCCTAAGTCCAGGAGAAGTTAAAAGCAGCCAAGAGGACTTCTAAGTCGCTAAAGACCTACTCACGTTGTCGCAATCGCATCAACACTGGAGATATTGAATGATACAGAGCTCATAAAAAGGTACCGCCTCAATCGCGAGGGTATTATATATATAATAGATACCCGGTGATTGTTTACGAGATGCAGACATGTAACCAACTGACTAGTCTGTATTCTTGGTTTCATGTTAAATCAGTGACACGTAGCGTACATTGTATTTTATAATCTTTATTAGAATATAATAGGGGTGCATCGGATCATTTTTCGGATAAGCAAAAAATAATAATAACGGCAACCAAAGGCGCGTTTCCACCAAAAATTACCAGTAACTATTCTCAAGGAATTTAATGAATGATAATTTCAGTTTTTCAATTTAAGTTATTTCACTAAATCTTTATTTGAAAATTTCACAAAATACATTTTTAGATTCAGTACGCCTTAGGCGATTTAACTAGGGTAGTCTTATGCCTGAATTTATTTAATAAAAAAATAAAAGATCGCTAATGTTTCAATTCTATTTAATTTGGTCGCGTTTCTAAAAACATGCCTCCCAGAAAGGCATTTAGTATGAAAAACAAATCAAACCAAAACATATATGGTGTGGTGTCCCCAGGGGTTGGGCGACACGCACGGACCTTGCAGAGGGTGTAGGCAAGTTTAACAACACGGAGGAGGCAGTAATATAAGCAAAATGATGCTTTATTAAACGAACAAACACAAAACAAAGGGTGGGGTCTTCAGGGGAATACAACACAAAGTCCGCAATCCTTATCTCTTTGTCAATATCCGTTCCAATCCAAAATCCAGGTCCAAGTCCACAATCCAGTCCGTAGTCGTTATCCAAAGCAATCCAATTCCAAAGACACACAAAACAAACACACTCCAACACTCTTTCCAAAACACTGGCTGGTCAATCGACTTCACAGTTTTCTCTCTCTCTACAAATACACTCCACCACTCCTTCCCACACACGTTCCGACTCCTCTCCCAGTGTAGTGGGAATCAGCAGTTTAAATAGGCCTTGAAATGGCCTTCAGCTGGTCGTTAGTCCCGTTTGCTCGACTTCTTTCAGGTGTTGCTGTGTTGTTGCTGTGGCTGCCATGTGTTGGAGGCCAGGCAGCCATTTTCTGGGGCAATGGCTGCCATGTGCTCTGACCTCGGGAGGCCAGGCAGCCATTTTCCGCGGCCACCAGGAGGGTCCCCCTCTCCAGGTCCACTCAGGCAGTTTTCCACCCGGGTCAAACGTCCAGATTCCCTCTCCATTCACGGTCTGAAAAAACATCTGCAAGCCGTTAGGAAAGGATGAAAGTCTCTCACCTCGTTTGCCATCAACTGGCCATAGGTGGGTACTGGCTCTGGGGTCCAAGGACGGAACGGTTACCGCTCTTGCGCTGGTCCTCACCAGCCCTCCATGGCTCCTCCAGCGAACCCTGTGCAGCATTTCCTTCTTTAGTCCATTCTTTGGCTTTTTCCTTGTTCCTTTTGCTTTCAGGGGATCAAGTGTGGTAATTGGGGAAAATACACTCTTCAACAGATAGTAAACTTTCTCCTTTGATTTCTTTTCCACATTTTCCTTCAAGTGAGAGCTTTGAATCTCCACTTTTCTCAATTTCAGTGCCGGCGATGGACTCACCACATCAGGAGATGGTTGGGCCTTCAACCAGGCCTCCTCAGCCATAGTCAAGAGTCCCTCTTCAACACTGTGGTCCGTCCACAGTTCAACCTCCACATACTGCTCCTCCAGGCCCCCTCGAAGGTCCGGCAAGCTGAGTGGGACTGAGGACCATTGACCCCACTCCAATGACTGGTCATCGCCTCCTGCTGGCTCCACTGGCTGTGAGATCTCCACCTGCATGCCAATGTCTTTGGTGACAGGAACACACTTAGCACTTTCCAGGTCTTCACTCACCTCTTCCAGTTGTTCCTGTAGGTCCCGTTTTCCATTTGGAGTTTCAGGACTTCACAAAAACATTTCTCTCTGGCCTGCTGCTGGGCTTCTTTCTGGTCCAGTTCCCTCTGTGCCTCAGTCGCCTTTGCCTTCAGAGTCTCTACGAACAAGTCCTTGTCCCTTAACAGCTCAGTCAGCTGCTTCTGGCCTGCCACGGAGGTGGACAGCATTTCGTTCGTGTCCCGGTGGTCGGCCGCCATCTGCTCCCTCTCCCTCTTCAGCTCAGCAATCTCAAAGTCCTTCTCCTGGTTGAGCTTGACAGCACATTCATGCTCCATCTGCAGCGCAGAGGCCTCCATGGACCGGGCCCGGGTCAGCTCCTCAATAGTCTGCTGGTACTGCTGGGCCTGCTCCGCCAGCCGCCGCTCAGCCTGGCTCAGCTCGCCCTCCAGTTGGCCCTTCTCAAGCTTCAGTGCTTCAATCCGGGTGTCCTTCTCCAGGACAGTCCTGTTCAGGGCCGCCTGCCCATCCTGAATCTGTCGGGCAAGGTCGTCACGTGTCAGTGTAGCCTCCTTGGCTTCTGCTTTGAGCTTGTTGTTCTCCATCTTGAGCTCATAGTCTTCAGATTTGACCTTCTCCTGGGAGTTTCTCATCTCTGCCACCTCCTTCTCCTTCTCCTGCTTGAACCTGGTCTGTACATCACCCAAGGCCCTGGCATATTCTTCTTTGGCCTGGTCCTGGGACTCCTGGATGTCCAGACACTGCTGGTTCTTTCCCTCCAACATCATGGATAGGTTACTCACCTGCTCTTCGAGCGCCAGGTTGTGGGCCTCTACCTGCCTCACTTCATTGCCCAGGGATGCTTTGTCCTTCTCTAGCTCCCCAGCCACGATTCCCAGCACTCTCAGGGAGTTGCTGTGTTCCTCCAGCAGTTGCCCCACTGCCAGTAGGTGGCGCTCCTCTGAGGTGCTCAACTCCACCTTTGCTTTGCACAGCTCAATCTGGGCACTCTGCTTCAGCTGTTGGACCTCACGGAGGGTGACTCGCCATTGGTCCTCCACCATGGCCGCCCGTCTCTGGTTCTTCACCAGGTCCTCCCTCTGGTCCCGACAACATTGCTCCAATTTCTTGATCTCATCCGCTTTGCCCCTGATCACAACTTGTGCCTCTCCTAACTCCGCCTCTAAGCCAGCACATTTGTCTGCGACAGTTGTATGCTGCTTTTGCGGCTTACCCGGACATTTTTCTCTTCTCCCTAGGGGGCACCACAGAGCAGGAGTGGCCATCCTTCTTTAGGACGTTTTTCGTTTCTGGTCTCTCCTTTGGGTCTTTCCAGCCCACTTCTTCCCTCATGGAACACTCACTGGGTTGGTGGCCATACTCCATACAGCATATGCACCACGGGGCACCACTTTGTGCCAATTGGGCCTGTTCCTTGTTCCAGGCGTCCATGGCTGGGCCTCCTGTCCAGTCACCTTCCATGAGCGTGCCTTTTCCTTTAAACAATTCAAAAATTAAATCCTGCTGCACTACCTCCTCTTGCCTGTAAGTGATGCCCTCTGCCCGCATTCTCCACCATATGTGGTGTCCCCAGGGGTTGAGCGACACGCACGGACCTTGCAGAGGGTGTAGGCAAGTTTAACAACACGGAGGAGGCAGTAATATAAGCAAAATGATGCTTTATTAAATGAACAAACACAAAACAAAGGGTGGGGTCTTCAGGGGAATACAACACAAAGTCCGCAATCCTTATCTCTTTGTCAATGTCCGTTCCAATCCAAAATCCAGGTCCAAGTCCACAATCCAGTCCGTAGTCGTTATCCAAAGCAATCCAATTCCAAAGACACACAAAACAAACACACTCCAACACTCTTTCCAAAACACTGGCTGGTCAATCGACTTCACAGTTTTCTCTCTCTCTACAAATACACTCCACCACTCCTTCCCACACACGTTCCGACTCCTCTCCCAGTGTAGTGGGAATCAGCAGTTTAAATAGGCCTTGAAATGGCCTTCAGCTGGTCGTTAGTCCCGTTTGCTCGACTTCTTTCAGGTGTTGCTGTGGCTTGCTGGGAAATGTAGTGAAAATGGCTGCCATGTGTTGGAGGCCAGGCAGCCATTTTCTGGGGCAACCCTTTGGGCTGCTACAATGGTTTATATAACAGCGGCTGTATTTGTATTTCTCTATGATGGTTCAATTTAGCTATTAATCCGCGGATCATATGCGTGCCGAACCGTGGGGGTTGATCCGTACGCGGGGAGAGACCCATCCCCTATATCAGCCAATCACTGTGGGCATTCTGAGTAAGCTCGTTCATGAGAAACAACGTCATCCCTAGCAACGACGTCAACCCCGCCCTCACTCTTAGCTTGACAATATTAGGAATTCCTTAGTATGAGTTGGTCTTTGCAGCTTTGTGAATAGGTTTTAAGGTGGGACTCCTAACTAAAAGGTTTTAGTGCGATTTAGAAGTACTCCTAGTGGTAAGATAAAATGCTTTGTACAAAGCATTTTAAGGGTAAAAGTTGGTCCTAACTGCGCAATTTAGGAGCAAGTCCGAAAAATAATGGCCGTGTCACTTATAAATGTAGGAGTCCTAAATTTTTGGGATAAGAGTATTTCACAAAGGGTTTGAGAACTAAAAACAGCTCCTAAGTCCAGGAGAAGTTAAAAGCAGCCAAGAGGACTTCTAAGTCGCTAAAGACCTACTCACGGCGATCCGAAAATCTGCTGCGGCCGGCAATCGTTGTCGCAATCGCGTCAACACTGGAGATATTGAATGATACAGAGCTCATAAAAAGGTACCGCCTCAATCGCAAGGGTATTATATACTGTATTCCGGGGGCTAGAGCTACCGACATTGAATCCAATTTAAAAGCGCTGGCTAAAAGTAAACGTAGATTTTCCAAAATTGTTATCCACGTCGGCGCTAATGATGTCCGGTTGAGGCAATCGGAGATCACTAAAACAAATTTTGTCTCGTTGTGTAAATTGGCAAACGAGATGTGTCGGGAACCCTCCCAGCTCGTAGAAGTGACGAAATCTACAGTAGATTAACGTTGCTAAATCGCTGGCTGACTGAGTAGTGTACATCAAATAGCATAGGGTTTATTAATAATTGGCCTACGTTTTGGGGAGAGCCTGGTTTACTGAAGAGAGACGGACTCCACCCGAGCTGGAGGGGTGCTCTTCTTTTATCTAATAACATAGGCCATAGTCTGAATCGGCGAAATTGACATTCAAGAGCTACAGCCAGGCAGCAGACAGACGGTCTTAAACAACTGTCTGCAAGTTTCCCTGAACTCGTGACTAGTTTCCACCCCAGTTCCCACATAATTGAGACTGTGTCTGTTCCACGTAGAGAAAACCGTAGTCTATTGAAACTCAAACCTCCCCGTGGGATTTTTTCTAATAATCTGATAAGAATCAACACGAACCATCGTAATGCAAATGCTAAACCTAATTTCGATAGAACTCTCCTTAAAATTGGGTTGCTAAATATAAGATCACTAGCTCCTAAAGCTGCCCTTGTGAACGAACTGATCACTGATTATAAACTTGACATTTTAAGTTTGACGGAGACTTGGCTTAGACCTGATGAGTACATAGCATTAAATGCATCTACCCCAGTTGGATACTCTAGTTGTCAAAACCCTCGACAGTCAGGCAGAGGTGGCGGCGTGGCTGTTATTTTTGACACTAGACTACGCCTTACTAAGAAATCTTTAAACACATTCCCTTCATTTGAAGTGCTTTCCCTGGGCTCCATACAGACTAATGTAGATAATAGATCTGCATTTACTTCATCTTTTATACTAGCTACTATCTACAGACCCTCTGGACCCTATGCTGTTTTCCTCTCAGAGTTTTCTGACTTTTTATCAAACCTAGCAGTTATGGCAGATAAAGTTGTGATTATAGGCGACTTTAATATTCATGTTGATAATGGAAATGATTCTCTAGTGAAGGCTTTTGCTTCTATTCTTGACTCCGTTGGTTTTGTCCAAAATGTGTCTGGGCCGACTCACTGTCATCAACATACACTGGACTTAGCTTTATCCTATGGTATTAGCATTAGCAATCTAGTTGTCTCTCCTCATAATCCTGTGCTCTCTGACCATTTCCTTATTACGTTTGAAATTCATGCTACCACTGCTATTAGATCAAAACCAGTGTTCTACTTTAGTCGCTCCCTAAATTCCTCTACCATACCTAACTTTGTCAGCCTGTTCCAATAATCATTTACTGTTAATCAGGATCCCACTAGTCTACAATCTATTGATCAGCTGACTGACAATCTAAATTACACCCTGCGCAACACACTTGATGCTGTTGCGCCTCTCAAAAAAAAAAAAACTAGCCAAAAGAAGCTTGCACCATGGTATACTGACCACACACGTGCTCTTAAACAAGCTTCTCGCAAGTTGGAACGTGTGACGATCCACTAAATTAGAAGTATTTTATTCTGCCTGGAAAGACAGTCTGGTACAGTACAAATATGCTCTCTCCTCCGCAAGGTCAACCTATTTGTCTGGTCTGATTGAGCGTAATAAGAATAATCCAAAATTTCTTTTTGATACAGTGGCCAAACTGACAAAGAACCAGACTGAAACCAATGCTAAGCCTCCGGCAGCCCATAATAGTAATGATTTCATGAACTTTTTCTCTGAGAAGATTGAGAAAATTAGAGATGAAATTTCTAAAATGGCACCTTCTGCTGTAGCGGACACTGATCAGAAAGCACAGGCTTACCAGGACAGGGGTCCTATGGCTACTCTTGAGTTTTTAGTGCTCTGGAGTGGACTGAATTTTCTAAATTGGTTATGTCCTCCAAACCATCTACTTGTCAATTAGACCCAATCCCAACAAAACTTGTTAAAGAACTTCTTCCTGTTATGGGGCAATCCATGCTAGACATTATTAATCTGTCTCTTTTCAGGCTAATCTTCTCAAAAAGTTAATTAAGCCACTCTTAAAAAACCAAACCTTCTAGAAAATCTCAGTAACTACAGGCCAATTTCTAATCTTTCTTTTCTCTCAAAAATTCTAGAGCTCAGAGACTGACTTCGTTCCTGACATCAAATGACATCTATGAAACTTTTCAGTCAGGATTTAGGCAACACCATAGCACTGAGACTGCTCTTATTAAAGTTGTCAATGACTTACTGATATCAGCTGACTGTGGACTGTGGACTCTATTCTTGTGCTTTTGGACTTAAGTGCTGTGTTTGACACAATAGACCACCAAACTCTTCTGAGCAGACTTGAAAACCTAGTTGGACTGCGTGGACAGGCACTCTCCTGGTTTAAATCCTACCTATCAGATAGATATTAATTTGTGCAGTTAAATGACGAGCCCTCTGCTCTCATCAAGGTGGAATATGGTATCCCTCAAGGTTCTGTTTTGGGGCCATTATTGTTCTCCCTTTACATGTTGCCACTTGGTGATGTCATTCGTAAACATGGCGTACATTTTCACTGCTACGCAGATGACACACAATTATACCTATCAATGAAACCTGGCAAAGGACAATTCGAACAGTTGGAGGCCTGTTTTAAAGACATAAAAGACTGGATGTCAGATAATTTTCTATTGCTGAATACTGATAAAACAGAGATGTTGGTCTTGGGGCCCAAAAACCTCAGAAGAGGGTTATCTGATTTATCTCTTAATCTGGATGGTTGCTCTGTTGCTGCAAGTTTGGTGGTAAAAGACCTTGGTGTTACTATAGATCCTGGTCTCTCATTTGATAGTCACATCAAAAACATTTCTAGAGTAGCCTTTTTCACCTGAGGAATATTGCCAAAATTAGGGCTTCCTGTCATTAATAGATGCAGAAAAATTGGTACATGCCTTTGTTACATCTAGATTAGATTATTGCAATGCATTACTGTCTGGCTGTTCCAATGCCTCACTCAGGAGCCTACAACTCGTACAGAATGCTGCTGCAAGGATCCTGACAAAGAAATATGAACACATTAGTCCTGTGTTAGCGTCACTTCACTGGCTTCCTATAAACTATCGTGTAGACTATAAGGTACTCCTCTTAACCTATAAGGTGTTGCATGGACTTGCACCCTCTTACTTGACGGATCTACTTCATCCGTACATCCCCCACGTTCACTTCGCTCACAAGATGCAGGCAACTTGGTAGTCCCTAGAATATAAAAAAATACAGCAGGTGGCAGAGCTTTCTCCTATAGAGCTCCTTTACTGTGGAACAGTCTACCCATCTCTGTGAAGGAGTCAGACACGGTCTCAATTTTCAAGTCTAGGTTAAAAACGCATCTCTTTAGTCTCTCTTATAGTCATTAGGTGCAGATGTGGAGGGGGTAGCAATAATAGAGCCTTCTGGTGCAATGAGCTATCCTTACTGTCACCAATCATAAGTGATGATCCGCCCCTATCAGGACTGCTGATGATGTGGTGGGATGGTCTCTGAGTGCCCTCATGGCTGCGTGCTCCCTGTGCCACTCACCTAATTAGTTATGCTGCCCTAGATTACTTCTGCTGGTGCAAAAGTGTTATCACTACTCTTCCCCTGATCCGGTGTGATATTTATCATAGTCATAATTGCACCTTTCCTCTTTTCTCCCGGCCGTGGCACCTGCCCGGAGCTCACCTGCCCCAGAGTCAACCTCCCACCCCTGCCATGTGTTAGCCGGATGCCGCTGGCCCAGACCCTAGCTGCTGGTTCCATCCCCCGCCCTGCCCTGGTATCTGGAGGGATGAGGTCCACCCCACTCCTACACTTAGAATGCCCTTCCAGTGGTCTGTTAAGCCAAATGAGCCTCAAGGACTATTTGTGTTGTTTTTCTCTGTATCCCACAATTTTCCAGGAGTTCATCTCGACCGCCTTTTAAGGGGTCAGGGAATAATTTTCCAGTTTCCTACATTGGCTCCAATGGTTTTCTGGTTTTTTGATTCCCTCTGGAAAATGCCAATTGTGAAGCGCTGTGTGACAACCTGTTTGTAAATGGCGCTATACAAAAATAAAGATTGATTGATTGATTGATTGATTGATATAATATTATATATATTATATATAGATACCCGCTGATTGTTTACGAGATGCAGACATGTAACCAATTAACTAGTCAGTATTCTTGGTTTCATGTTAAATCAGTGACACGTAGCCTACATTTGTATTTGAGAATCTTTATTAGAATATAATATATAATAGGGGTGCAAAAATTGCCAGGAACTATTCTCAAGGAATTGAATGAATGATAATTTCAGTTTTTCAATTTAAGTTATTTCACTAAATCTTTATTTGAAAATTTCACAAAATACATTTTTAGATTCAGTACGCCTTAGGCGATTTAACTAGGGTGGTCTTATGCCTGAATTAATTTAATAAAAAAATAAAAGGTCGCTAATGTTTCAATTCTATTTAATTCGGTCGCGTTTCTAAAAACATGCCTCCCAGAAAGGCATTTAGTATGAAAAACAAATCAAACCAAAACATATATGGTTTATATAACAGCGGCTGTATTTGTATTTCTCTATGATGGTTCAATTTAGCTATTAATCCGCGGATCATATGCGTGCCGAACCGTGGGGGTTGATCCGTACGCGGGGAGAGACCCATCCCCTATATCAGCCAATCACTGTGGGCATTCTGAGTAAGCTCATTCATGAGAAACAACGTCATCCCTAGCAACGACGTCAACCCCGCCCTCACTCTTAGCTAGGAATTCCTTAGTATGAGTTTGTCTTTGCAGCTTTGTGAATAGGTTTTAAGGTGGGACTCCTAACTAAAAGGTTTTAGTGCGATTTAGAAGTACTCCTAGTGGTAAGATAAAATGCTTTGTGAATACGGGCCCTGGGCAGTACAAACAAGACAGGAGGGAACACAAAAACTAAACCGCGAACAAACCAAAGTGGAACAAACATTCCCAAAAACATATAGCTTGAAAACAATAAACCAAAATCACACAAAGACAAACGGGTAAATACAAAAGAGTCCTGGTAAGCACGCAACCGCTAGCCATAACTCTGGGCAAGAGACACTCAAGACTGAGCCCAGATCTCAGCAAACAGACAACTTAAATAATGAACGCAAACAAGACACAGGTCAAAACACTGAAACAATAATCTGCTTAAACAATCAAGACAATGAAACCATTAAACAATACAATATGGCAATTAGGGAAAAATAGTGTCCAATGTCGTCCTCAGGGGGCGAACAGCGGGACGTACCGTCACACGTTTTTGGAATTGACACACCCCATATGGCTAGTTGATTTTAAATGACTGTTGTTTGATGTGTTCCCAGAAAAGTGTTCTTGCTTTTAATGATTATTTGATTATTAGCCGTTATTTGTTCTTGTCTGTTTCTGTTCTGTGTTATTATTAACACAGAACGTACCTACTAATAACTGTGTTATTATAAATTATCTTACTTTTAGAATGTGTTTTCATAACTGAAACTTTTACTCTACATTTTACTCTGTATATGCCTTCTGTCTGTATCCATTTTAACCCATAGAGGTTAAATAAATAAATGAAAGCACAGTATGTTGGCACTCATGTTCATTTGAACTCACCATGTCTAATGAGATGGTTGCGCTTGTGCGTCGTGCTGCAGCCTATCAAAGTCAGGGGGTGTAGTTGAGAGCGCGCATCTCATCTAGCCTGGACCATGCTAATGCATTCATGCAAATAACAGCGCTAAATCCGGCTTCACCCAAATAAATGCTCGCAAAGGGAACCATAAGCTTGAAAGCACAGTTTCACTGTGTAATCCCCTTTTGCTCCAAACCAAACCCCCTCCACTGAAACTCGAGAATGCAGTCATTGTAATGTCCGATCGCACTAAGGAAAAGTTTCTGAAGTGCATCCGCTGCCTGCTCAGCTCATCACTCTTTGTGTGTTCTCTCAAAGTGTCTTTACCTTTGTTTGGTTTCATACTCCTACTAGACAGCGCACTGAGAGTAGGCTAGTTTGCAAGTATGTTTACCACTACACTTCAGGTTGGATCAACGTGCAGTCGTGTGAAGTTCAGGGTTCATGCATATTTAACATAATTAAAGCAATGTGTTTTTAACACGTTTTTATGTTAATTAAAGAAATGCATGTCTCACCACTTTATATTTACTTATTCTAAAATTATTCTTTTTTAAATTAAGTATCTATTTTTAGATATATCAATATTTAATTAAAATGTATGCAACATTGATTACATTGCATGTATTAATTACATTGATTGAAATAAATATGAAATCAAAAGGCGTGTAGCCTAGTACCTACCGTTCAGCAAGCAGGCAATTCCTGTAAAGTACAGAATTATATTCCGAGTCCCCATCATACGGATAAATACAACCAAGTACTGTAGTTTATCAAAATATGATTTCGATTCTAAACAACCAGACTTCAGAATTGGCTAGGTTTTTTAACGAGCGATCCCAGAGCAGCTTTCTAGTGTGAGTGAGTTTCCGTACACAACAGGGAGACTTTTAAAAACGAGGGAGAAATGAGACGAGGAGACTTTGTATAGTATTGTGTTCGAAGGGGGCTGTCCTCTCCCTCAAATGTAAATGGGAGGTTTGTAGCGAAGCCCACGTAAAGAGATAATGCATTTTAAAAATATTACAGGACATCGGGGAAGAAAGCGGACCCCGAACAGTCATCCTTGGGGGTGGGTCTTCTTCTTACGAACTTCAATCCTCTCCGTCTCAGACGAAAACAATCCCGAATGAGGAATCTGTGACTTTCAACGCTCTCGCCTATTTCGTTCAAGAGTTATTAATGGCGTAAAATAAAACTAACTTTACTGTAGTGACTTAATGCTTTAACGAACGTGCTCAGTTTTTTAAATATAGACTTTATTACAGTTTTTCTCGATTCCTTTGGCCCATTTTTCCATTCACAGTTTACCTTTTCAAAACAGCTCACACATGACCAAAACACCATATGATGTTTGCAGAATGACACCACCTTCTCAAAACTTGTCACACACCCATCAAAACCAAACATTTCCATCAAAACCTACAATTTGTGCTCAATTGAAAAGTTAGGTTTTCTCATTTATTTAACAATGGATAACAAAATTGAAACTACAGCTATCAATATCAACCTCTGCAACCATCACTTTTGTGCAGCACCCTTACAGTATTGACTGTTTTACCACTGACAACCATACTACAATTTGGGTTTTGTACTGAGCACTCTTACTTAGGGAATACACTGTCAGAAAGTATTTGAAATCTCTATAAAAATGTGTATACAGTAAAATATTGTAGTTCTGTTTTTGTATATTGTAAGGATATTGTAAACAAGGACCTGTCAACACCATTGATTTACATTTGTTCTACTGTGTACAAAATGGCAAAGATTCTCACACAAAAATATATATTTATTGCATGTATTTTTCCACATTACATGTATATACTGTAAGAAATCAAAATGACAGACTTCATTGTACAGTAAAAAGGTCAAATCTCAAACTAAAAAGTCCATAAAAGCAAATGAAAAGACCCTGTAAATATTCATTTTTCAAACATTATTGATGCGGACCTGACGATTAGGCCACATGTTCTCATCTACATCACAGTTGATGTCTTCCATTGCGATGCATTGTGGAAAAAATCTTCTGGAATGGCGAATCCATCCCTGGCAGTCCTCTACACGGATTGCCAAGCATGCAGCATTCATTGCATCCAGCAATGACATTTGGTCATGTGGCCTGTGATCACAGGCCTCTCTCATGGATTTAGCATTGTACCAGCCTATCATGCAAGGCATTGACTACTCGTGAATGGTGGAAGGCCACATTGTCTGATTACAAAATGGGACATGGGCCTATGGGCAATGGCCTATCATGCAAGGCATTGAAGGACTCCATTTGTGGGGCCTAAATGGCTGCAAAGGACTCAATGTAAATGTTGGCACCACCTCTGTCCTGGCACGTTTACTGTCGCCCTGTGACCAATGATATTACGGCCATGTCTCCTAACTTTGGAGCGATTGAATCCTGCCTCTTCCACATAGATGAACACATGATGTGTTGTGTCTGCTTCCAGATCCATTACTCTCTACATTCAAAAAGAAATTCAGAGGAAATTACAACATATACAGAAGGTGCTGTTTTCTACAGTAATTGAATGTTATGCAGCAAGACAAATCATTTGCAGTGACAGATCCGTACCTGTACATACTGTGCACGCGCTGCCTTCACATTGTCAGATTGCGTTTGAGGATCTATTGTTGCAACACTGACACTGTTCACATTGACAAATGTCCCCTGGTCAGCTAAGACAGCTGCCTTGATCTCCTGCAACCTGATGGCATTGTTAGCAACCACCATGTCCACAATAGCAGCCTCCTGTTCTGCAGTGAGCACTCTCCCCCTGCCACCAGTGTGGGCCAGTGTGTTGATTCTGTGAAAATAGTGCAATAGGCTGTAAATACTGTAAATATACAGTAATCAGAATTCTACTGTATATTTTGAAAGTCAGTTACTCTATTGTAAATGGCTTTAGTGAAACTACAGTACTACATTGTATTGTGGCAACACACTTTACAAAAGTATAGAAATGGTTGTTGCTAAGAGTGCAAATACAGTGAAACACAGTACAGTAAATTGACTGTAAAGGCCAGCGAAGTGACTTACCTATAGTCATTGCGGAACGTACGAACAATTGATGCCACAGTATGACAGCTCAGGTTTGGCTGAACCCTTTGGCCAGCCTCTCTCATGGAGAGGCCATGATTGACTACGTGATCAATGATTGTTCCCCTAATTTCATCAGAGCATCTTACACGAACGCCACGTCCCCTGACAGGGGCCCCTCCACCTCTACCATGACCACTTCCTCTTCCTCGTCCTCGTCCTAGTCCCAGTCCCAGTCCCAGTCCCAGTCCCAGTCCCAGTCCCAGTCCCAGTCCCAGTCCCAGTCCCAGTCCCAGTCCCAGTCCCAGTCCCAGTCCCAGTCCCAGTCCCAGTCCTCGCTGAGGTTGTTGGTGGCGGCCTCCTCAATCCATGCTTGGTATCAACTTCAATCTATTGACCTCTTTTATAGGTTTAGAACTAATTGATGAATTGTGCACAGAGAGTTCACACAGGTGCTGACGATATTTAGAATTGAGAGAGCAGTTTCTAGTTTCATTAGGCTGCTACTAAGTGTCTGCAATGTGTTGACATGATTATTCAATTAGGTTTCGTGTCTCTCTGAGAAGTGTGTTAACTGTTTGGAAAAGTGTGTTAAAACTCAAAGAAAATTGCGTGAAAGCAATGAGAAATAGTTAACCCATTCACCAGAGAAGACTCTTGCTGTGCAAAGAAGGTGTGATAATTAGATTAAGTTGACCCACGATTCGCGAAATGTGTGTAAGCAATCAAGAAAAACTAATTCCATATGAAACGTTGAATAAAAGTGTTCAACAGTGACAGATAGTGATTCATTTAGGAGAAGAGTTTAGATTGAATGCAAACTGTCAGGAACGGTGTCGGAAAACCAGGCGCGGACCCAGAAATGCAATAATGGCTTTTATTGCATAAACAGGCAATGGTCATACAGGAGTAAACAGAGCAATGCAGGGATCCAAAGAATGGTCGGGGACAGGCAGAGTTCGTTCCGGGCTTCAGTAGTATCAGGGGCAGGCAAGGCGTAGTCAGTGGGCAGGCGAAGGTCGATAACGTGAAAGCAGTCCAGGGAACACAGGGAGGAGCGGGAATGAGACTGGGATATAGACGAACACTGGAGCATGAGCACAAAACATGATGAAACAAAACACGGGGAAACAAAACACGGGGAAACAGCGAAAAAGCTGGAGAGTTGTGTAAGCATACGCAAAGCACAAGACAATCTGGCAATGAACATGGGAAAACACACAGCTTAAATACATTTAGACATAACAAGAAACAATCAGGAATAAACATGAATGCAGCTAACTGCAATCAGACACATGAGGAACAGGTGAAAACGATAATACAATAACGACAATCAGACTGAACATGGAAACAAACAGCTAACTACATCAGACAAGTGAAACAATCAGGAATTAACACGGACCAGAATCAGACACATGAGGAACATGGAATAAATGACAAGACTGGGAACAGGTAATGAAAGTGAAAACACGGACCAGACAGCCAGGAAAACATGGAATAAATGACAACACCTAATTACGGGGAACACGAACACAAGACGTATAAACATAATTTGGGGAATTTTGCAAGCGGGTGATGTATGACCAAACGCACAGAACAATGTCTACCTTCTGCCACTTGGCAGCATTCTGCACGCCTATCCATTTTTTCAGTTATTAAAATGTACCAGTATATCAAATCATGAGTAAATTAATGTGATACTCTAGAGAACACAACACTGTTCAAATGCATACACAATGCCAACAAATAATTATTACAATGATCATAATAGTTATGTTACATATTTAATATCAGTTACATTATATATTTAATAATAAATGTACAATTTGTTTTCGTTTCAGTTTTCTGTATTATTGCCATATTTTTCCTCAGTTGAGTTGACATTGGATATCCAAAATTGAGTCCCATTAATATAGTAGGCTATGATATTGAAGTCCCTGACATGATAGTCATACATACACACATATATGCATATAAGGTGTGTGTGTGTGCGCGAGTGTGTGTGTGTTTACAGCCATAAACTGATTTACAACAGAAGTCAGACGTTAAAAAAATAGTCATATCCTATTCCTGGGATGATGGGACACTGAATGACTTGCTTTATTATGGTCTCCGCTCATTTTGTAAAAATTATAGTTCACATACAGATTTGCCGATATGTTGACAGGCAATGGCTGAAAAGTTTGATAAAATTCACCAACGTCACCCCTCTACTCTCCTCTCTGCACTGGTTCCCCATCGTAGCACGCATGAGATTCAAATCACTGGTGCTTGATTTTCAAGTGGCTAGAGGAACTACTCCCTCTTACCTCCAGACACTCATCACACTCTACACCTCCTCTGGCAAACTGACTGTCCCATCCCTCCGGGCGCCTGGCAGCCACTCCTCGTGGTCTCGCCTCTTCTCTGTACAACCTGAACGACCTTCCGCAATCGGTCAGGACTACGGAATCACTTGCGATCTTCCACAAGAGACTCAAAACCCACCTTTTCAGACTCCACTACCACTGAATTCTGTACATCTACCCAATTGTCATCACCACTGCCTACTTGCTCAACACTTCTTGTATATGTATCCCTGCCTACTCATTAAATAATGTAGCGATCCAGCGGGTCGCTCATTGAAATGTGTGCGCGGGGCATTATGGGGGAATGTATTTGTATGGTTGTTTGCCCCCCCTGTGTTAATTACATTATTGTGTTGTTAACTGTGTTACATGTGTTATTGTTATAGTTTTTGTGTGTTAGCTGGCTGGTCGCGGTGCGCTGAATGTCGAGGCCACCGCGACCAGTGTACCTATACTGTTTAGTGCGGTTCCATGTAATGCAGGGCAAAAGTGTTCGTCATTGAGCAAGTGTTTCTTTGACTGAGTTTACTTCTTAGTTGTTGTGCTGACTAGTGAAGAAGTTTAATGGTCTGGTGTGTCCTTTTCAGTAAAAGTTTGCCAGATATTATCCTGCTTTCTCATTTAATAAAAAAACTAAAAACCTTTTCACTAACCTTTTCCTTCCCTGTGTTACAGGTATGGTATGCAGCTGCCTATAACGATGTCTATCGCTGTATTATTGCACTGATCTCTTGCGCGAACTATGATTGTTCCTACCATGTATTAATGCACATCTTGTAAGTCGCTCTGGATAAGAGCGTCTGCTAAATGCTTAAAATGTAAAAAAATTTATGTATGTCAACAGAAAAGAACCAAGCTACAGTTTCCGTGGTTCATGTCATGATCATTATGTGAAGATGTAGATGCTGACTTGGACCCAAATGCAGACTCCGGAACAGAACTTGGATTGCACTCCACGCAGGAGGCGTTTAATGGCTGAGTGCAACAAAAGGGTAACTGGAGAAACAGAACAGGCTGGACGGGCTACAAAAAAACCGAATAAACAAACAACAAAATACAACGCAAGAATCGAACTGGAAAAACATATAAACAGAGTGAACCAAACTAGGGCAGTACAAGATACACGAGTACGGTTTGGCACTGGAGTGTGTGAGCGCTGAACTTAAATAGGAAAGGGTGAAATTACTAAATTGATTCTGGCATGCGGAATGTGCAGGGGAGTGGGTGTGATCGGCTGAATCTAACGAGGGGAAAAAAGGAACTGACACGCAAGACATGACACGCAAGGAACGGAATGGCAAAAACACGAGGAAGGTGGACAGAACGGGGCTGCAATGTTACACATTAGGCCAATCAAACGTCTGTGAATGGCCTTATTACCAATCTTGGGTATACACTCTCTGCCGAATATATCCCACCTTCTACACAACGATTATATTGAACAGAATCACCCAGCTGAAAAGCTGACACATTAATTACATTAACATTTACGACCTTTTGTGGAGAAATTCTCCACATTGATCGTTTTAATAATTATGCCACTCGCTGACAACAGTCTTATCTGCAGGAGTTCAGGCATTCAGTAAGAAAAAGCAAAGGTTGAATAATTAATGTAATGTAAAATGGCAGCCGATTCAGGAGAGCTTTGTAAATAAACTGTAAGCAATGTTGCTCCCTTCGGTGATTGTAGACTAAAATGTTCTGTCATATGTAACTGCTCAGTAAAATCCCCCCATTAAAAAAATATCCGATAGCAAAGAAATGTCAATATTCTAAATGGCTGAGGTCGCAAAAATGTCAGACCTAAAATGTGGGCCCTGAGCCAAAAAAGGTTGGGAACCTCTGGGATAATTGAGCCATGTTCTCTTGTGGACTATGTCAAGTGTACCTATCCGAAACTAAGAGGAGTATCAGCCCAGTTATGGTGCAGAACCAGCCACGCGGGAACGAGTTTGCTTCCTAGGTTACACTCGATTGTGTTGATTATGCCATGCATTTTTTCCGATCTATGACCAACAATATAATATGTAATCAGATTTAAATTTGTTTCGTTTTTCGGAGTTAAACTGAAATGACGCCAATGTTCCAGTGAAATTAATTATGAAGTGAACGCTGACACCCTTGTGTTCAGCATGCTCCATTCCAGGTTTGAGAGGATGCTGCGTATCTGCCAGGAGATCGTGATGTCTGCTGCTTTATAGCGTTTTATTACAAACAATGGAAGCTTAAATAACATTTTTGGGTAAATGGCTGATAAACAGTGTCCCTCACAGAGTCTCATGGCCTCACAGTATCACCATATCACAGCCCCACAGACTCTTGCCGCAGCCAGTCTCATAGAATATATAAATATTATATGGCTTTCTTTTAGAGAGCTGTCACTTTCCTTTTGTCCCAATGTCATACCTTTTGACATTGTGGTTCCCAAGTAAGCAGTCTTTTGGTGAGGGGGCGCATCCTCCCCCACAACACTGCCCGCCCTACCCTCAGTGGAAATGACATCTGTGTTTTTGATTAAACTCACACCCATTACGCGATGCCCAGCGCTTAGATATGGACTCTGACGTTCAAAACAGCTGTAAAAACAGGCACGGGTCTCCCACCATGTCTCTCCCGACATCCTCTCATGAGACCTCCGAAGGGGTCGTAAGACGCAGAGGCGGGAATGGATGTCGTAATGCTGAATAAACAGAGCATTGATATTTTTTTAATAAATTGGTTGACGATGTGCCAGAGGTCACAAGGAAATCCACAAACACACAGGCAGAGCAGAAGATCCCCCAAAAGCAATCATGTCTGGAGAGAGAAAAAGACTATTCGATACCCTGGGTAAGTAATAATTTCCCCCATGTCTAATGATTATTATTTTATATTGTTAACAAAAACAGTTTTTAAGTTTGGGTTGGGGGTTAGTTGTGAAACATGCCTTTTTCATTTTATCTTTAAAGGGTCGTGATGCGCTCCTGTTAATAACCTGTGAAGAAACATGGATTTTTACTTTTTTTTTTTACACATTTGCATTTTGTTTTAGAAATCCCAAGCTCTTCACAGATAGCTGAAGGTAAGATAGCCTTTACCAACTGAGCCACTCTATAGGGCCCAGCCTGCGCTCGTGGTGAGAGCCTTTACCGACTGACCCACTCTGGAGCACCTGTTCTCCAGCTTTTCAAAAAGCAGGTGCCACGTGCCGCCATATTTGCGGGACTTCATGGTGGACATTGGGGTCACCAGGGACGGCTGACCCCTTATGGAGGGGCTATGTAGCGATCTGCCGTGGTCGCTACTGTAAATATGTGTGTTGTGTGCAGGGCATTGTGGGGGAACATTGCGTGTGGTTAAGCATTACAGCAGTGGTTAAGGTGGAACCACACAGTTTTACCTTCAACCTTAAGCCTTTACCTGCACCTCTTATCGGGATTAAATTATAATGAGATAATTTTGTTGGGTGATTTTAACTTGGATTGGCTACAACCGGTGTCAGATGATTTAAAAGTTTATACTGACTCGCTCAATCTCTTCCAACTAGTTGATAGTCCCACTCGACCCAATCTTAAAGTTTCGGAGAAATCATCTCTAATTGACTTAATTTGAACTAAGGTTCCTCATAAATACTCATCTGCTTCTGTTTTTGTCAATGACATTAGCGATCACTGTGTAGTTGCTACTATCAGACACACCAAAATTCCCAAAACTAAGCCTCATTTTATTATAAAGCGAGACATGAAAATTTTTGTCGAACAGGGTTTTTTTCATGATCTAGCTCGTTTTAATTGGGAGAGAATTAGTCTAATTGCGGATGTTGAAAATGCTTGGAAATTATTTTATGAAATTATTGACAAGCATGCTCCTTTTAGGAAGTACAGAGTAAAGGGCCGTGATAACCCTTGGTTCTCTGCTGATTTGTCACAATTATTTCATGATCGCAATGTGGCGTGGGACAAAGCAAGGAATACAAAGGTTGAAGCTGATTGGCTGCTTTTGAGGCAACTGCGTAATAAATGCACACTTGCAGTCAGAAAGGCAAAAGCTAATTATATTCAAACTCAAACCACTACAACTTTAAATGATCCAAATAAATTCTGGAAGGCTATTAAGTCCCTAACTGAAAATTCAAATGGAATAACATTACCACCATGCATTGTTAAGGACTCTCTTACCATTTCGGATAAATCTGAAATTCTTGAGTGCTTTAACGAGCATTTCATTGCTTCTGGCTCCGTTTTTGAATCTCTCAATCCTTCACCAGTGACATCTCTTCCAGTCTGTTCTGACAATCATGAAACTCCAAGTCAATCTTTTAGTTTTAATCTAATTTCCACAATAGAGGTTCATAAAGCTCTTAAGCTTTTAGACACCAAAAAAAAAAATCAGCTGGCCCAGACAAACTTGAGCCATACTTTTTAAAATTATCAGCTGATTATATTGCTCATCCATTGGCACATATTTTTAACCTCTCACTAGTCTCAAATGAAATCCCTCTTATTTGGAAATCCGCCCATGTCATTCCCCCACTGAAGGGAGGTGATATTTCACTTTTAAACAACTATAGGCCCATTTCCAAACTGTCTGTCCTGGTTAAGGTTCTCGAGACTTTCGTGAGTGACCAGTTGAAAGAGTTTTTATACACTAATAACATTTGATCTGAGTACCAGTCAGGTTTTAGGAAACGACATAGTACAACCACTGCAACCTTAAAAGTTGTCAATGATTTTATTGAATCTCTGGAAAATAGGAAACATTGTGCAGCTCTTTTTTTATTGATTTAACCAAAGCTTTTGATACCGTCGATCATGTTTTAATGAAGCACAGGCTTCTTGCTGTTGGATTGTCAGAACAAATGTCCATTGGTTTGAAAACTATCTAACCAGCAGGATGCAATGTGTTCAAGCTGAGGGACTCTCCTCAAGCCTCCTTAGTGTATTCAAGGGTGTGCCCCAAGGATCGGTCCTTGACCACTTTTATTTACTATTTATATTAATGGTCTTAATCAAGGGGTAACCAACGCACAATGCCAATTTTATGCTGACGATACTGTCATATACTGCTCTGCCCCCACTCAGGATCAGGCCCTCTGTCAGCTTCAACATGCATTTAATATTATACAAGATAACCTTTCTCAGTTGAAGCTTGTTCTGAATGCGGACAAAACAAAGCTTATGATGTTCACCAACTCAAAGAAAAAGCCACTAAATCTACCATCTATTATTTCTCTACAGGGAAACAAGATTAAGTCTGTTCTGACATATAAATATTTAGGAATTATAATTGATGTCTCTCTTTCTTTTAAACCACACATACAACACCTTGCGAGGAAACTAAAGCTGAAACTGGGTTTTTATTTTAGAAACAAGTCTTGTTTTTCCTTTGAGGTAAAAAAGAGACTCGTTGAGGCATCTGTGCTGGATTTTGGTGATATTATATATATGCATGCATCCTTGCAGTGTCTCCATTCATTGGACACTCTCTACCATGGGGCACTCAGGTTTGTTACAAATTGTAAAGCCTTAACTCACCACTGCTCCTTGTACGCCAGGGGTTGGTTGGCCTGCGTTGACCACCCGCAGACTAAATCATTGGCATATTTTTATTTATAAGGCAATTCTTGGCCTCCTTCCTTCATATTAGGCAATTACATACATCAGAAAAAGGTTGAAAAGTACTGCCTACGCTCTCAGGATTTATTTTTACTAAATGTTCCAATTGCCCGTACCGAGTTGGGTAAAAAGGCTTTTAAATACGCTGCTCCCTACAACTGGAATAAATTACATCTTTATAATTATCTTAAATCTCAAGGAGCTGGTTTCGTTAAATGCTTTTAAATCTATCCTAAAGGATTTAGAGGTAGGCACATCAGGATGTCAATGTTTTAATTAGGAAAACTGTTATTTTTAAATATATATACATTTTATTTATTTATTTATTTTTTATAATTTTATTTTTTCTCTCTCTTTCAATTTTCAACTTTGATTCTGTTATATGTTATACGTTTTGTATGTATGCAACTAATTGTTTTCTTGCTGCCTGTCTTGGCCAGGACACACTTGAAAAAGAGATTTTTAATCTCAATGTGGCTTTTCTGGTTAAATAAAGGTTAAAAAAAAAAAAAAAAAAAAAAAAAAGCGCAGTGGGAGTTGTCAGAACCACCTTATATGGTCCGTCACACCTGGGTTCATTCCACTTTCTCTTGAACACCTTAACATACACCCAGTCTCCCGGATGTATGTCACGAAGGTCTTCTGGAATGTTTTAATTCTTTTTTTACATTTTAAGCATTTAGCAGACACTCTTATCCAGAGCGACTTACAAGATGTGCATTAATACATGGTAGGAACAATCATAGTTAGCGCACAAGATCAGTGCAGTAATACAGCGATAGACATAGTTGTAGGCAGCTGCATACCATACCTGTAACACAGGGAAGGAAAAGGTTAGTGAAAAGCTTCTTTTTTTTATGAAATGAGAAGGCAGGGATACATATACAAGAAGTGTTGAGCAAGTTGGCAGTGGTGGTGACAATAGGCTAGATGTACAGAATTCAGTGGCAGTGGAGTCTGAAAAGGTGGGTTTTGAGTCTCTTGCGGAAGATCGCAAGTGATTCCGCGGTCCTAACCGATTGCGGAAGGTTGTTCCACCACCAAGGGGTCAGAATGTTGTTTGTTCTTTCTTCAGTAGCTCCTTTCACCTGTTGGAAGATGGCTTTGTGTATTAAGGTTAGATGTTGCACATAATTTGACAATTCTGTTTCAAGTTGCTCAAGCGCCGGTCCATTGTACGGACCCCGAAGGTACGGCACTGGCATAGGCCTACCAGTTAGCATCTCATGCAGAGTTAGATGCCTGCTTCTGTTGGTTTGCATTCTCATGCTCATTAACGCCAGTGGTATTGCATCCACCCAGTTGATTTCTCCATCAGCGCTTATTTTGGCTATCTTTGCTTTTAGACTGCCATTTGCCCTTTGCACCATTCCTTGGGACTGTGGATGGTACCCAAATCTTTGTCTGATCCCTAACATTTTAGTTACAGTTTTCATCATTTCAGCTACAAAATGTGGTCCATTATCCGAACTGATCTTGTCTCGAATCCCAAACCTGGGAAACATTCTTCACACAAAAACTTTGCCACTGACTTGGCAGCTGGACTACTTGTAGGTGTTGCCTCTACCCACCTGCTAAATCTATCCACCATCACTAGCATGTATCTCTTGTTCTGTACTTGCTCGATCATATCCAACTAATCTATCATGAGGTGTCTAAAAGGTCCATCAGGTGGTGGGATGTGCCCAATCGGCACTGAAAAAGCCTTTCTGTTATTATATGTTGCACAGACTTCACAGTCATTTAGTGCTTGATCCACCATACTTGTTAAATAGGGCGACCACCATGCATTTTTAATACGTTTAATGACTTCTCCCCACCTTGCCAATGGTCTTGACCATGCGCATTCTTGATCCTTGATCAATTGGAATTGATCCAATTAATCCTTGGATTAATGATGCAGGCGCTACAAACTGTCCTGCCGGTCCTTTCCACAACCCCTTGTGAGAGCCATAAGGGCACTTAATTTACGACCATTATTCCCCATTTATCATACATCACCTTTACTGGTCTGGTCAGCGGATCAGGGAGACACGACGCCTTACTCCGTTTGTTGCCCATCCTGTCACTCAAATGAACAGGCCGGGCTGTTGCCCTCAATCCCCGTGCACACTTTTATTCACTCAATTCATTCACAATCACATTCAAAACATTTATTTGTTGTTTCACTCATACTCATGAGAATACTGTTAGACACTTCTCTTTTAAGACTTTCCCATAACGAACAGTTGTATAACAACAGGCTCATTATCACAGTGAGCCAACTTCTGTAGCTGCTTTCCATTAAATCTTCCCAGTCACTCTCCTCTATGAATAAGTAGTAACGAATTCCCTGTCTTTCATTTTTTCTAGCACATATAAATTCTCACCAGGTAAATCCCAATATGCAATTGTTGTATTCCCAAACTCATCACATGAAAACATATGAATACCCATTGAGGTCGTTTTGTGTAATTACTATTGTTGTAATTCTTCTTATTTTTTTAAATTATTTTTCTTTTATAAATCCTTTTATTGTATTGACTCATCATAATTCATCAAACTTTCATCAAATACTTGCCTCGAGATGGCAGGTGTCACATACATTTATTCAGCCCAAATTCTCTTAAAAATTCCTCTAGTACTTTAGACGTCCAATTCACCCTACTGAATTTAGGAAACCATCAATCAATCAATCAATCTTTATCTTTGTATAGCGCCATTTACAAACAGGTTGTCACACAATGCTTCACAATTGACATTTTCCAGAGGGAATCAAAAAACCAGAAAACCATTAGAGCCAATGTGGGAAACTGGAAAATTATTCCCTGACCCCTTAAAAGGCGATCAAGATGAACTCCTGGAAAATGGTGGGATACAGAGAAAAATAAATAGTCCTTGAGGCTCTTGAGGCTTAACAGACCACCGGAAGGGCATTCTTCGGAATCCTAAGTGTAGGGGTGGGGTGGACCTCATCCCTCCAGATACCAGGGCAGGGCGGGGATGGAACCAGCAGCTAGGGTCCGGGCCAGCGGCATCCGGCTAACACATGGCAGGGGTGGGGGGTTGACTCTGGGGCAAGTGAGCTCTGGGCAGGTGCCACAAAGCCGGGGTGAAAAGAGGAAAGGTGCAATTATGACTATGATAAATATCACACCGGATCAGGGGAAAGAGTAGAGTGATAACAACACTTTTGCACCAGCAGAAGTAATCTAGGGCAGCGTAACTAATTAGGTGAGTGGCACAGGGAGCACGCAGCCATGAGGGCACTCAGAGACCATCCCACCACATCATCATTGCGGGGCCCCCTCCACATCTACACCTAATGACTATAAGAGAGACTAAATTCGGGCTGAGTATAAAGTACTGTTGCTAACTTTTAAAGCAGTAAACGGACTTGCACCTTTATATCTGACCGAAATGATTGCCCCCTATAAGCCGACACGACTGCTTCGTTCACAAGAAGCCGGCCATCTATTACTCCCTAGAATTTTGAAAAGCACAGCTGGTGGTAGAGCTGTGAGGGTGGTTGGTGATTGGAGCCACTCGCACAACCCCGGGGGATCAATAAGTTAGACTGTACTGCCCTACAGTCTAACCACTAGCTCTGATAATCAGAGGAATAGGGAAGAAATGAACAATAAGGAGGAACAGAAATTATCACCCAACGGGTGGCTAAGTGTCACACAGACACAAACAAACAAACTGAAGAAAAACTCTGCAGAGTTGGTAAGGTAAGGGTAGCGAAAAAACACCCGACAAACAAAATACCTTATCTAATGTAAACAGTAAACAAAAACACGCAGTGGTAAAATACCTCCACCGGATTACCCAATGGTAACAGAAACAAACAACAAAACCACCGACCGGGTGTCCGAAAAACGAGAAAGGCTAGTAGAGCTAAAAGAACAAAAATGTAACCCAAACACAGTCGAACTGACTGCACAAAAGAAACCAAACCGAAGCTCCCAAGAGAGAGCAACGTTCCTATATCGGGTAGAAATAAGTAGTTCTAAATAAATGAAGGTTTTGAACAGAGATTGCTTCTTTGCTATAGTAAATCTTTAGTGTTACGTATTGAAAAAGACACAACGACCTTACCGGCTAGATCGCAAAGATGGCTTACGATTTCGTACCGATCAACGCCAGGTGCGAGTTTAAATAGGAAGGTGATTGTAAATTGACCCCACCTGTGCACCTCCCACTAGGAAGGCGCAACACCGCCATCCGGCGGTGAGTCTGGGGAACAACCGTCACAAGAGCCTTCTCTTTTAGAGCTCCTCTGTTATAGAACGGTTTACCAAGGCATGTTAGGGATTCGGACACAGTTTCAATTTTTAAGTGTAGATTAAAAACATATATTTTCAGCCTAGCCTACTGCCAAACATAGTCTAGGTGGAGAGATGGAGAAGGCCATGCCCTAGTGTCTTATTGAGTGAGAAACTTTCCATACTGTCACCTCCTCAATGTGTTACCACCACTGTTATGCTGGTTATCCTTGATCAGGTGTGGATGGTTTGGAACTCTCATGGCTGCGTGTTTTCTCTGTCCCTCTCCTAATAGGTATGCTGCCATAGCTTACACCTGTTGGGGCTATCTGTATATTCCCTATGCTTGTGCTCCACTGCTCTTACATAATGCTACTGGCTATAGCACTGCTTTTTTTTCTGACTGCATGCACCTGCCCCCGAGCCCTAGATCCTGCGAGAAGTGTGAGCTGCCCCATTAACCCTCACCCCCACGCCAACCCCAGTTCCTGGATCTTGACCCTCTCCGCGTGGTTTAGCCCCCCCGCTGACTACCTAACTCAGGAGGGGCAAAGTCTTTCAGCCCTGAGCCACCTTGGACTGACTATGACATGGTCTTTTTTGGACATACCCTGTGCCGGCCAGAAGAGGATGGGCACAGGGTAGGGCTCCCCCCCCTTTTTTTAGTCTGGTTCCTCCCAAGGTTTCTCCCTACCAAGGGAGTTTTTCCTTGCCACTGTTGCCTTTAGGCTTGCTTTTGGGGGGGTCTAGGCCTGGGTTCCCCCTCTGTTAAGCGTTTTGTGACAATTCTATTGTGAAAAGCGCTATACAAATAAACTTGATTTGATTTGATTTGACTAAAGAGATGTGTTTTTAACCTAGACTTGAAAATTGAGACCGTGTTTGACAGAGACGGGTAGACTGTTCCACAGTAAAGGAGCTCTATAGGGGAAAGCTCTGCCACCTGCTGTATTTTTTGATATTCTAGGGACTACCAAGATGCCTGCATCTTGTGAATGAAGCGAACGTGGGGGATTGTAGGGATGAAGTAGATCAGTCAAATAAGAAGGTGCAAGTCCATGCAAAACCTTATAAGTTAAGAGGAATACCTTATAGTCTATACGATAGTTTATAGGAAGCCAGTGAAGTGACGCTAACACAGGACTAATGTGCCCATACTTCTTTGTTCTAGTCAGGATCCTTGCAGCAGCATTCTGTATGAGTTGTAGGCTCCTGAGTGAGGTATTGGAACAGCCAGACAGTAATGCATTGCAATAATCTAATCTAGATGTAACAAAGGCATGTACCAATTTTTCTGCATCAATTAATGACAGGAAGCCCCTAATTTTGGCAATATTCCTCAAGTGAAAAAAGGCTACTCTGGAAATGTTTTTGATGTGACTATCAAATGAGAGACCAGGATCTATAGTAACACCAAGGTATTTTACCACCAAACTTGCAGCAACAGAGCAACCATCCAGATTCAGTCCCATGAAACAGTCCCATGAGCGGGGCTGCTCTGTATTAATCTTGTGTCCTGCTTACCCTCACCTAACACTAACTTTCCAGAAAACAGTCTCACCCTTTATCTCTGTTCGCGATGGTGTTATCCCCCACAGATCCCCGCAGGCTATTAAGCGGGGCTCACGTCCTCCTACAAGAATAGAAGGGTAGAGCTCCCTGAACCGTCCTATGATGGCCCCCATGCACGGTTGACCATTGGAGTTACTGCAGCTGATCAGCAGCGGATGTCACCATCACATCCTTTTCACCAAGAATTGTTGTGGAAATTTTACTATTCAAATGAAGTGAGACTGTGATCTTAAGTTCAAAAGATTTACTACTGTTTCGAAACAGGGAAGCAGTCTGCATGAAGAATGTCAGAGTATCTAAATAATAATAATATATATCTCTCACTTGAGGTGACCATTGGTTTTAGGAATTTCACCCATTGGCCCTGAGTGAAATCCCTCCTTTATTGATGGGGCCAAACACACGTTTTACCCTCCCAACATATAGGTTTCTTGTATACATTAGGATGGGGCAACTCTAACTTACGGCCCTTCAGTAACTTTCCATCCGTGTTATGATTGCTGTTCTAATGCAGGAGCTGTTTCACCTTATCAGGGATTACACATTTACCTGTCCTTTATTTTGATTGCGAAGTGTTAAGAAAATATATATTTGCACATTTTTTTCTCTTGAAGGACGGCCTTGTTTTCCACAATTTATTGCAAAGGCAAATTTCTGAACTGCTTTGAACACATTCATTGCAACCTGATCCCGTTTTTCAGTGTGATCTGCACTGGTTGTGTTGATCTAACGCAGCTTACATCTAAGAGGTGTGTAATTCTGTGGGTTTCTCTTGGCCTCCACGAGCGAACTCAACTCCCCCCTCCTTCTCCATGGCAGGTCATAACTCACCCCACTGAAGAGGTGACTACCGAGGGCCTCTTTATCTCACGCAACATCTTTGTGGTTTATCTGTGTGCGCGCGCATTAGAGCGAAACACACTGACCAAACTGAAAACACTGAAGAATGTGTGTGCGTGTGTGTGTGTGCCCAAATGTGCCTCTTTGGAAGAGCACCTTAAACTAAAGAGAACAGCACACAGGACGTAAGTGTACGTTTTTGGATAATGTAGCTTTAGCTCCCTGCTTCCTTTAAAATTGACTTCAAGGTACTTTTACTCACCTACAAAGCTTTAAATGGCACAGCACCCACATACATTCCTGACTTTCTAATTTCGTATCAGCCAACAAGATCCCTCTGGTCCTCAGGTGCTGACCTTCTAACCGTTCCCAAAGTATTGCACAAATGCGGGGAAGCCGCTTTAGGTATTATGCCCCAACACTGCTGAACACCCTACTCAGACGCATCAGAGATGGAAGCTCTGTGAACTTAAAACAAAACAAAAAAATGCTCAAAACCTACCTGTTCGAACAGGCTTTTAAATTAAATACTGGTTAAATTAATAGTGTGTATTATGCCACGGTTTTTGGGCCATCTCTGTCTTTGCTCTTAACCTTTTTATTTATTTTTATGTCTACCTTGAATGCCTATGTATTTTTACCATCTTAATTTATCTCTGCTTTTTAATTCTATTTACAATTGTGAAGTGCTTTGAGTTGCATATCATGTCTAAAAGATGCTATACAAATAAAGTTTATTATTATTATTATTATTATTACTTTGTTAATCTTGAAATAAACAAAGTAATAATAAAGGTTTGCTGTTGTTTTGCTTGTATGAACAGGGACAACCACAGGTTTAGCTCCTGCCATTCTACCTATGTCATTTATTTTGAGTCCAGATCTTTCCATTCATAATCAGTAATCTTAGATAATGAAATATGCGACTGCGTGTTTATTTCAAATAAATCTTCCTGCTCCTTACTCAAATGTGTTATGTTTTGCAATGTCTGTTCGGTTTGTTTTTGTACTTTGTTTATATTTATCTCATCATTCACGTATCATTCACGTTCTGTTCCCCGTTCTGTCTGTGTTCCTTGTTGTTCGAGATCCACTCCTCGTCTTTGTCATTGCACTTCGGGGATCTCAACGTTTTTTCTGTCTTAGTTTCTTATCTCGTTTACTTCCTTCTTTCTTTCTAAAACACTTTGTATATATTAGTTAGATGTATATAGTACTAACCTACTAATCTACTAACATTAGGGATTTAGATTAAGTTACTAACATTACTAATTACTCACTGACTACGTTTACATGCACACCATATTCCGATTAAGGTCCATATTCAGGTTAAGGCAATATTCCGAATAAGGTGTTTACATGCGCCGCAGAATGTTGAGCTACGGGAATATTCCCGTTTACATGTTAATCGGCATATTCCGAATAAACCAGCGATGTAGTGCCGCGCAAGGGCTTTCTGGGTACTCAGCTTGCTTGCTTTTGCGTTATATTGTGTTGTCTTCTTAGCACTTCTACATCATAATGTAACAAGAACACTCGTTCTCATTCACATCCTCAACCATGGCAGACGAGAACGTGAGGGTTTTCCACCGATGTTTGACCTGGTCAGCAGTGCGCACAAAACCTGCTTCTTTGAGTTTGTCGCACACCCTTTTAAAAATATCGCTATTGCGGTGCTTTCGCCCATCGATGTATTCCATGATATTTAGATCTTTCATAATTTGAATACATAAATTTGTCTCATCCTCGCTCCAGAAGTGATTACTTTTCTGAGTGCTTTTCGCCATGTTGCCAAATTGCTAGCTAAAGCTATTGCTATAGCAACCAAACTAAATTACCCAGATTCCTTGCAAAATGAACATGCGCAGACGTAAATTAATATTCCGTTAAGGGGCATATTCCGACTAACATGTTTACATGACCCAATAATCTGGTTAATACAGGCATATGCCAGGGTCTTATTCGGGTTTTTAGTAATCAGAATATGATCTTAATCGGGTTATGGCAATCGGGTTAAGGCGTTTACATGACTCATACGTAATCGGAATATTGTCATTATTCCGATTAATACAGGAATATGGTGTGCATGTAAACGTAGTCATTATCTCACGCTTCTATCTATCGCTATCATTCTCTCTCGTTGTCCTATCCCTGTACACTTCTCACTTTTCGCTTTATCTGCATGCAGATTCTCTCGCGTTCCTCCCCTTCGAACTGTGCACGTGTCTGCCTGCCCTTCCAGGTCGTTTATTTTCTATGTGTCTATGTGCTTCCCAGTCCGTGTCTTTCGTTTCCCCTAATTATTGTATTCGTGTTTCCTATCGTTCTCACCTGTGTTCCTGCCCTTCTCTCCTCCCAGTCACACCTGATTCCTATTGTGTTTCCCTTCCCTGCTTGTATTTAAGTTCCGTGTTTACGTTCACTCTTTGTCAGAACGTTGATCCTCATTCCCTGTGCCGATTACTAGTAAGCCAGAGTCTGTTGTATTCTCCCGAGACACCCCTTCTGTTTCACTTCAAGTTTGCCTGCCGATTCTGTTTGTTTGCCTTTTCTGATTTCTTGTTTTTTGACTTTTTGGACAGTTTTTTGACTACTCTCTTGGATATCGATTTTGTGTCTTCGCTACTCTGTCTATTGGTTTTGATCCTTGCCTGAATTAAACGTTCCTCTCTGTCTGATCCTGGTCTGCGTCTGGGTCCTTATCCCATCATCACAGTACGTTCTGACCAAGATGGACCCAGCAGACCATCTGCGCTTCGCTCTCGAGCAGCAGGGGGCCATGCTCGGACGTCATCAGACCCACCTGGAGACGGTCACCCACCACCTTCAGACCCTGACCTCCGGTTTGGCGGAACTCACCATGACGCTGCGAGTTCCTGCACCCAGCACCGCAACCCGCTGAACCATCCCATCCTGGTTTTCCGGTGCGCGAACCCCGTCTGCCTCCCCCGGAGAAGTACGCCGGTTAACCTGGCGGCTGTCACGCATTCCTAACGCAGTGTCAACTGACTTTCCAGCTACAGCCATTGACATTCCGCAGTGAGCTTTCCAAGGTGGCTGACGTCATCACCCAGCTGACCGACCGAGCCAAGACCTGGGGAACCACTGTGTGGGAGGAGTCATTTCCCTACTGCTAGAGCTTCAACTTGTTTTCAGAGGAGATGAAGAAGATCTTCGACCGTTCTAAACATGGTCACGAAGCAGCTAGGGAGATGCTTCACATGCGCCAGGGATCTGTCTCGGATTACGCCATCAAGTTCCAGACGTTGGCTAACTCCAGTGGATGGGGTAGGAAGTCGCTCTATGATGCCTTCATCTTCGGACTATCTCAACAACTCAAGGATGAGCTCCTGACTCGCGACCTACCTGAATTCTTCGACGACCTTATCAGTTTGGCTCTTCGTGTCGATTCCAGGCTGCAGGAACGTCGACGTTTCCGGGATCCCGGGGTTTTTCATGGGCCTGAGCCTGAGAGGTTCAGAATTCCTGCCACACTCGTCAACCATCCTAAAGCGGCGTCTTCACCCCTGTCAGAACCGGAATCCATGTAGTTGGATCGTGCTCGGCTTTCCCACCAGGAACGCGATTGTAGGATGGCCTCCAGGTCCTGTCTGTACTGCGGTCAACCGGGTCATTTTATTTCTACCTGTCCGTTAAAATCTAACGCCCACTAGTGAGTAGAGGAGCACTAGTGGGCGTTATTCCGATTGAATGCTCCTCTAAACAACGCACCTGCCTGCCTGTTACCATCGAGTGGGAGGGTCAGAGACGAGAGAACACCGCTCTCATAGACTCGGGCGCTGAAGAGAGTTTCATCGATGCTGGTGTGGTTACCAAGTGGGGCATTCCTGTTTCCAGTCTTTCACGCCCTCTAGTGGCCAACTCGCTCAACAGTCAAAGACTTGCCCACATTACCCATACCAGTTCCCCTCTGACTTTGCGCATCTCCGGCAACCATCAGGAAAGAATAAAGTTGCACATCATTGACTCTCCTCACGCTCCCATTGTTCTTAGCCATCCCTGGCTAGTTTGACATAACCCCTCCTTGGAGTGGAACAGTCACAGGATTGTGGGTTGGAGCCCACACTGTTTGTCTCACTGCCTGCATCAAGCCCACTCTTCTGTTCCGAGTTCCCTTTCTTCCGAGAAACCCCCTGACCTGTCTGCCATTCCCTCCGAGTACCTGGACCTCAAAGAAGTCTTCTGCAAATCCCGAGCCACCTGCCTGCCCCCCCACTGCCCCTATGATTGCCCCATCGAACTCCTGTCTGGCACCACCCCCCCTAGGTGGCGCCTGTTTTCCTTGTCCCGTCCCGAGACAGATACTATGAACAAGTATCTACAGGAGTCACTGGCTGCTGGCATCATTCGTCCTTCTTCCTCACCTGCTGGAGCTGGTTTCTTCTTCGTGGGCAAGAAGGGCGGTTCTCTACGCCCGTGCATCGACTATCGGGCACTCAACGACATCACGGTAAAGAATCGTTACCCTCTCCCCCTCATGACGTTGGCTTTCGAACAACTTATAGGAGCCACCGTCTTCACCAAATTAGACCTGCGTAACGCTTATCACCTGGTGCACATTCGTGAGGGGGACGAGTGGAAGACCGCCTTCAATACCCCGACTGGCCACTGGGAGTACCTAGTGATGCCTTTCGGTTTGACCAACGCTCCAGCAGTTTTCCAAGCCTTGGTTAACAATGTTTTAAGAGACTTTATTAACCAGTTTGTTTTTGTTTACCTTGACGACATCCTAATTTTTTCTGAGATCCAAGATGAACATGTCAGTCACGTCCACAGAGTTCTCCAGCATCTGCTGGAGAATAGACTTTTCGTCAAGGCGGAGAAATGCGAGTTCCACTGCCAGACCACCACCTTCCTGGGCTATATATATTTTACATTTACATTTTAAGCATTTAGCAGACGCTCTTATCCAGAGCGACTTACAAGATGTGCATTAATACATGGTAGGAACAATAGTTAGTGCACAAGATCAGTGCAGGAATACAGCAATAGACATCATTGCAGGCATCTGCGTACCATACCTGTCACACTGGGAAGGAAAAGGTTAGTGAATTATTTTATTTTTTTAATTTTTGGGGGGAGAATAGTGTTGAACAAGTAAACAGTGGTGAAGACAATTTAGCTAGATGGACAGAGTTCAGTGGTAGTGGAGTCTGAAGAGGTGGGTTTTGAGTCTCTTGTGGAAGATCGCAAGTGATTCCGTGGTCCTGACCAATTGCGGAAGGTCATTCCACCAGCGAGGGGTCAGGACAGAGAAGAGACGAGACCGCGAGGAGCGGCTGCCAGGCGCCCGGAGGGAAGGGACAGTCAGTTTACCAGAGGAGGCGGAGCGGAGAGGTCTGGGAGGTGTGTAGGGAGTGTTGAGTGACTGGAGGTATATATATCATCTCAGCCGGGAGCCTCCAGATGGACCCTCAGAAGATCAAGGCTGTTCTGGACTGGCCCCGGCCGGAGAGTCGTAAGGAATTATAGCGGTTTTTGGGATTCGCCAATTTTTATCCGCCTGCTCTGTCTGCACCCAGAACAAAACCCCTCATCAGCATCCCTCTGGCCTGTTACAACCCCTGCCCATCCCTCACCGTCCTTGGTCTCACATATCCCTAGATTTTATCACAGGTTTACCCCCCTCCAACAGCAACACCACTATTTTTACTATTATCGATCGCTTTTCTAAAGCTGTGCAAACTATGATTGTCCATACCATGTATTTATGTACAGCTTGTAGGTCGCTCAGGATAAGAGCGTCTTCTAAATACTTAAAATGCAAATGTAAAAATGCAATGGGAGCGTTTCCTTCACGCTCTTTGACACTGAGGCATTGTTAATGCCTGTAAAACATTCGCAGTCAGTTTACAAACTGCGGAGAAAACACAAAGCTGCCCAAACCAAAATTAAAAGTTCAGCGACGGGAGAATGGTATTGCCGCTGAACATAATTATTTTTATCTAGTTATTCCTAATTATTGTGTATTTCCTTATTTTATTATATATTTCCCACTTGACTCTTTGCATGCTATCGGTGACACACAGTCATGGATTTAACAACAATCTTTCCCGTCCTAAAAATGGCAAACCCCTCCACTATGGTTCAAAACTGCAGGCGTACGGGAAAAACTAAAACCAGTAAAAACAATGAAAAGAGTTTTAAATTAAAACTGGGAAGCGAGTTAGGATAAAATTACAAGAATGCCAACAAAACCAAGGAAAATGGGTTTTAAATGGAAAACAGGGAAACGAACTAAAATGAATCCAGAAACAAGGAAAGAGGTTTATAAATGTAAACCAGGGAAGTGAATATAAATGGAAAACCAAGAAAGCGAGATAAATGAAAAGCTGGAAAGCGTGTTGGACTGCAAAAAACTGGGAAAATGAGACGCTGAAAGTATCAGCGGGCACAGGATTTTAAAGAAATGTACGCGAGCGAACAACTCTCACGAACACTAAAAACTGTAGCTATATGTAGATAATCTACCTGGATCTGCTTCAATTTAACCCACTTGGTGAGAGTTGTCAAAGTTTTAATTTGATCAGTTGTGTATCTTGATAACATTCAACTCCCTCTGAATCTATGGACAAAGCGGCGTCCCGATTTCCTTACGTTTCTATATCCCCCGTTAACTTCTCGCAAGCAATTTAAGGGACAAACCAAAGTACCAGTAATTTCTCACAAACCGGACCACACAAAAATATATATTTTAAGGCAATGCAGGTGAACCCTATATCCATATATTTCATTCACAAGGCCTCATTTGATGACACAATTCTAAGCAGGTTTTCTTCACGTATGGCTTCCCACTGCTCTTTGTCCAACATGAATGTAAACCGCGGAGTCAGTTTTTCTGAATATTCACTTTTCCATTAGACCACCACCGGAATCTAAATCAGAACTACCATCAACGTCAAACAAAAACTGTTTTTCAAAAATCACTCCATCAATTTTTCCAGCAATTCATGAATCAACATAATTAATTCACAATGTCTCGTATTTGTATCCCCTTTTTAGGTTCCTTCCTTTCTCCGTTTCTGATTCAGTGATCAGTAACACAGAGATACTCACAAGATTATGATTAATTTCATAGTTAGTACAGAATTTATTATAAATACTTGTCGATAACTACATCCCCGTGTGTATAAGGGTTTCTAGGGCAAATAAAATATGTGCTTTATACTTTGTTATTGCGAAACAGGGGTACTCTTATGTGTGTTTCATTCGTTAACCTTACTCCCTTATCTCGGGCTCATAGACTATATGCCCCTTATTGGTTGGGCTCACAGATCAAACATATTTGGGGGCTCATACGTCCATGGTCCTTATCCTTTTAGACCGGAACCTCGACAAGTTTATTACAATATTTTACACAATTTATATAGGCTGTATCACATAACCCGCGTATCACAACAATATAACAATTCTCACCTGTGAACCACCATTCACACAATAACCTCTATTCATAATACAATAAATGCAGCAATCCAGAGTACTAAAAATACTTGTACACCCTTATGTACCTTTATTTAATTATTACTTCCTCTGAACTCTCTTCTACTCGTACCAGCTGACCATTCAATGATGGCGTCTGCAACTAATTTACTATAGGTTTTTTCTATTCATTTACATTAGACCAGTCGCCATCTCGTCAGCTCCTAGCGACTTTATACGCCTTAACACCTGGCCAATGTTACACATTCACACACGTCTGACCTGCATCGCTGTCTTGTCAGCTCCTCGCGACCTTATTCACCTTACACCAAGCCAGTGTTACATTTTATTCTACCTTACAATTCTGCTTGTCCCCTGATTCACTTCCTCCAATGCAGAAAAAATACCAATTACAAAACCATTCACACTTCTTCTCACACTTGCATACACCTCTCTTCATTCATATACACAAAACACATAATATTACATCAGACTCTTTTACTTACTATAATTTAGGTTCTATGGAGGAGAGGCTTGAAGCACCGTAGCTCGGACGGATACCTACTGCCCCCGAATACAACCAAAACTTGCAGATTTTTAGAAAAAGGCTCTGCTTACCTTATCTCTCAGTGGCTACGGTTGTACCGAAAGCAGCAGTCCCGCCCAGGTCTCCAGCCCCTCGTGCCCCTCCTGGCTGGCTCGACAATTAATGTGGGAGAATCAGATCTCAGGCAGGGCCAGTTAGACTGAGTGATCGCAACCACACGTAATACTTCTTAAAAAAAAACATGTTCTTCAGAGTCTGATGTAATAGGGTTTATTGTACATAATGCGAAATCACATACAAGAAACCAGGCTGATTCATGAAAACAGCTCTGCCCCCCCTTTCCGTGCATCCACTTTTTAACATGTCATAACCCCTCCTGCCTCGGAGCTTAACGTCATCACCACACCCACCTGACTCAACCCCTCCCCATGATCTCATCACATTCCATTCTCCCATGTGACCACTTCTAGTCTCATTTGTTTACATTTTCCATCATTTAGTTCTTTGTCCTTCACTCTTTAATAAAAAGAAATAAACAGACATAAACAGACACTTCAGCTGACCTAATTGTGTACTATACATTTACATGTATCATGTGCTGATAATTTTATTTGATAAATGGCTACATCATTCCCACACGATTTATGGAGATAGTCTAATTCCAGGGGTTTTTAATCTATTCGCCGCACGACTCAGGAATGCTGGTGGTAAATTTTGCAGAATCCCTGATACATCGGTAAAAGAATTAAACATGGCGGGATTTTATTCCACGTCCTCTCCTCCTCGTGCCATTGGAGACTCGCCTGAACTGGGCTTGTAAATTCCAGTGACAGGTGAGCCATGCTCAACGTCCTTCGTGGTCATTATCTTGTGAGGGGAGGACCCCTGTTGATTTAAGCCACAGAGTGCGGTGTCTGGTCCTTGGGCTTCATATTGTGAAGTCCGAATTCCTCACCTATATGTGACTATTACTTCATCGGACAGAGACAGTTTACTGCTGCACAAATGAACACTTGGACCTTCGATTTGAATTTATGTTTGACTCAATCCGTGTGTTCTTTTTATTACGAGTTCTGTACCCTGCACAGCCTAAATGCCTAATGTGTCTGCTTCATTTCAAGTCCTAAGCATGTCACTCCTAAGCATAGCATGTAGGCAATATTTCTGTTTTGCTTGACATTCTGATAATATACTAACAGTGGTATATTCTGATAATATACTAACAGTGGTTATACAGTTTGTGTAATAAAAATATTACGCAAACTGAACTCTGCAAAATCGTAATTCAAACAAACTCCTCCACCTGTGCTCTTGACCCAATCCCCAGTAAATTCCTCAAGAACATCTATAGTAGTTTGTCTCCTTCCATCCTAAAGATAATCAACACTTTGTTAGAAATCTGTATCTTTCCTAATGCCTTCAAAACAGCAGTAGTGAAGCCACTACTAAAAAAGTCAAATCTAGATAATAACAATCGTAATAATTACAGACCTATATACAATCAGCCATTCATGAGCAAAGTTTTAGAAAAGGTGATCTTCAATCAACTTAATAATGAAAACAATATCCTAGAAAAGTTTCAATCAGGCTTTAGATCAAATCACAGCACAGAAACAGCTCTAGTCAAAATAATTAATGATCTTAGACTTGCTACTGACTCGAATAAAGTGTCAATCCTCATCCTCTTAGATTTAAGTGCAGCCTTTGACATCATTGATCATAACATCCTAATCGACCGTCTTGAAAACGGTCTCTCAGAAAATGCTCTAAACTGGTTTTGAACGTATATAACTGGGAGAACATTTTTTGTTAGCCTGGGCGATCATGTATCTACAAAACATGAGCTACGCTTTGGCGTAGCTCAGGGAAGTTGTCTTAGTCTCCTGCTATTCTCACTGTATATGCTTCCATTAGGTCACATCATCAACCAGTACAATGTACATTTTCATAATTATGCAGATGACACCCAATTATACATTTTTGTTGAACCATCTGAGAGAGAAACCCTTTTTAGTAAGCTTGGGGACCTTTCTCCCCATACCAAACCAGAAGTAAAAAGCCTAGGTGCAGGGGCGTAGCACACAATTCTGGGCCCTATACATATGCAGTCTTGTGGGCCCCCTTCCCCTCTTGATCCATGACTCTCACGCATCTTTAGAATTTTTTTTGATTGAATCAACAACTATACACATGAATCTGTAGTGGTTATTAGGGTAATCGCTAATTAACTGCTTATACCACATTTAAACAAATAATTAGTACGATTCTGGTAGTCCTGGGTCCTCTGGCAAATACCCTTCTGCATTCCCCTCACTTTTTCCACTTCCTCCTCTGTCTTCTCCTCATCCTTCTCACTACCCTCAGAGCAACCTTCATTTTCCTTGCTCTCTTCACCTCCATCATCCTCTTCACTAGCCCTACTGCTACTCTCTGCCTCTTCTTCCTGCTCACTCTCTGCTACAAGGACAGGCCCTTCTACAAGCATGAAGCATACAGGATTGCTATTAGCCTCTTAACCTGCTTATAATATACAATGAAACAAGCTACAGGCTAGATTCTGCTTAATTTACCAGCTAACTATCATAATGTAGCTAGCTACGTTAGCTTGTCTTGTTATAGAACTGGATCAAATGAGTCTTCAAAAACAAAGTTTCAATGCATTTCACCATCACCAGTAGTATGTTTCCTGCATTTGCGATTGCTTTCAGCCAGTAGCGAGAGTGAAACTGAAATTAGATTAATCGCGATTTAAAAAAATGAACGCATTATCCATTTGAAATTAATCGCATGCGTTAACGTGTTAACGTTGACAGTCCTAGTTCAATCGAAACAATGTACCGATATTAGCTTAAACCACTCTTAAACAGTGTTAGCAAGTTGCTTACCTTTCTTTTGAAAGAAATTAGTGAGCAGTTGTTTTCCCTCAGTTTGCCTTTTTTCTCTTTCTTTTATTTTTTGATACCCCGACTTCACTTTCTTCTGGAAAGACATGATTGACTGAAACTTGCGGGCTCCAGCATCAGCACCAGTCAGTGTGATTAGCCGTGTTTGGGGACGAATCTTATTGTAGGTATGTTACAAAAATTTGAGATGTTATAAATCTAGCCTGAATTTGATAGGCTAGCCAACAGCCCTTGAAAAGCCTGCATTTTTGGGGTACGGCCGTAGTCTCTCGTAATCGCTCGCACAGGGACACAGGCACATCTAGACTGTCGCTGCGCACGGGAATTGTAACATACCTACTTAGTGCAGGGGGACGGACTAAACCATCTGCGCTTTTCAAGACGGGAGGGGGCCCAGAGAGCCTCCAATATTTTTATGGATACAAAGTTCAGTCTCTCAAGCTATTTATTCAGCCAATATAATTTAGTAATGACACTAATTACTTAGAAATGTTAAATTGCAGACACATTTCTTTTTTTCATTCCAGACTTTTCAAGGGCCCTCCCCCGCTTGGGGCCTTGGGTAGTCAGTCCCCCTTTTCCCCCCGCTACGACGCCCCTGCCTAGGTGTCATCTTAGATTCCGACTTAAACTTTAAAGCCCATATTAGCAAGGTGACCAAGACAGCTTTCTTCCACCTAAGAAATGTTGCCAAAGTACGGCCGTTTTTAACACAAGCAGATGCAGAGAAATTAGTTCACGCTTTTATTACTAGCAGATTAGACTACTGCAATGCCCTCTTCACCGGGCTGCCCAAAAAGTCAATAGAGAAACTTCAGCTCATTCAGAATTCGGCTGCTAGACTTTTAACAAAGACCAGAAAGAGAGAGCATATCACTCCTGTCCTAACCACCCTGCACTGGCTCCCCATTGCCTTTAGAATTGACTTCAAGGTACTTTTACTCACCTACAAAGCTCTAAATGGTACAGCACCCACATATATTACCCACATATATTTCAGATTTTCTAATCTCATATCAGCCAACAAGATCCCTCCGGTCCTCAGGTGCTGACCTTTTAACCGTTCCGAAAGTACTGCACAAAACAAGCGGGGAAGCCTCTTTTAGCTATTATGCCCCAAAACTGTGGAACACCCTACCCAGACACATCAGAGATATAAGCTCTGTGAACATCTTTAAAAAACTGCTCAAAACCTATCTGTTAGAACAGGCTTTTAAATTAAATACTGGTTTGAGGAGGGCGTCGGTCTCGGCAACATGGGAGTGGCAGGGTTGCCTTTGTTTTTCCTTGTTATGGAGGCCTTAGAAGCAGGGAGACTTTCCGGGGGCAGGTTTGGCACTCTCACAGCATGTTTATTTTTAATTATTATAATCAATTATTATTTAATTGATGTTAATTGGTAAGTGATTATTCACTTACCTGTTTGTGTGTGAGAATGTGAGTGAGTGTGTTCTGTCAATTGTTTGGTGTTTTGTGATTAGGTGTGTGAATGTTAGACCAGTGATGGCCTCACAAGTCCCACCTGAGCCAGGCAGGAAGTACGCCTATTTAAGAGCAGGTGGGGCAAGTGGGGAATCAGTTAGTCTTTGTCTTGTCATTCATGTATGTGAATCAAGAGTTAGTCTTGTCTTGTCATTGACGTGTGTGTCTTGAGAGTTTGTCTTTGTCATTGACATGCGTGAATCAAGAGAGTTAGTCTTTGTCTGGTCAGTCGTGTGTGTGAGTGTGCATATATTGTGTATTATTGTGGAGTGTCTGTACTCCAAGCTTCTGGGAGGCAGAGTCTGTGTGGAGTTCATGTTGAGTTCTGTGTGCGTTTGTCGAAAGTGACTGAGTAGAGTGCTTCCTGTGTGCTTCCTGTGTGTGGGAAAGGGGGAGAGAGGGCGCACTAAGAGGGCGCTGGCAGACTGACTGCCCCATCCCTCCGGGCGCCTGGCAGCCGCTCCTCGCGGTCTCGCCTCTTCTCTGTCCTGGTCCCTCGTTGGTGGAACGACCTCCCGCAATTGGTCAGGACTGCGGAATCACTTCCAATCTTCCGCAAGAGACTCAAAACCCACCTCTTCAGACTCCACTACCCCTGATCTCTGTCCATCTAGCTAAATTGTCTTCACCACTGTCTACTTGTTCAACACTATACTCTTTACTAAAAAAAAAAAAAAAAAAAAAAATTGTACATTTTGTAAAATGTAAAATACCTTTTCCTTCCCGGTGTTACAGGTATGGTACGCAGATGCCTGCAATGATGTCTATTGCTGTATTCCTGCACTGATCTCGTGCGCTAACTGTGATTGTTCCTACCATGTATTGATGCACATCTTGTAAGTCGCTCTGGATAAGAGCGTCTGCTAAATGCTTAAAATGTAAATGTAAAATGTAAAAATGGTCCGCCTCTTGCCTTCGGTGTGATTGGCAGAGCGAGAGGGTGCTCTGAAATAGGGTCTGCCTCTCGCCCTCGGTGTGATTGGAGAACTCGCACTCGGGCAGTGGAGAGTGTTTCTGGACAACAGCCCGAGAACTCTCACTGAAAGAGTGGAGAGAGTCTCGGGGCTGGTTGCCAGAGAACTCTCCCTGTGAGGAGTGGCGAGGGTCTCTGTGTGTTTGGGGTAAAAGAGAACTCGGACTGAAAAGTTTGAGTGTCTGTGTGCATGGGTTTGGGAAGCACTTGAAAAGTCACTGGATATGTGTATGCCTAGGGAGGTTCTAGGGGAACTCCAGTCTGAGGAGGTGCGGTGTCTTGTTGAGATGTGTGTCGAGTGTGTGTCGGGACAGTGTGTAGAGTTCTACCCTGTCCCGTAAGTGTTGGTGTGTTAAATGTGGATGTATGAAGGCAGTGTGGAAAGCCATTGATTGTCTGTGTTTGTTGTGTGTTCCCCGAAAGGGGATTCCCCCCTCGGAGGAGGCGGGGCTTTCATTTGTGGTTTGATTATTTTAGTTTGTTATTTTAGTTCATTGTTTTTTTGTTTTGAGAGACAGAAAAAAATAAAGATGCGGTCTGTAGACCCTCACTCCTCTGCCAGTTCTTGCCATCAGCTGCTCTGCTCCAGTCCAGGGATTGTCACATGGTGTGTGACATGGTTAAATTAATAGTGTGTTTTATTCCACGGTCTTTGTATTTTATGCAGTCATGTATTTCATGTATTTTTTAAACAATTTTTACTTATTTATTTATTTTTATTTACTTATTTATTTTTATGTCTACCTTGAATGCCTCTACCTATGCATTTTTTATCATCTTATTTTATCTCTGCTTTTTAATTCTAAGTGATCTATTGGATAACATAGGGACAGAGCATGGAGTTCCTAAGTGCAAAACTTCTCTTTTTTTCTCCCACAAGTGTATCATTGGTCTCATAGGCTAATAATAATTTACAAGTAACAGGGCTGCCACTTCAGTGACAGGGTTGACAACAGTCATTGAGTTGATTCAACTGCTTATTTAAATTAGAATCATGGGTGTTTTGGAGTTCTAATAGGATAAGTATAAACTTTTAATTCAGCATAACTAATAATGTGAATATTTTGGAGGCAGATTTAGGCATTTAGGAGAGATTTTAGCATAGAAGATGATGAAAAATGATGATGATGATGATGCTGATGAAAACCAATCTTTTTATTCGAAACATGAGGCATATGAAAATTAAACAAATATCTATTGACAATTGAACATATTTGGCTTAAACAGAATAAACACAAGCCTGATATTCCTGACAATCCTCACTTCCCACCCATTCCTCACCAACCCAAGACAAGCCTTCCTCCCGCCTCCCAGTACCAGGTTGGTTGAGGTTGGCCCTACTCAGCCCTACCCAACCATATTCAGCCCTACCCAACAAGTTTTGACCAGATATATTTTTGTATCTCCACATGGCATGCTGGGACTCGCACAGGAGCAAGAATAAAGCTGATAATGTCATCAAATATGTACCACATTATGTCTTCATGAGCTGGCCAGGAATATGTGTTGTGTCCAACACGATACATGAATTTGACTTCTGCATACTGCTCATCAATGGCCATGATGATTCCTGGGTAGAGATCATTGTCATATTTTATAACACACCATTCTGCTGTGATCTCATCGTTTTGCCATTCAATCCCAGACTGGGGTCCCTGAAGCTCCTCTGAGTCAGTTCTTTGAGGGTCCTCTGACAGGGGTTCCTGAGGGAAGTTTAAGTGCCAAGTGTTGTAACACTTACAGTTAAGGTTCTTCAATGTGGAGCACATACAGCTTACATCCCTTGAGAGTAGTTGGCCTTTGCTCACAGTGACCATCTGATGTATCCGCATTGTCCCTGGAACAGATGGGATGTTTGCTGGCATGTTACGCAGTGCAGACTCAATGTTTTCTGTTTCCACATAGAAAAGCTTCACTGTGGTGCCGGTCTTCAGGAGCGCTTGGTAGAGTGTGAAGGCATCAGGGATGTTATGCCCTTTACTCACAAGCTGATCTGCCAGTCTTTTTTAACACCTCCCAACCCCATTGGGAGCTCCCTTGCCATGGCTTGCTTCAAAGAAGTTCCACATGCCATCCTCAAAGCCTTTCTTGCTCAGCTCAGTGCTAAACAAGAGGAAATTACCCTTCTGTCTGTATTGAGTACAGGGGCCATCACTAAAGACGTGCACCACCGACACAGATGGATGATGAGCTTGTACGTAGTCCACTACTGGCTGGCTCAAGATGTTGCCAGATTGATGCGGGACCCTTTTGCTTTGATTGTGAGATGGTGCAGAAGGAGATAGGGCTTACATCTTCACCAACGTATAACATACCTGTGTGCATTGTTGCCTGTTGGTGCGAGGCACCGAAATGCGCAGCCTGAATCTCAGTACCATATTCGCAGGAGTAGTTTTCTGAGAAGTCCACATATATTGTACATTTGTGGACTTTTCTTTAGTTTTCTGGAGAATGAGAACTGCTGCCTGATGTTAAATACATGTTTCTTGAACTTATGAAGTAGTTTATGAGCTTATGTAGTAATTGATATCATATTGAGATAGATGTTGTTGTGTGTTCAGTAACGTCAATACATTGTAGCCTACCTAAAGAGAAAATGATAATAGAATCAATAGAATAAGATCAAATATGATATATAAGAATAAGATATGCAAAAGGTGTGTATATTATGTAAATACTGTTAGTTAGAAAAATATATTTGCATGTACATGCAAAAGCATATACTCTTGTCAACCCTGTTACCCTATGATAGTAACAGGATTGATGGTAACACGGTTGATGAAAAACGCTAATGGAGGCCATTACTAGCCATGTGGTAAAGGTAATAAGGCCATATGGTGTGCATTAATAAAAGGCTTAAATGCTGTTCTTCATGTAAATTTAGAAATACAAAAATAATATTTTTACTATATGTATTCCTGGTAACAGGACTGACACAACAAACTCTGTCAAACATTACACAAAACAAAGAAAATTCATTAAAAGAAGAAGACACTTACTTGTCCTTTCACCACTGTCTTCATAAAAGGCAGATGCTGTCACTTGCTGTAAATTATGTGACTTATGGAACTGTCCATTATCTCTAAAGGGGTATTTTCATTAAAAGTAACAGGGTTGACAATAACCTGGGGACACAACTGAATTATAATTTTTTCAATATTTTACACAAATCAGGAATAAAATATTTACATGAGTAGTGAAAAGACACTTGAGGCTTTATATAACATATCGATTTTTAGATTTTATTTATTTATTTTATTTTACTTTTATTTTGCAGGGACAATGCATATTAATGAACATTTCTGTAAATATGCCAGAGTTAGCCAAAAGGCTAGTTTACATCTGTAGTCCCTGGCCAGATGTCACAATAGGCTCCCTAAAAAAGAACAAAACAACAGCTTGTAAAAAACATTGATAAAATCTACATATTTAAAAAAAGTCATAATAGTGTTGGAGCAAGAAGGTTAGCAGCCAGAAGCATAAAATACATGAAGCATGCAGGACAAACAGTAAACAGCATTAGCCAAGTATTAATAGAGGCATCCAGGCAAGACTTTACAAAGGCATATGGCTCATGAAGCAAAGCATGCAGCAGCACATTAAGTAGCATTAAACAGGTATTAGTTAAAACATGCAGGCAGTAGCCTAAAGTACATATTACATGCACACAACAGGACAACATTTAACAGCATTGCACCAATATTACCATCAAGCAGGCAGTACATAAGCGTATCAATCATAAAACAAGCAATACATACAATACATCAATCACAAAGCAAGCAACGCATACAATACATGTGAAGCAACACATGAAACACATTGAGAGAGCTACCCCAGAAGCACACCACAATGGACAACACATATAAGCACAGTAAGTTATAAAATACAAGACAGATTCACAGACAACCTGACACAAGGTGGCAGCAGCAGGGGGAATCGGTTTTAGTGCTGACAGATTTGGTTACTAATGAGCCACTGTTTCAAATTAGAACTAAATGACCGGTATGTGTTAAGCTCTTGGATATGTGTAATAATAATGTGTAATAAAAGATAATAGTTTGCATTTTATGGCCTCAATAGCTAGTAGAATTTGAGAAATCAACCTAGAGAGAGGCCATTTTCACAAGGTGTGCTGCACAAAAAAAAAAAAAGTGTTTAAAACTCTTTAGGGACCTTAAAAATCATTGAATTTGTTTTTATATTATGAGACAGATATTGTAGAATCCAAATACATTTGATTGTTTGTTTATTATGATTTACAGAGCAGTTTTTTCCCAGGGACCTAAATGGCACGTTTTTGTAGAATGACTCATATATACATGAAACACACACACACATATATATATATATATATATATATAATAAACCATCATTGACTGCAGAGCTATCTATTGTCACTATGGCAGCAGAGGACCATATTTCTCTCGTGAAGTTAGGGTTGCCAACTTTCTATCTTCCAAATACGGGACAGAAGGCAGGGCACTGGGGGTGAAGCAGGTATGGTGTTGTACGGATGTAAATCAACACATACAGCAGTGGTGGGCCGTCAGGGCCTGCAAGGCCTTCTCTGCTGGCCTAAAAAATATCTGAATCACAGACTTAATTATATTTTTTCCATGAATACTTATTAAATAATTCCAAATGGTCTGTTCGCTTCCTTTCATAGCTTTTCCCCTGGTTGCGATGCTTCCAGACGTGTATTTTCATATTAACCCTCTGAGGTCCGTGCTAAGCTTTTAAATGGTTTGTAATTTTGGCATGGTCTGATATTTATCTCAATTTCATCAACTTAACACACACTTACTCCAAAGTGTTTGATATTTTTATTTGAAGGACAATCACAGCTACATTTGTATGCCATCAATAGTTTGGTCAGTATCATATGCAGCTTGTAAATAGATCTACAAACACACAAGTTAAAAATAGTAAATTTTTCTGCTGTCACAAAAGTTGTGAAAGCACACACTAAACTATAGTGACGAATTGTTTTGCCAATGTGCGTTTGTTCATCAAGGTCTTGGTTATGTAAGGGTGTGAAAACAGTTTAGCACATCTGAGATCTAAATAGCTAAAAACCTGTTTTTATCAGAACTGGTCACATTTATTTCAGGCTGTGGGAGGGCTAAATGCTAAATACCTGAATATTCATTATTCATTGTCCACACCTCTAAGAGTTGTCAGATGGGCCATCTCTCTCTCTCAAAGGCCATCAGAGTAAGCAAGTCAGTGAGCCATGCAGAAGAATATATGCTTTTTCATTTTGGAAGATTTATTGAAAACAGCACACAAACTACTATACAGTATATACAGGGAATGCCACATATTACAAGTCATACAGCCTAACAATAATGCACATAATATCCTCCTGAGACCCAAGGAAAAAAAGGGTAGGGTCTTCCAATTAAACTTTTTTGTGATTTTTTCACTTTAGAGTTAAAACAACAACTCACAATTTAGATTTTAAATGGCTAAGCAATATTTGAGTTACCATTTCTCCTTTCACGACAAGCGCTTCTTGTGGCAGCAGCCATTTTGGCTCTTATTTTATTATCCACAAACGTAGGCAAAACAATGTCGGAGGCGACACGCAAATAACTCACAAAACAAACCAAAATGATAAACGAACTGGAACAAACAAAGCTAGCTGAACAAACAAAGCTAGCTAAACAGCAAATCAAAACGTAATCCCAAACACGGTTTAACTAAACAGAAGCACTCTAATAATAAACAAAAACAAGAATCGATTTTACAAGGGCGTGAGATCATGAAACCGATCATGCTACATACGATTTTTATAATATTTTAGGCTGTTTGAAAAGTATTCTTCCATAGATCTTGTGTGCCTATTGAAATTTGTTACGTTGCAACACGTGGAATATGTAGTCACAAGGCGAATTCATATATTGAATATATATATACGAGTATTTGATAACATGGCAAATCAAATATAGTTACTTACTCTTCGTCAGTTGTTGTCCTCGTCGCTTTCCATCAATGCTCTCAAACACTGCAGCGCAGAAAGTCTTTCCATCTTGAATAAAATTGTATGTCTGTATAAAATCTTGCTTCAAATTGTCGACAGTTTGTGTTGTTTACGCCGTTTTTCACACATGGCCCCACGCCCCTCCCCACGCACCTCCCGAAACGTAGCACCTAGTTACCATGTCAATAGAAGGGGACGTTACTAACAGGTAAAAAAAAGAGTAAAAGGCAAGGTTTACTTTTCGTCTAATTAACCTAATTTAAAAATCCCATTTGATTTGCCAGTGCTCAAATCGGAAAGTCGCGATTCTAAGATTTCTGTCAATGTTTTTGTCGCGTGTGTATGATCAAATATCGCGAAGTTAGAAATAGTAATATACTTTTATTGCTGCTGGGAGCGGCGCCGCTCCCGTCGACCTCAGGGGGTTAAAGCATTTAACCAATCATATTTCAGCCATCATTTGTTGCCAGGGTCAAAGAAATCTGCCTGGAGGCCTTCACAATCGGTTCTGCAGGCCCTGTAACATAAAATAAGTGTTGATCAAACTGTTGCTTCAACCAATCAGATTTTGAGTTGGGGACACGAAGGCCTTCTAGAAGGCCTAGGTAACGTCAGCGTATTCACACCCTTTGATTGGATAGTCAGAGAGTGTCTGACTATGATGTAATGTGATTGGTTAAATGCTTTAATATGAAAACACACGCCTGGATGCAGCGCAACCAGGGGAACAGCTATGAAAGGAAGCAAACAGACCATTTGGAATTATTTAATAAGTATTCATGGACAAAATATAATTAACATCAGTCTGTGATTCAGACATTTGAGCGGACATTTTCAGCCCTAAAGCGAATTAAAACTTATGCCAGAAATGCGACAGGGCAGGCTCGACAGAGCATTAGCTTCGATGGCGATAGAAAAGGACTTCTTGATGGAACTGAAACACACGGATAATCTGTACGACAGAGTAATTGAACTCTTTTTGAGGAAAGAAAGGAGGATGGATTTTGTGTACAAATAATAAGGATTTTTGGTGAGTAAAATGTTGCTATTTTCCTAAATAATATTGCAATTTTATGAGGTATTATTGATGCTTTTTTATGTGTGTCGCAGCTGTAGCACCCGGTTTGTTTCTTCAGTAAAGGCATTTATTCTGGATACACACGAGTTATCTATCTGCGATGCAACGGCAACGGGTGTATGTTCGGTTTGTTTTTGCACTTTGTTTATTTATCTTTCTTCAGTCATGTTTCATTCTCGTTCTGTTCCCCGTCTGTCATTGTTCCTGTTCGAGTTCCTCTCCTTGTCTTGTCATGCACTTCGGGAAATTCTATGTTTTGATTTTTTAGGGAGGAGGAGGAACGCATAAAGAAATCTGCGTGCGAATAAAGCGGAACTTGAGAAGCGTACAGAGATAGGATGAGAGAGAATGACAGCGATAGTTAGAAGCGTGAGATAATTAGTGATTAGTAGTGTTAGTAACTTAATCTAAATCCCTAATGTTAGTAGATTAGTTGGTTAGTACTATATACATCTAACTAATATATACAAAGTGTAATTAGAAAGTAAGAAGGAAGTAAAACGAGATTAGAAACGAAGACGGAAAAACCGAAACATAGAATTTCCCGAAGTGCATGACAGAACGAGAATGAAACATGACTGAAGAAAGATAAATAAACAAACCGAACAGACACTCAAAACATAACAATAAGATGGCTTTTATAGCCATAAAATAGTTATTGAGGGGTGGATTGATTCAGACGGAGCACTACTGAAGGCCTAGGTGTGAAATGCACGGCCCGCCACTGACATACAGTATATTGTAATGGCAACTGTTGAAGGAAGACTCAGGAAAGTTTGCTTTTCCATAACCTTTACCAAGGTTACTGTGGGAGAATCTGACCTCAGCCAGGACCAGTTTGACTGAGGGATCCCAACCACACTTAAGGGTCTACCGAGGGCCTCTTTATCTCACTCAAACGTCACTGTGCTTTATCTGTGTGTGCACGCATCAGAGTGAAACACACTGGCCAAACTGAAGAGTGTGTGTGTGTGTGTGTATGTGTGTATGTGTGTGTGTGTGTGTGTGTGTGTGTGTATGTGTGTATGTATGTGTGTGTGTGTGTGTGTATGTATGTGTGTGTGTGTGTGTGTGTGTGTGTGTCCGTCCAAATTAATATGGGAGCCCTCGTTACATCCCATAATCATAAAGGAAATATCATTATTGTGTTCTTTGGAAGAGCACCTTAAGCTAAAGAGAACAGCACGCAGGATGTAAGTGTATGTTTTTTGGATAATGTAGCTTTAGCTCCCTGTTTCCTTTAAAATTGACTTCAAGGTACTTTTACTCACCTACAAAGCTCTAAATGGCACAGCACCCGCATACATTTCTGACTTTGTAATTTCGTATCAACCAACAAGATCCCTCCGGTCCTCAGGTGCTGACCTTCTAATGGTCTTGACCATGCGCATCCTTGATCATAGGGTGGATTAGTGATGCAGGCGCTACAAAGTGTCCTGCCGGTCCTCTCCACAACCCCTTGTGGGGGCCATAAGGGCACTTGATTTACGACCATCATTCGCCATTTATCATACATCACCTTTATCAGTCCGGTCAGCGGATCAGGGAGACACTACGCCTTACTCCCTTTGTTGCCCATCCTGTCACTCAAATGAAATTCTACTATTCAAAGGAAGCGAGACTGTGTTCAAAAGTTCAAAAGTTTTATTACTGTTTCGAAACAGGGAAGCAGTCTAAGAATGTCAGAGTATCTAAATAATAATAATAATAATAATACTATATATCTCCGAAGAGATCAAGGAAAAGACAGCAGTACATTTGAGGTGACCATTGGCTTTTGGAATTTCAACCATTGGCCATAAGTGAAATCCCTCCTTTATTGATGGGTCCAAACACATGTTTTACCCTCCCAACATACACAATTCTTGCATACATTAGGATGGGGCAACTCTATCTTATGGCCCTTCAGTAACTTTCCATCCGTGTTTTTATGATTTATACAGTGTAATAAGGAAGCCCATTCCCAAGTGACAGACCTGGACGCTTCCTGCTCCCGCTTCCCAATCATATCAGTATCTCATACTTTCTCATGCCTTCTCCCACATCTGGCAATACACACTTATCTCTCTTCTCGGAAAGGGTTTGGCCTTGTAGCGCTCTGATGAACAGAAGCAGCCTGCTCAGCAGAGCAGAATTTTTGATCGCTGTTCTAGTGCAGGAGCTGTTTCAATTCGCCAGCTGTTAGTTACACACGAGAGTTGTGTAATTCTGTGGGTTTCTCTTGGCCTCTACGAGCGGACTCAACTCCCCCTCCTTCTCCACGCCAGGCCATAACTCATCCTAATGAAGAGGCGCCTTTATCTCACGCATCTTATCTGTGTGTGTGTGTGTGTGTGTGTCCAAATGAATATGGGAGCCCTCTTTACATCCCCATAATCATAAAGGAAATATCACTATTGTGTTCTTTGGAAGAGCACCTTAAACTAAAGAGAACAATACGCTGGATGTAAGTGTGTCAGGATTGGTACCAGAAAACCAGGCACGGACCCAGAAATGCAATAAAGTATTTTATTGCGTAAATAAGCGATGGTCACACATGAGCAATCAGAGCAATACAGGGATCCAAAGAGTGGTCGGGGACAGGCAAAGTTCGTTCCAGGCTTCAGTAGTGTCAGAGGCAGGCAAAGCGTAGTCAGTGGGCAGGCGGAGGTCGATAACGGGAAAACAGTCCAGGGAACTGTGGGAATTTATTAGTATGTTTTTATTCTGACCTGACTGTGAATTAATGTGCAGAGCTCATGTTTGTTTTCGCAGAAAGTGGCAAACTAGCTTTGGCCCCTGTTTTGTTATTCTGAGTTCTTGCACCTGTTTCTGATAAGGCTGAATTCTTCTCCAGTTCTCACAAGAGTTTGATAAGACCAAAGACAGCGCTCATTGTAGGTTGTTGCTGATTGGACAGTCTGAACCGATAGGAAGTCACGCTGACGTAAGTGGCTTGCCGATTGGAGGATCTGGGAAAACGTCAGCCAATCAGCAAAGACCTGATTTTGAGAAAAGGAAAAGTTTCAAGATGGCCCGAGAGAAGCGCTTCCTGGGAGACGGCTGGACAAATCAATTGAGAGATTTGTGTAGCTTGCTTTTGATTCCTGTTACTTTCTACTTGTCTCTAATAAATTCTGAGTTAAGAATTATTGGGTCTTAGTATTTTGCCTCCTCAACGCCTCCTTTGATACACGCTAACAGAACACAGGGAGGAGGACTTGAACCACAAGGAGCACGAACAGGGAGGTCGGGAACGAGACTGGGATACAGATGAACACGGGACCACGAACAAAAACACGATGACACAAAGAAACCGCTGGAGAGTTGTGTAGGCATACGCAAAGCACAAGACAATCTGGCAACGAACATGGGAAAACACGCAGCTTAAATACATTTAGACATAACAAGAAACAATCAGGAATAAACACGAATGCAGCTGACTGCAATCAGACACATGAGGAAATAAGTGAAAACGATAATACAATAACGAGACAATCAGGAAATGAACATGGGAAACGAACAGCTAACTACATCAGGTGAGACTGATAATACACTGACGAGACTAGAACAGGTAAGCGAAAGTAAAAACACGGACCAGACAACTAGGAAAACATGGAAAAAACTACAAACGCTTAATTATGGGAAACACGAACACGAGACGTGACAGTACCCCCTAGGGACGCCACCTGGCGGATCACCAACCTGTACTGGATGCAGACACAGGAATTCCTGGATTAGGGAGGGGTCGACGATATGTCTTTCAGGCACCCAACTGCGTTCCTCAGGACCGTACCCCTCCCAATCCACCAGAAATTGGCGACCACGGCCCCTGCGTCGGACATCCAGCAGGCAGCGAACGGTGTAGACTGGGCCCCCTTCGATGAGCCAGGGGGGAGGTGGGGTGCGGACAGGAGGGCTAAAACGAGAGACAACATAGGGTTTTAGACGAGACATGTGAAACACAGGATGGATGCGGCGTAGGGGAGGAGGGAGGCGCAACTGTATGACCGAGGGGGTGATAACACGAATAATGGAGTAGGGACCAATAAATCTGGGGGATAATTTTTTACACGAGCTCCGCAGGGGAATGTCTTTAGCAGACAGCGCAGTCCCTTCCCCAGCTCCTGGTTATAACGTTCCGTCTGGCCATTGGTCTCTGGGTGGAAACCAGAAGACCGGTTAGGTTTGGCGCCGATAAGTGAGCAGAACGCCTTCCAGAACCCGCTGGAGAACTGGGGCCCCGATCCGAGGTCATCTCCTGCGGCGAAAAACGTGTTTAACCATGAGTTCTGCGGTCTCCTTAGCAGAGGGGAGTTTGGGCAGAGGAATGAAGTGTACGCTCTTAGAAAACTGGTCTACCACCGTAAGGATGACTGTGTTACCTTCGGATGGTGGTAGAGCGGTCACAAAGTCTAGGGAGCTGTGGGACCATGGCGTTGTGGAACCGCCAAGGGCTGAAGGAGACCGCTGGGGCGAGCGTTGGAGGTCTTGGACCGGGCACAGGGCACACAGGCTGTCACAAATTCAGCTGTGTCGTCCTACATGGTGGGCCACCAAAACCTACGAGACAGAAAGGCTAGGGTGCATGAAACCCCCGGGTGACAGGCCATCGGGGAGGAGTGGGCCCACTCCAGCACTTGGGACTGGACAGTCTCAGGAACGAATAGGCAGTTGGCTGGCGTATCCCTGTGAGACCGTGTAGTGTGGAGCGCCTCTTCCACCGTCCGAATAATATCGAACTTGGCTGCTGCTAACACGCAGCTAGGTGGCAGGATAGGCTCAGGGTTACTCTCCTCTTCTGGAGAGGTGTAGATCCAGGATAAGGCGTCGGGTTTAGTATTCTTAGAACCTGGGCGAAAAGACAGAGTAAAAACAAAACGGGCAAAAAATAGAGACCATCTAGCTTGACGAGGGTTAAGGCGTTGAGCTGAGTGGAGGTATTCCAGGTTACGGTGATCCGTCCAGACCAGGAATGGCACAGCAGCCCCCTCTAGCCAATGTCTCCACTCCTCAAATGCTAGTTTAATAGCTAAGAGTTCTCGGTCACCTATGCTATAATTCCTCTCAGTAGTGGAAAGGCGGTGTGAGAAAAAAGCGCACGGGTGTACCTTGTTATCAAGGGCTCTCTGAGAAAGGATCGCCCCTGTCCCAGAATCGGAGGCATCCACCTCCACAATGAACTGACGTGCAGGATCCGGGAGTGCGAGGACAGGAGCTGACGTGAATCGAGACTTTAGTTTCTCGAAGGCCATCTGGGCATCAGGGTTCCATCTAAAACAGATCTTGGTAGATGTTAGAGTGATTAACGGTGTGGCGACCGTGCTGTAATTACGGACAAACCTACGGTAAAAGTTCGCAAACCCAAGGAAACGTTGAAGTTGTTTGCAATCTGTGGGTACGGGCCATTCCTGTTCCGCCTGCACCTTGGCGGGGTCCATCTCCAGATGGCCTCGGGAGATAATAAAACCTAAAAACTGAACAGAATCTTTATGAAATTCACATTTTTCGGCCTTTATAAACAATTGATTTTCAAGTAGTCTCTGGATAACTCGGTGTACATGCTGTACGTGTTCCTCAATGGTTTTTGAAAAAATAAGAATGTCCAGGTGGTAGGCGTTGAGACCCCGGTAATCAATACAGGGACGCAGGGTTCCATCCCTCTTCTTAACAAAAAAGAACCCAGCACCAGCAGGGGATGACGAAGGGTGGATGATTCCGGACGATAATGATGTGGAGATGTATTCCTCCATGGCTTTGTTTTCTGGGACAGACAATGAGTATAGGTGGCCTCTGGAAGGAGTCGAACCAGGAAGTAGGTCGATAGGGAAGTCGTAGGCGCGATGAGGTGGTAACGTGCAGGCACGGGACTTGCTGAAAGCCTGACCGAGGTTGTAATATTCAGAGGGCACGAGTGACAGGTCGACCGGGATCTCTCTAGCCACGGGCGTGGAGTCTCCAGGGGTGGCCGCGGAACATAGGAATGACTTCTGACAGAAAGGGCTCCATTCCCGGATGTGTCCAGTCGTCCAGTCAATACTGGGATTGTGGGTCGCCAGCCAGGGTCCGCCAAGCACCAGTGGAGCATGGGGAGACTCCATAAGATAGAAGGTCAGTCTCTCCCTGTGATTTCCGGAAACAAGCAGCTCCAGAGGCTGGGTGATCTCCTCAATCACTGCTAGAGGCGTACCTGTCAGGGTCTTGGTTTGGAGAGGTGTCGCTAGCAGAGACACCGGAACTCCCATGCGATGAACCAGGGTAGGGCAGATGAGATTAGTCGCGGCCCCCCGAGTCAATCAGGGCCTGCACCGGAAACTGCTCTCCTTGCCAGGAGAGGACGACGTGGAGCATGGGACGTTGGGGTCGGAAGGTTGATAATTGTGAGGCGCCCGTCAGAACCTCCCTCTTCACTGACGGGCATTGTCTTACCGGGCATGACGACCGGAAATGTCGCCTGCCACCGCAATAAAGGCATAGTCCTCCCTCCCAGCGGCGCTGGCGTTCGGCCTCGGATAGATGGGCCCAATTCAGCTGCATTGGCTCCGTGATCGCAGTGGGTTGAGCAGGGGACTTTGATTGCGTCGCAGGCCGGAAGCAAGGGGGAGCAGGGGATTCGTGACGCCTCTTTCCTCTCTCCTGCAGACGCATGTCAATGCGGATGGCCAGGTCCACGAGTCTGTCCAGGTCCAGAGGTAGGTCGCACACTGTCAGTTGGTCCAGAACCCTCTCGGAGAGACCGTGCATGAAGGCATCGTAGGTGGCCACGGCATTCCATCCTGCTGAGGCAGCCAGGGTCCGGAACTCGATGGAGTAGTCCGAGACGGATTGTTCTCCCTGGCGAAGCTGAAGCACTTGGCGGGCAGCCGCCTGTCCAATCGAGGACCGGTCGAAAACCCTTCTCATCTCCTCTGCAAAGGATGAGAAGGTCGTGAGAGCAGGATGTCCATTCTCCCAGAGGGAGGTCCCCCACAGTCTATCTTTTCCCCCAAGGAGCGTGATAACATAAGCTACCCTTGCTCTTTCCGTGGGAAATGAGGAGGACTGTAGTTCGAACACCAGGGAGCACTGACTGAGAAAAGCCCGACACGAGTTGGGGTCGCCCAGGTAGCGTTCTGGAGGAGGTAATTGAGGTTCGAACCCCCTCTGATAGCCAACTTGCATCTGGAATTGGGTTGCTGCAGTCTGTGCAGAACGGGGAGCCGCTGCTGACTCCTGGGTGACTTGGGCCATGCTGGAAAGCTGCTCCGCCAAAGCTTGGATGGTCTACTGCAATGTCCGCAGCTCCATCTCATGATGTCCCAGGCGAATTCCGTGGTAACGGGCAACGTCGGCAGGATCGGGTCGGTCCGCTGGTTCCATCGTGGCCAGATTGTTCTGTCAGGATTGGTACCAGAAAACCAGGCGCGGACCCAGAAATGCAATAACATATTTTATTACGTAAACAGGCGATGGTCACACAGGAGAGGTGACATAAGTGTAAGTTTTTTGGATAATGTAGCTTTAGCTCCCTGTTTCCTTTAAAATGGACTTTAAGGTACTTTTACTCACCTACAAAGCTCTAAATGGCACAGCGCCCACATACATTTCTGACTTTCTAATTTCATATCAACCAACAAGATCCCTCCGGTCCTCAGGTGCTGACATTCTAACCATTCCCAAAGTAGGCTACTGCACAAAATGAGCGGGGAAGCTGCTTTAGCTATTATGCCCCAAAACTGTGGAACACCCTACCCAGACACATCTGGGCCCGTATTCACAAAGCATTTTAAGGGTAAAAGTTGGTCCTAACTCCGCAATTTAGGAGCAAATAATGGGCGTGTCACTCATAAATGTAGGACTCCTACATTTTTGGGATAAGAGTATTTCACAAACGGTTTGAGAGCTAAAAACAGCTCCTAAGTCCAGGAGAAGTTAGAAGCAGGCAAGAGGACTTCTAAGTCGCTAAAGACCTACTCACGGCGACTGCTGCTGCCGGCAATCGTTGTCGCAATTGCGTCAACACTGGAGATATTGAATGATACAGAGCTCATAAAAGGTACCGCCTCAATCGCGAGGGTATTATATATATAATATTATATATATTATATATAGATACCCGCTGATTGTTTATTTAGATGCAGACATGTAACCAATTGACTAGTCAGTATTCTTGGTTTCATGTTAAATCAGTGGCACGTAGCCTACATTTGTATTTTAGAATCTTTATTAGAATATAATAGGGGTGCATCGGATCATTTTTCGATCAGCAAAAAAAAAAAAACGGGACCAAAGGCGCGTTTCACCAAAAATTACCAGTAACTATTCTCAAGGAATTGAATGAATGATAATTTCAGTTTTTCAATTTAAGTTATTTCACTAAATCTTTATTCGAAAATTTCACAAAATACATTTTTAGATTCAGTATGCCTTAGGCGATTTAACCCCTGAGGTCCGTGCTAAGCTTTTAATGTTTTTAGATTTTGGCATGGTCTGATATTTATCTCAATTTCATCAATTTAACACACACTTACTCCAAAGTGTTTGATATTTTTATTTGAAGGACAATCACAGCTACATTTGTATGCCATCAATAGTTTGGTCAGTATCATATGCAGCTTGTAAATAGATCTACAAACACACAAGTTAAAAATAGTAAATTTTTCTGCTGTCACAAAAGATGTGAAAGCACACACTAAACTATAGTGACGAATTGTTTTGCCAATGTGCGTTTGTTCACCAAGGTCTTGGTTATGTAAGGGTGTGAAAATAGTTTAGCACATCTGAGATCTAAATAGCTAAAAACCTGTTTTTATCAGAACTGGTCACATTTATTTCAGGCTGTGGGAGGGCTAAATGCTAAATACCTGAATATTCATTTTGGCTCTTTGTTACGTTGCAACACGCGGAATGTTTGGCGTCACAACACGCGATATTCATAGGCTATATTTTCACGAGTATTTGAAAACAAGCGAAATAAAATTAATATCAGCATAGACTGTTGCTGGCAGATTGCAAGCGTAAACACAGACAAGATGTAAAAAAATAAAAAAACAAGCGAAATAAAATCAATAGCATAGACTGTTGCTGGCAGATTGCAAGCGTAAACACAGACATACGATATATTTTATAACATTTTACGCTGTTTGAAAAGTATTTTGTGTGCCTATTGCAATTTGTTACATTGCGACATGCGGAATATGTAGTCACAAGGCGCGGAATTCATATATTTTCACGAGTATTTGAAAATATACTGTGAATATACTGTTGCTGGCAGATTGCAAGCGTAAACACAGACATACGATATATTTTATAACATTTTAGGCTGTTTGAAAAGTATTTTCTGTGCCTATTGCAATTTGTTACATTGCGACATGCGGAATATGTAGTCACAAGACGCGGAATTTATATATATTTTCACGAGTATTTGAAAACAAGCGAAATAAAATAAATATCAGCATAGACTGTCCTCTTCAGTTTGTGTTGTTTATGCCGGCGTTTTCACACATGGCCCGACGCACCTCCCCGAAATTAGCACCTCGTTACCATGTCAATAGAAGGGGACGTTACTAAAAGGTAAAAAACAGAGTAAAAAAGCAAGGTTTACTTTTGGTCTAATTAAGCTAATTTTAAAAATCCCATTTGATTTGCCAGTGCTCAAATCGGAAAGTCGCGATTCTAAGGTTTCTGTCAATGTTTTTGCAGCGTGTGTATGATAAAATATCGCGAAGTTAGAAATAGTAATATACTTGTATTGCTGCTTGGATCGGCGCCGATCCAGCCGACCTCAGGGGTTAACTAGGTGGTCTTATGCCTGAATTAATTTAATAAAAAATTAAAAGATCGCTAATGTTTCAAATTTATTTTATTCGGTCGCGTTTCTAAAAACCTGCCTCCCAGAAAGGCATTTAGTATGAAAAACAAAGCAAACCAAAACATACATGGTTGTCTATCTCTTCGCTGTAACTCTGCATCGAGATTTGGGGAATTGAAATACTACAGAAAAACTGTATTTCTCTAGGTTGAAATCGTGGGCAGAGACCCATCCCCTATATCAGCCAATCGCTGTGGGCATTCTGAGTAAGCTCGTTCATGAGAAACAACGTCATCCTTAGCAACAACGTCAACCCCGCCCTCACTCTTAGCTTGGAAATTCTAGGAATTCCTTAGTATGAGTTTGTCTTTGCAGCTTTGTGAATAGGTTTTAAGGTGGGACTCCTAACTAAAAGGTTTTAGTGCGATTTAGAAATACTCCTAGTGGTAAGATAAAATGCTTTGTGAATACGGGCCCAGTGATGTAAGCTCTGTGAACATTTTTAAAAAGAAAAACTGCTCAAAACCTACCTGTTCGAACAGGCTTTTAAATTAAATACTGGTTAAATTAATAGTGTGTGTTATGCCACGGTTTTTGGGCCATCTCTGTCTTTGCTCTTAATCTTTTACTTTTTAATTTATTTTAATGTCTACATTGAATTTCATGGTTGTTCCCCAGACTCACCGCTGGATGGCGGTGTTGCGCCTTCCTTGTGGGAGGTGCACAGGTGGGGTCTATTTACAATCACCTTCCTATTTAAACACGCACCTGGCATTGATCGGTGCGAAATCGTAAGCCATCTTTACGATTTAGCCGGTAAGGTAGTGGTGTCTTTTTCAAGACGCTACACAAAGACTTACGGTAGAAAAGACTATCTCTGTTCAAAACCTTCTCGAAAAATAGAACTCCTTTATATTACCTGATATAGGAACCTTGCTCTCTTATAGGAGCTTCTGTTTGGTTTCTTTCGTGCAGTCGGTTCGACTGTGTTTGGGTTATATTCTCATTCTTTTGGCTCTACTAGCATTTCTCGTTTTCAGACACTCGGTGTCTTTGGTTTAGTAGTTTGTTTTCTCTATTACCATTTGGTAATCTGGTGGACGTATTTCCATCTCTGTGTTTTGTTTTGTCAAAATAAATATTATAAGGTATTTTGTTTACCAGGTGTTTTGCTACCCTCACCTTATTAACTCTGTGGAGTTCTTTATTTCTTTTGTTTGTGTCAGTGTGACACTTAGCCACCCGTTGGGTGATATTTTCCGTTCCTCCCTTTTGTTCGTCTCTTCCCTAATTCTCTGTTTATCAGAGCTTGTGGTTAGACTGTAGGACAGTACAGTTTAACTTATTGATCCCCTGGGGTTCTGCGAGTGGCGCTTATCACCATCCACCCTTACATTGAATGCCTCTATCTATGCATTTTTACCATCTTAATTTACCTCTGCTTTTGAATTATATTTACAAATGTGAAACACTTTGAGCTGCTTATCATGTCTGAAAGGTGCTATACAAATAAAGTGTATTATTATTATTATTACTTTGTTAGTCTTGAAATAATAGCCGGTCAGGTTTGGAGGTGTGACCACTTGTTTTGCTTGTATGATCAGGGACTACCAGAGGTTTAGCTCCTGTCATTCTACCTATGCCATTTATTTTGAGCCCAGATCTTTCCATTCACAATCAGTAATCTTAGATCAGGAAATATGCGACTGTGTGTTTGTTTCAAATAAATCTTCCTGCTCCTTACTCAAATGAACAGTGACTCCTGAATACACAGTGCCTAAACATATAGTTTCGTTAGTCTGTGACATGTTCCCAAAACGCTCATACTCTATTTCCAGTCAGGGGTGAGAACAAAGCGGTGGAATGAAACTTTGCTGGTTCTGTCGGATAAAATCACAATTGTGAACAGGAATGCAAATAATATTTTATTATGTACTGTATTTCCCACTTGACTCTTCGCGTGCTACCGGTGACACACAGTCGTGGATTTAACAACAATCTTTCCCGTCCTAAAAATGGCAAACCCCTCCGCTATGGTTAAAAAAAAAGAACTACAGGCGTACAGGATCAAATTAAAATGAACCCATTAAAAAAACGATTAAAAAATGGTTTTAGGGGCCTCCCGCGTGGTCCAGTGGTTACAACGTCCGACGCTGGCCACGGAGACCGGGGTTCAATTCCCCGTCTCGCCAAGTGTCGGCTTTGGCCGGGAGTGCCACCAGGGGGCGGCGATTGGCTGTAGAGTGGCCCTGTAAGTACCGGGGTTCGGTCGACGGCTTGGCGAGTGACGTCTCGGAAGAGGCGTCACTTCGCCTCGTCACTACCGGTCGCAGGACTACGGCAGCGAACTCACATTACTAGGGGGGGATTGACGTAAAAATAGCGGGTCTAATTGGCTACCAAATTGGGAGAAAATGGGAGAAAATCAGAAACAAATTTATAAGAAAAAATGGTTTTAAATGAAGTGCGTTCCAGCCAATAATGCGTTCTGATTCCTTAAGTTTCTATATCCCCCGTTAACTTTACAAGCAAATAAAGAGACGAACCAAACCAGCCTGTGAACCAGTAAATTCCCACAAACTGGACCACACAAAACAAACAACCTAAGACAACGCAAATAAACCATATGTCTCTATATTTCCTTCACTGTGTCTCATTCAGTAACACAATCCTGCGCAGATTTTTCGCTATATGTGCCTGAAATGTGCTTTCACCAGAATATCCCAGACCATACAGCTGACAGGTCACTGACAGGAAAGACAGGGAGATATTGGACAGGCATTCAGTCACGTTTGTGCTCGGCAAATTAAACTCTGTTCCAACAAGCACCCCATAAGTGGGGCCGTGGGGTGTGTGTTTGGTCTGTGTAATTGGTAAATGTGCTCCAGTTCATATTGGGCACAGAGAGCTGGCGCGATGGGCCATAAGGGGTTTCTGAAGGCTTTCACATTGTTTGTAAACTGATTCGGCCATTGGCCAGAGAGGGAGAGCAGGACTGTTTGTCATTTGCTCCTTTTGAAAGGTGAAATTGGCTTGAGAGCTGGAGAAACGACACTGACACAAAGCCTAAACACACTTTATCAAGATTCAGCAGAGGAAGACGTGTTTCGTCTTCGTCAAAAACCTTTTTTCATGATCAGTGTGCTTTCTGGGAGAGGAGGCCAGGCTCATCTGATACCTCAGACTGACCAGTTTTCCCGAGAGCTGTTCACTAACAGTGGGATGTCCCGGCAAAAATGGGGGCAGGTTTAGGTGTGCAGAGGGGAGATGGGACAGGTGTGGGCAGGTTTAGCTGTGCAGGGGGGACATGGGACAGGTGTGTCTATAGTGCTTTTCACCTACAGTATCACTGCACTGTGTTGCACTGCTCTTATCACTTTTAAAAGTGCTTTATTGAATTATTCAGGCACAACACACAATATATATATGTACTTCTCTTACCTGCCACTGTCAGTCAGTGTGTGAGTTTAATGTGCTGTAACACCATGCTCTCCTCCATCTGTCTGTGTGTTAGTTTAATGTGCTGTAGCACCATGCTCTCCTCCACCTGTCTGTGTGTTAGTTTAATGTGATGTAACACCATGCTCTCCTCCACCTGTGTGTGTGAGTTTAATGTGATGTAACACCATGCTCTCCTCCACCTGTCTGTGTGTGAGTTTAATGTCCTGCTCCTTATATACAAAGCCCTAAATGGAACAGGACCAAGCTACATTGCCAACTCTCTTGTCAACTACTTGCCCTCAAGAGCACTGCAATCATTTGCTGCTGGTTTATTGAAAGTTCCCAGCAACAGCCAGAAGAAGATCGGATCAACTTTTTCCAGCAACTCATGAATCAACATAATCAATTCACAGTGTCTCGTATTTTCATCCCTCTTTTAGGTTCCTGAATCCAAAGCATTTATTTCTCCGTTTCTGATTCAGTGATCAGTAACACAGAGATACTC
>JAINUG010000680.1:0-80034 GCA_029706075.1 Aldrovandia affinis | reverse complement strand
TGTCTTGAAAGGAAAGAATGGCAAATGGTGTCAAAAAGCAGCGGTCTTCACAAAGAGTAAGTAAGTAAGACTTTATTTATATAGCAGAGACTGACAAGAGACTGACAACCATTGTTTTATACTACATTTATAACATTTCATTTCAGAATACATAGTGAGCTAGCTAGCTAGCTGTAATGTAGCAAGCTTTACTTGTGTGTTTTGTACAGACTTGTATTATGTGCATCACAAATTTAATTGGATTTGAGCAGGAAACTATGGCTGAAAAGAAGATTTGAGTAAAAATTCTGTTCACTTTCCTCCATTCCCCAAATCGCTTGTCAAAAATCTGCCATTTACATTAACTGGTTGAGTTACGCTACAGAACTCGATCAGAATTTCAAGTACCAAGTATTAGTATTAAGGTCCATGTACAAATATTTGACTATCTACACTGCCTGGCCAAAAAAAAGTCACCACTTGGACTTGGGGCAGTGTTATGATCTGGGGTTGCTGCAGTTGGGTCAGGTCTAGGTTCAGCAACGTTATGTGCCCAAAGAATGAGGTCAGCTGACTACCTGAATATACTGAATGACCAGGTTTTTCCATCAATGGATTTTTCTTCCTGATGGCACGGCCATATTCCAAGATGACAATGCCACAATTCATCGGGCTCAAATTGTGAAAGAGTGGTTCAGAGAGCATGAGACATCATTTTCACACATGGATTGGCCAGTTCAGACCTTAACCCCCTGAGGTCGACAGGAGCGGCGCCGCTCCCAGCAGCAATAAAAGTATATTACTATTTCTAATTTCGCGATATTTTATCATACACACACGACAAAACATTGACAGAAACCTTAGAATCGCGACTTTCCGATTTGAGCACTGGCAAATCAAATGGGATTTTTAAATTAGGTTAATTAGACCAAAAGTAAACCTTGTTTTTTACTCTGTTTTTTACCTTTTAGTAACGTCCCCTTCTATTGACATGGTAACTAGGTGCGAGTTTCGGGAGGTGTGGGGAGGGGCGTGGGGCCATGTGTGAAACGCCGCGTAAACAACACAAACTGTCCCGACAATTTGAAGCAAGATTTTATACAGACATACAATTTTATTCAAGATGGAAAGATTTTCTGCGCTGCAGTGTTTGAGAGCATCGATGGAAAGCGCAAGAAGACAATAACTGACGAAGAGTAAGTAACTATATTTGATTTGCCATGTTATCAAATACTCGTATTCAATATATTAATTCCGTGTGTGAAATTGCAGCGTAAACAATGTCCCGACATTATATCGGATCTTGTCTGTGTTTACGGTTGCGAGCTGCCAGCAACAGACGGTGTATGCTGATATTTATTTGATTTACCATATTTTCAAATACTCGTGAAAATATATGAATTCGCGTCTTGTGACGCTATACGAAAAAAACAGAATCATTATGGACTGCTGCGAATAATTAACGGGAGGATATTTAACCAGCTGGCATTCTGTTTCGGGCGCTTGGACATTATCTAGCTTAGCTTGATAATACCTATTGTGATTAATGTTTCTTGCCTCTCGAGAACTTGTTTGTGTGCTTATTGTGGTTTAGATTCCCAGCGTTTAGTTTATTCCGAGATTTTGGATACGTTTTGTTTGTTCCTGATCGTTGGTTATTTTGTTTTGTCTTGTTTATGTCTTTCCGTGTCTTCGTAGACACGGATTTTGCTTTCGTTTTCCTACAGACGTTTAAAGATGAATATCTTAAACTTTTGATCATGTGCCTGTGCCCAATGCCAGACTTTGGATGTTGTCAAACTGGCTTCTGTTGGTCGCAAGAAATGCGTAGGCTACTCTGCAAGATGTCCTTGTCTGATGGCCTTTGACCATGATCTTTCAGGTGTGGATCATGAATATTCAGTAAATTAGCATATAGCCCTCCCACAGCCTGAAATAAATGTGACCAGTTCTGATAAAAACAGGTTTTTAGCTATTTAGATCTCATATGTGCCAAAACATTTTCACACCCTTACATAACCAAGACCTTGATGAACAAACGCACATTGGCAAAACAATTCGTCACTATAGTTTAGTGTGTGCTTTCACAACTTTTGTGACAGCAGAAACTTGTGTGTTTGTAGATCTATTTACAAGCTGCATATGATACTGACCAAACTATTGATGGCATACAAATGTAGCTGTGATTGTCCTTCAAATAAAAATATTAAACACTTTGGAGTAAATGTGTGTTAAATTGATGAAATTGAGATAAATATCAGACCATGCCAAAATCAAAAAACATCTAAAAGCTTAGCACGGACCTCAGAGGGTTAACCCCATTGAGAATCTTTGGGATGTGCTGGAGAAGACTCTCCAGTGCAAAATCTTCCAATAAAAGGTGAAAACGAAAAGGCACTCCTTCCATTCTTTGGTCCGTAACTGTGTCATACATCGTTGTAAAACGAATCGGAAAGTTGCATTGTTTAGATCCGACCAGTCCCTGCTCACTTATTTTGTTGTCTAGTTCAAGGGCCGTCTTATGTTTACGTTCCTTACGTAGACATGCGTGGAGGAGAGTGCGCTGGCTAGTGTAGCATTGATTCTTATTTGTTGCGTGTTTGGTAAAATATCCCAAATCAAACCAAAGATGAATACTGGGTCGGGTGCAAAGAGACAGAAAATGTATCATTTCCACAAGGAATGGGAAGAGGATTATTTCTTCGTTATGTCAAACTCAAAATGTGTGTCTCCATCGCAAAGAAGGGTAACCTAGAACGGCATTTCAAAACAATGCACAAAACCCATGAAAGGGATTTCCCAGCCAAGAGTGAACTACGAAAAAGAAAGGTACAAGAACTGAAGTCTCAACTAGCAGCAAGAATCACTTGCGATCTTCCGCAAGAGACTCAAAACCCAACTCTTCAGACTCCACTACCACTGAACTCTGTCCATCTAACCAATTGTCATCACCACTGTTTACTTGTTCAACACAATATACCCCTCCTTACTCCATCTAATACAATTAGTACTAACCTTTTCCTTCCCAGTGTTACAGGTATGGTACGCAGATGCCTGCAATGATGTCTATTGCTGTATTACTGCACTGATCAACTATGATTGTTCCTACCATGTATTAATGCACATCTTGTAAGTCGCTCTGGATAAGAGCGTCTGCTAAATGCTTAAAATGTAAATGTGAAATATACTCCCTTCAGTTCGACGAGTCGACCAATACGGTAGATGTGGCACAGTTATGTATTTTTATCAGAATGGTGTTCTTGAGGACATGAGTGCAAAAGAGGAACTACTCACTATTTTGCCACTGAAAGGACATAAACGGGGCGAAGATATTTTTCAATCTTTCATGGAGTTCGCTAACAAGATCAAAATGCCCATTTGTAAGCTTGTCTCCATTGCCACTGATGGGGCACCCGCTATGGTAGGCCATATTAGTGGGTTCATTGGATTGTGCAAACAAAGTGACTCTTTTCCCGAATGTATTCATTATCATTGCATCATTAAGATTTTTGTGCGGTAAGATTTTAAACGTGAGGTGATGGATGTTGCAGTGAAGATTGTGTGTTCGATTCGGGCAAAAAGTCTACAAAGGAGGCTGTTCCGCTCTCACATGGAGGAGACTGACACAGAACACACAGACTTGTGTTCCGCTCTCACATGGAGGAGACTGACACAGAACACACAGACCTGCTGCTGCACACTGACACAGAACACACAGACTTGCTGCTGCACACTGATGTGCGGTGGCTGAGCAAAGGTACATTTTTGGCAAGATTTAGGAAGCTATTGCCTGAAATCAAAGAGTTTCTCAAGCTCTTTAAACATGCAGAATATGCACAGCTAGAAGACGAGCAGTGGCTCCTGGATTTAGCGTTCCTTACTGACCTTACTGACATGCTGAATGAACTGAATGTAGAGCTGCAAGGAAAAAACTAAAATGTAATAGACATGATCAGCTCTGTGAACACTTTTAACCGCAAGCTACAACTGCTCTCAACTAAGCTGCAGCGCCAGGATCTGCGCTACTTTCAAAACATGCATTCAGAACTTGAGCGTCAGGGCAAAGACACAGTGAAGCTTGACAGTGCACGTCACATTGAGCAAGTTCAGAGCATCTCATCAGAGTTTGACAGACGCTATATTGACTTTGCGTCACTAGAGCCTGTCGCCACACAGTCGTATGAAAAGGTTTAGGCACCCCTCTGAGGCTGCATAATAATTTACTCTGTCTTCACGGAAAATGATCACAGTGGCATGCCATTCATTTTCTAATAAAAGCTGAGTACTGGGGTGTTTTCCAGACACTGATTTTTAGTGTAGCAATATTAAGTTGTATGAAATTAAATCAAGCGTGAAAAATAGGCTGTGCAAAAATTTGGGCACCCTTGTCATTTTGTTGATTTGAATACCTCTAACTAGTTAACACTGATTAATTGGAACACAAAATTGGTTTGATGAGCTCATTAAGCCTTGAACTTCATAGACAGGTGCATCCAATCATGAGAAAAGGTATTTAAGGTGGCCAATTGCAAGTTGCACAAAAGCACATTTGGACAAGCCAGCTTCATTTTGGAATAAGATGCTGTGGACTGATGAAACAAAGATTGAGTTATTTGGTCATAACAAGGGGCGTTATGCATGGCAGCAAAAGAACACAACATTCCAAGAAAAACACTTGCTACCCACAGTAGAATTTGGTGGAGGTTCCATCATGCTGTGGGGCTGTGTGGCCAGTGCCGGTACTGGGAATCTTGTTAAAGTTGAGGGTCGCATGGATTCCACTCAATATCAGCGGATTCTTGAGAATAATATTCAAGAATCTGTCACAGAGTTGAAGTTACGCCGGGGCTGGATATTTCAACAAGACAACGACCCAAAACACTGCTCAAAATATACTCAGGCATTCATGCAGAGGAACAAGTACAATGTTCTGGAATGGCCATCCCAGTTCCCAGACTTGAATATCATTGAAAATCTGTGGGATGATTTGAAGCGGGCTGTCCATGCTCGGCAACCATCAAACCTAACTGAACTGGAGATGTTTTGTAAGGAGGAATGGTCCAAAATACCTTCATCCAGGATCCAGACACTCATTAGAGGCTATAGGAAGCATCTAGAGGCTGTTATTTTTGCAAAATGAGGCTCTACTAAAAATGTATTTGAGAGATCAAAATGAAGTTGCGGATCGAAACACCCAATGATTTATAAATGAAAATAATGGAAATTGTCAGGGGTGCCCAAACCTTTTCATACGACTGTATATGCATTTTCCGTTTGGCACAAATATATACACTACCGTTCAAAAGTTTGGGGTCACTTAGAAATGTCCTTATTTTTGAAAGAAAAGCACTGTTTTTTTCAATGAAGATAACATTAAATTAATCAGAAATACACTCTATACATTGTTAATGTGGTAAATGACTATTCTAGCTGCAAACGTCTGGTTTTTAATGGAATATCTACATAGGTGTATAGAGGCCGATTTCCAGCAACCATCACTCCAGTGTTCTAATGGTACATTGTGTTTGCTAATCGCGTTAGAAAGCTAATGGATGATTAGAAACACCTTGAAAACCCTTGTGCAATTACGTTAGCACAGCTGAAAACGGTTTTGCTGGTTAGAGAAGCTATAAAACTGGCCTTCCTTTGAGCTAGTTGAGTATCTGGAGCATCACATTTGTGGGTTCGATTATACTCTCAAAATGGCCAGAAAAAGAAAACTTTCATATGAAACTCGACAGTCTATTCTTGTTCTTAGAAATGAAGGCTATTCCATGCGAGAAATTGCCAAGAAACTGAACATTTCCTACATCGGTGTGTACTACTCCCTTCAGAGAACAGCACAAACAGGCTCCAACCAGAGTAGAAAGAGAAGTGGGAGGCCCCGGTGCATAACTGAGCAAGAAGACAAGTACATTAGAGTCTCTAGTTTGAGAAATAGACACCTCACAGGTCCTGAACTGGCAGCTTCATTAAATGGTACCCGCAAAACGCCCATTGTCAACATCTACAGTGATCCCGGCGACTCCGGGATGCTGGCCTTCTAGGCAGAGTGGCAAAGAAAAAGCCATATCTGAGACTGGCAAATAAAAGGAAAAGATTAATATGGGCAAAAGAACACAGACATTGGACAGAGGAAGATTGGAAAAAAGTATTATGGACAGACGAATCGAAGTTTGAGGTGTTTGGATCACACAGAAGAACATTTGTGAGACGCAGAACAAGTGAAAAGATGCTGGAATAGTGCCTGACGCCATCTGTCAAGCATGGTGGAGGTAATGTGATGGTCTGGGGCTGCTTTGGTGCTGGTAAAGTGGGAGATTTGTACAAGATAAAAGGGATTTTGAATAAGGAAGGCTAACACTCAATTTTGCAACACCATGCCATACCCTGTGGACAGCGCTTGATTGGAGCCAATTTCCTCCTACAACAGGACAATGACACAAAGCACACCTCCAAATTATGCAAGAACTATTTAGGGAAGAAGCAGGCAGCTGGTATTCTGTCTGTAATAGAGTGGCCAGCGCAGTCACCAGATCTCAACCCCATTGAGCTGTTGTGGGAGCAGCTTGACCATATGGTAAGCAAGAAGTGCCCATCAAGCCAATCCAACTTGTGGGAGGTTCTTCAGGAAGCATGAGGTGAAATTTCTTCAGATTCCCTCAACAAATTAACAGCTAGAATGCCAAAGGTCTGCAATGCTGTAATTGCTGCAAAGGGAGCATTCTTTGATGAAAGCAAAGTTTGAAGGACAAAATTATTATTTCAAATAAAAATCATTATTTCTAACCTTGTCAATGTATTGACTATATTTTCTATTCATTTTGCAAATCATTTGATAAATAAAAGTGTGAGTTTTCATGGAAAACACGAAATTGTCTGGGTAACCCCAAACTTTTGAACGGTAGTGTATGTGGATGACATTGCCTCCAAAGTGGGATCACTCTTTCACCTGGACACAACTGCAGTGGAGAATGAAATTATCACCCTTCAAAATGACATTCAGATGAAATCCAGGGCAACCACTGAGATGAAGGGTGAGTTCTGGGAGCTACTGTTGGAGGAGAAGTATCCCAACATAATGTCAGCCCTTTTTGGGTCAACCTACCCATGTGAGTCTGCATTCTCTCACATGAAGATCATAAAGTCCAAGTACAGATCTACCAGGACAGATGACCATCTAGTAGCCTGCCTGAGACTTGCGACCAGCTGCTACTGCCCTGACTATGAGAAACTAGCTGCCTCCTCCCAGTGCCAAAGGTCACACTAAGGTAGGAAATTAATTTATTTCTCCTTTTCCATAATGGAAAACATTTTATTAGTACACTGCAGTACAAGAGTAGCTTTTATTTGATGTGTGCAACTGGGTATCCCACACTCTGGGAGATGAATTTCCGTTTTGTTTGTCATTTCAGGGCTCTAAACTGGGACTGGTAGATCTCCTCAGGTTGGCAAATGAAAAGGTAGATATAATGTCTAAAGGGTTGGGCAGCCCTGAGCTAGGGAGTACATGGATTCAGGCCCCAGTCTCACCAGCTGAGACTGCTAGCAAGCTAGTTAAGCAAAGGTTCGCTAGCTAAAATAATACATGCAGCTTGTGTTGCTGTATTATTAATCCATTTTGGGTTTTGGTCTTGGCGTCCCGTTAACCCTGTAAACCGTAATATAATGATAGTTAGCCAGACGCAAGTCTGCAGACGGTCTAATTTAGACTAAATTAGACTAAACTAAATCATTGGTTTGCCAGTAAACTGAGCTAGCTGGCTTGCTGCTGTGGTGTAGTATGCGCCGAACACTAGACTACGGAGTTTGCTAGCTTTCTTGCCATTCTTAACTAATGTACAAATAGAAAATGTTAGCTTTAGTTATAAAACGGTTGATAAATGAATCGATTGCATAATGAAACCTCTAGCTAGATAGCATGCAGCTAATCTTCGCACACAGAGCTAACTGATCACCTTACAGAACACACACTGGACACAACACACACAAATCCACCAGGCCAAACCGTCCACAAGTTTGACAAAGTTGTATTATTTAACAAATGTGTATTCATATTATTCATTTACGATTTAATCATAAAAAGACATACTTACATCGATGCTTGAAACAAATTAAAATAAAAACAGACTACTATGCTTTCCTAATCTACAAAACAAAAGATCCCTCTCTCCCGGTGCAAAGTTGGTTTAAAACGAGGCAGTCAGGCAGCTGGCGATTATCCTCCGCGTCCCCGTGCGGAACACTGGCTAGCGAGCAAACACTACCTTCACAATTGCACATAAACTGCTCACAAATAATTGGTCCCTTATCTAGGTTAGAACGTTTTATTTTTGTTGTGAACAACGTCCGTCCTGGAAAATGTCGGCAGTCAAAGCCAGGAATGGCTCCAAAAAACGTTCCCTATCCATGCTCAATATCTGGCCACATCACAAAGCTGTACGCGCATTAAAGGTACATTACTATGCATCTATATGTTGGTGTATAAATCGCTTGGAAACTAGCTACTCGATGGGCTAAAGTATTACAACCAAGATGTGGTTATACAACAAAGTAGTGATGGGACGAGCGACACTGGTGCGTCAGCACTGTGCCGAGAGCTCAAGAGTGAAACCCCGTATTGGTGCGTGTATTGCTTTAAGAAAGAATCACGTGACCGATACAGGAACTGTATCGTTTGGATGTGCCGCGCCAAAGTGTGTTTATAAGGAAACAAACTGTATCAACATGTCGTGGGTTTGTTGGATGGAGTTTTGCAGTTGCGTGATTATGGATCGTTCAAATAAGTTTTCCCCAGTGTGGAATAATTTTGATCTTGTGACGCCAAACAAGGTCAATCTTTTTCTCCTTTGAGCATTGTTTACTGTTAGTTTTTCAATTATATACTTTTTTTACGGTGGCGCATTGCATTCACTTTATCAAGTGAATGCAACGTGACCTGTGATACATATGATAGTCAGTGAAAGAGCCTTGCAGTTGCTTTATTCATTTTATCTCGTGTCTATTTTTTGTTCCTCAATAAAAATGCATAAACAAATCACTTTTAGTCTTTTATTTCATATGATTTAACAGTTAAGTTAACAAAATTGTGTACATAAGTTAAAAATTGTAACTCTGAATTGTAACTCAAATTTGCTATATTTTACATACCAACTCAGTTTAGCATTTACACAAACAAGGAATTTCTTTACCTGCAATGATTTTATAACTACTGCAGGGGTCACTATTGGGTGACCAACACAGTATCAATACAGTGCCGACACAGTTTGTGTAGTGTGTCAATACACTCCTTGAGGTATCATCATCCCATCACTACAACAAAGACTTAATTTTAATTCGTGCTACGTAGCTGGCCTGAATTATACTCGATCCTGCATCCACAGCGTTCACCGTCTCTGTTAAGTCTTGTGAGAAGGAGACACTAGTGCGTCAGCACTGTGCCGAGAGCTCAAGAGTGAAACCCCGGCCGTGTCCGAAACCACTCCCTATTCCCTATTTAGTACACTACTTTGTGTGGACGCCATTTTGTAGAGTGCGACGAATTCTAAAACGTGACGTCATCGCATGTTAAACAATAGGGCAACATGGCGAGTGGACGCAATCCCATCAATTTGCCGGCTGTTTTAAACAGTAAAGTCTATTTTGATCATCTCAGCCAGGAAGAAAAAGGTAGATACATGGACAAACTAAAAATCTTGGGCACTTGTGATCCATATTTAGCACCCGCGGCTGTGTTTGAGCCACTAAATGCAGCTAAGTCCCTCCCTGATCTGGAGTTTGGTGACATCTGGATCTACATTTACATTTACATTTTACATTTTAAGCATTTAGCAGACGCTCTTATCCAGAGCGACTTACAAGATGTGCATTAATACAAGGTAAGAACAATCAAAGTTAGCGTACAAGATCAGTGCAGTAAAACGGCTATCTGGTGGAGAATCCATCACCCTACACCGCTGCCAGGATGAAGGCTTATAAAACTACCGAAAGCTACAAGTATTTCCACTCAGGCTGGGTAAACAATGCTGGTGTGTGGAAAGTGAAGAAATTCTTCATTGTCAAAGCGAAAGTGAGTGACGTTAAATTAGCCTAGCCTATCGGTATGCTAGCTAACGTTACGCTACAGTCAGTGGTAAGGTAGCTACCTCTTGCTAACCGGTAACGTTAGCTGTCAAAGCGAAGGTGCCTTTCGTTATGTTACGTTGTCTAGTCTATCTAACGTTACACAGCTAAATTACTATCTTGTGGTAGATAGCTCTAATTCTGGTAACGTTAGCTAGCTACGTTGATCACAGATATTTACAGCCCGAGCGCTGCTCACTGCTCCCTCAGGAGAACACTCGTTCGTTTGATGGCATTAATCCACAAATTTATTTTCTTTTTCACTGGGTATCCTATAAAACACAACCCAGGCTTATCTCCTCGCCGGTTTGCACACCCGATTGCACAGCAACTCTCTGGCATGGTTTTCAATGCTCCTTCACCAGCGTTACAGGTGCTGTGATAACGTGACGGGCAGTGCCTTTTGCCCGGCAGCGCAGCTCGCTCCTGGCCTGTGACGTCACGTGAAAGCTATGGATTGCGTGTTTGCTTTAAGAAAGAATCACGTGACCGATACAGGAACTGTATCGTTTGGATGTGCCGCGCCAAAGTGTGTTTATAAGAAACAAACTGTATCAACATGTCGTGGGTTTGTTGGATGGAGTTTTGCAGTTGCGTGATTATGGATCGTTCAAATAAGTTTTCCCCAGTGTGGAATAATTTTGATCTTGTGACGCCAAACAAGGTAAATCTTTTTCTCCTTTGAGAGAACAGGTTTACTGTTAGTTTTCAATTATATACTATATGTTTTTACGGTGGCGCATTGCATTCACTTTATCAATAATTATCAATTTATTCCATAATAGAAGTCCAACGCTACCTGGCAGAAAGCAACACACCCAGAACACAAGACCCATTACAATATTGGAAAAATAACCAGAAAACATATCCACACCTTTATCAATTTGCACTTAAATCTCTATGCTCACCATCTTCATCTGTACCCTGTGAAAGAGTCTTTTCTAAGGCAGAGGAACTGGTGTCTAAGAGGAGAAATCGCCTTGGAGCAAAGACACTACAAAAACTTTTTGTTCCTCAATAAAAATGCATAAACAAATCACTTTTTAGTCTTTTATTTCATATGATTTAACAGTTAAGTTAACAAAATTGTGTACATAAGTTAAAAATTGTAACTCTGAATTGTAACTCAAATTTGCTATATTTTACATACCAACTCAGTTTAGCATTTACACAAACAAGGAATTTCTTTACCTGCAATGATTTTATAACTACTGCAGGGGTCACTATTGGGTGACCAACACAGTATCAATACAGTGCCGACACAGTTTGTGTAGTGTGTCAATACACTCCTTGAGGTATCATCATCCCATCACTAGGAGACACTGCAGTTAAAAGGTGAATCTCTGTACCGTTCAAAAATGCCGCTGACATCCCAATGATACGCAAACACATGCGACCCTCCCTTGCGATCAAGAACTCGCTCCTTTGACAGGAAACCGGCTGTTTGTGCTTCACCATTACAGTCCGGAGCAGAACAATTTAAGGACCCGACATGTGGAAACGGTCCGTGTACGGCCAGTTTACCATAGATCTAAAAACGTAGATACCGCATTGGCCGTCTAAATAAATTATTTAAAACTCTGACATGTTACATTATGTATTTCTGTCATTATGTTGTCAAATGTTAAGATAATTTGGCCATTAGTTAATTTAAAAAAATAACATCACTCATAGAAATAAAAAAATAACCAAACACAGCAAACACAAATAAAATAGAAATCACGTTTTATTAAAGCTGCAATGCTAAAAACAACACCAAATTAAAATTAAATTAAATTAGTAGGCTATACATGGTAAGATCAATCCAATGTCTACCAATGCCCGTTCACAAGATACCAAGCCTTTGTGAACCTCAATACAATACAATACAATCATTTAGCAGACGCTTTTATCCAAAGCGACTTACATTTAAAAAAGTGTGCGAGTAGGCTCGTGTAGGTAGCTTACTACAACAAATAGCCTAGGTCATATTTTTATGCAGTGTAGCTAATTCTCAGAAGGCGCTATATTTAGATGCCTTCGTTCGCAGTAGCCTACGTTCAATAAACAATGACGTCCCTTCACGGCGATAGACAACCCGAGAGGCGACTGCTGTTACCACCGAGGGGGGAACGGGACCTCCTCCAGCCGGTTGCAACATCAGATGTGTGGTATGATAAAATCAGATTTTTTGACTGGTACTGTATATAGTAGCCTACATTATATATACTCTATAAAGCTATAAACTGCAAGTTTGCTCAGGTTCTCGCATCACTAACAGAATATGTATATGTACCGGTGGCTAGAAAACGTAGGGCAATACATACATACTGCTGCACAGTGATCGCATGGCTTCGACGAGCAGCATTTGTGACATGCGTCTCTAGAATCAATCAATCAATCTTTATTTTTGTATAGCGCCATTTACAAACAGGTTGTCACACAACGCTTCACAATTGACATTTTCCTGAGGGAATCAAAAAAACGGAAAACCATTAGAGCCAATGAGGGAAACTGGAGGATTATTCCCTGACCCCTTAAAAGGCGATCAAGATGAACTCCTGGAAAATGGTGGGATACAGAGGAAAAAAAATAGTCCTTGAGGCTCTTGAGGCTTAAGAGACCACCGGAAGGGCATTCTTCGGCATCCAAAGTGTAGGGGTGGGGTGGACCTTATCCCTCCAGATACCAGGGCAGGGCGGGGGATGGAACCAGCAGCTAGGGTCCGGGCCAGCGGCATCCGGCTAACACATGGCAGGGGTGGGGGGTTGACTCTGGGCAGCTGGGTACTGGGCCGATGGAAATCCCCTGGGACTAGGCTTGGCAAGTGAGCTCCGGGCGGGTGCCACGAAGCTGGGGAGAAAAGAGGAAAGGTGCAATTACGACTATGATAAATATCACACCGGATCAGGGGAGAGAGTAGAGTGATAACAACACTTTTGCACCAGCAGAAGTAATCTAGGGCAGCATAACTAATTAGGTGAGTGGCACAGGGAGCACGCAGTCATGAGGGCACTCAGAGACCATCCCACCACATCATCAGCAGTCCTGATAAGGGGCGGATCATCACTTATGATTGGTGACAGTAAGGCTAGCTCATTGCACCAGAAGGCTCTATTGCTACGCCCCCTCCACATCTGCACCTAATGACTATAAGAGAGACTAAAGAGATTTGTTTTTAACCTAGACTTGAAAATTTAGACTGTGTCTGACTCCTTCACAGAGATGGGTAGACCGTTCCACAGTAAAGGAACTCTATAGGAGAAAGCTCTGCCACCTGCTGTATTTTTTTGATATTCTAGGGACTACCAAATTGCCTGTCTCTCATCTTGTGAACGAAGCGAACGTGGGGGATTGTAGGGATGAAGTAAATCAGTCAAGTAAGAAGGTGCAAGTCCATGCTAAACCTTATAAATTTAGAGGAGTACCTTATAGTCTACACGATAGTTTATAGGAAGCCAGTGAAGTGACGCTAACACAGGTCTAATGTGCTCATACTTGTCACGGCGGGGACCAGAAAACCAGGCGCGGACCCAGAAATGCAGAAACTTCTTTTATTCGGTGAACAGGCAAAGGTCAGGCAGGAGTAATCAGGGCAATGCAGAGATCCAAAGGATGGTCGGGGACAGGCAGAGTTCGTTGCGGGCTTCAGGGGTATCAGGGGCAGGCAAGGCGTGGTCAGTGGGCAGGCGAAGGTCGAAAACGAGAAGGCAGTCCAGGAACACAGGAGGAGCGGGAACGAGACTGGGGTACAGACGAACACTGGAGCACAAGCACGAACACGAACACGAAGCAACAAAACGCTGGGAAACAGAGATAACGCGGGAGAGTAATGTGAGCATAACGCAAAGCACAAGACAATCTGGCAACGAACATGGGAAAACACACAGCTTAAATACATTTAGACATAACGAGAAACAATCAGGAATAAACATGAATGCAGCTGACTGCAATCAGACACATGAGGATTTAAGTGGAAACGATAATACAATAACGAGACAATCAGGAAATGAACAGTTAACCACATCAGACATAACGAGAAACAGGTGAAACAGATAATACACTGACGAGACTGGAACAGGTAAGCGAAAGTAAAAACACGGACCAGACACCAAGGAAACATGGAACAAACTACAAACGCTTAGTTAGGGAAACACGAACACGAGACGTGACAGTACCCCCCTAGGGACGCCACCTGGCGGATCACCAACCTGTACTGGATGCCGAGACAGGAATTCCTGGATTAGGGAGGGTCGACGATATGTCTCTCAGGTACCCAACTGCGTTCCTCGGGACCATACCCCTCCCAATCCACCAGAAATTGCGACCACGGCCCCTGCGTCGGACATCCAGCAGGCGGCGAACAGTGTAGACTGGGCCCCCTTCGATGAGCCGGGGGGGAGGTGGGGTGCGGACAGGAGGGCTAAAACGGGAGACAACATAGGGTTTTAGACGAGACACGTGAAACACAGGGTGGATGCGGCGTAGGGGAGGAGGGAGGCGCAACTGTATGGCTGAGGGGTGATAACACGAACAATGGAGTAGGGACCAATAAATCTGGGGGATAATTTTTTACACAAACTACGCAGGGGAATGTCTTTAGCAGATAGCCAAACTTTCTGACCGACTCTGTAGTGAGGAGCAGGGCGGCGGCGGCGGTCGGCCTGGCTCTTCATAGCCGAGACATGACGAAGCAGGGTGGCATGCGCTCTCCTCCAAGTCTTCTGGGCTCTATTCACAAAAACTTTGGCAGATGGCACCTCCACCTCTCTCTCCTCCTCCGGAAATAGAGGAGGTTGGTACCCTAGACTGCACTGAAAAGGAGACATACCAGTGGAGGAAACGGGGAGAGGAATTGTGTGCGTACTCCACCCAGGGCAGGGAGCGTGACCAAGTGGTAGGGGTTTGTTCGGCTAGACAGCGCAGTCCCTTCCCCAACTCCTGGTTGTAACGTTCCGTCTGGCCATTGGTCTCTGGGTGGAAACCGGAAGAGAGGTTAGGTTTGGCGCCAATGAGGAGCAGAACGCTCTCCAGAACCCGCTGGAAAACTGGGGGCCCCGATCCGAGGTCATCTCCTGCGGCAATCCATGGAGGCGAAAAACATGTTTGATCATGAGTTCTGCGGTCTCTTTAGCAGAGGGGAGTTTGGGCAGGGAATGAAATGAACACTTTTAGAAAACCGGTCTACCACCGTAAGGACGACTGTGTTACCTTCTGATGGTGGTAGACCGGTCACAAAGTCTAGGGCGACGTGGGACCATGGGCGTCGTGGAACCGCCAAGGGCTGAAGGAGACCACTGGGACGAGCGTTGGAGGACTTGGACCGGGCACAGGGCACACAGGCTGTCACGAATTCGACCGTGTCGTTCCTCATAGTGGGCCACCAAAACCTACGCGAAAGAAAGGCTAGGGTGCGTGAAACCCCGGGTGACAGGCCATCGGGGAGAATGGGCCTCTCAGTACTTGAGACCGGACGGTCTCAGGAACGAATAGGCGGTTGGCCGCGTCTCCCTGTGAGACCGTGTAGTGAGAAGCTCCTCCCACCGCCCGAACAATGTCAAATTTGGCTGCCGCTAACACGCAGCTAGGGGCAGGATAGGTTCAGGGCTACTCTCCTCTTCTGGAGAGTCGTAGATCCGGATAGGGCATCAGGTTTTATATTCTTTGAACCTGGACGAAATGACAGAGTGAAAACAAAACGGGCAAAAAATAGGGACCATCTAGCTTGACGGGTTAAGCCGCTGAGCTGAGTGGAGATACTCAAGTTACGATGATCTGTCCAAACCAAAAACGGCACAGTGGCTCCCTCTAACCAGTGTCTCCACTCCTCGAAAGCTAATTTAATGGCCAGGAGTTCTCGTCGCCAATAGTATAGTTCCTTTCTGTAGTGGAGGCGGTGTGAAAAGAAGGCGCAAGGGTGTACCTTATTGTCCTTGGTTCGTTGAGATAGGATTGCCCCAGTGCCTGAGTCGGAGGCATCCACCTCCACAATGAACTGGCGTGTGGGATCCGGGAGTGCGAGGATGGGGGCAGATGTAAACCGGGACTTGAGTCTCTCGAAGGCCTCCTGGGCATCGGGGTTCCAACGAAAGGAAAACTTGGTGGAAGTGAGAGAGATTAACGGTGCAGCGATAGTGCTGTAACTCGTACAAACCGTCTGTAAAAGTTGGCGAATCCTAAAAAGCGTTGGAGTTGTTTACGGTCGGTGGAGTACGGGCCATTCCTGTACCGCCTGCACCTTGGTGGGGTCCATCTCCAGATGGCCTCGGGAGATGATAAAACCCAGAAATTGAACGGAGGTCTTGTGGAATTCACACTTCTCGGCTTTGATAAATAGCTGGTTTTTCGAGAAGTCTCTGGATGACTTGACGCACATGCTGTACATGTTCCTCAATAGTTTTGGAAAAAATCAGGATGTCATCCAAATAAACATACGCAAAGCGGGACAACATGTCCCGGAGTACATCGTTCACCAATCCTGAAAGACAGCAGGGGCATTGGTGAGACCGAAAAGGCATGGCCAGGTATTCATAATGACCTGTGTGGGTGTTGAAGGCCGTCTTCCACTCATCCCCCTCCCGAATCCGGACCAAGTGGTAGGCGTTGCGGAGATCCAATTTAGTGAAGAACTGCCCCTCCTGAAGGTTGTCGAACGCCGATGACATCAATGGGAGTGGGTAGCGGTTCTTAATAGTGATGGCGTTGAGCCCCTGTAGTCAATACAAGGACGCGGGGTTCCATCTTTCTTTTTAACAAAGAAAAATCCTGCGCCAGCAGGGGATGACGAAGGGCGGATGATACCTGAGGTTAGAGACGTGGAGATGTACTCCTCCATAGCCTTGTTTTCTGGGACGGACAAAGAATACAGGTGGCCTCTGGGTGGAGTAGAACCAGGAAGAAGGTTAATAGAACAGTCATAGGCACGATGAGGTGGTAATGTGCAGGCACGGGACTTACTGAACGCCTGGCCGAGATCGTGATATTCGGGAGGCACTAGTGACAGGTCAACTGGTCTCTCCTTAGCCCTGGACGAGGATCCCCAGGGGTAGTAGCGGAACGCAGGCATGACTTCTGGCAGAAAACACTCCACTCCCGGATGTTTCCAGTCGCCCAGTCAATGCTGGGGTTGTGGGTTGCCAGCCAGGGTCCGCCAAGCACTACAGGAGCAAGAGGGGATTCCATAAGGTAGAACGCCAGTTTTTCCCTGTGATTCCCAGAAACTAGCAGATCCAGTGGCTGGGTGATCTCCTGGATCTCGGCTAGGGCGTGCCCATCAGGGTCTTGGTTTGGAGGGTCGCTAAGCGAGATACTGGGACTCCTATGCGACGAACCAGGGTAGGGCAGATGAGGTTAGCATCGGACCCCGAGTCAATCAGAGCCTGCACTGGGGAACAGTTCTCCTTGCCAGGAGAGAAGGGCGTGGAGCATGGGGCGTTGAGGTCGGAAGGTAGAAAACTGAGAGGCGCCCGTCAGAACCTTCCTCTTCACTGACGGGCGCTGTCTTTTACCGGACAGGATAACCGGAAATGTCCCTTGCCTCCGCAGTACAGGCAAAGTCCTCCCTCCCGGCGCGCTGGCGTTCGGTCTCGGACAGATGAGTCCGATTCACCTGCATGGGCTCCGCAGTCGCCATGGGTTGAGCGGGGAAGTCGGGTCGTGTCGTTGGGCGGAAACGGGGAAGCAGGAGACTCCTGACGCCTCTTTCCTCTCTCCTGCAGACGAGTGTCGATGCGGATAGCCAGGTCCACGAGTCTGTCCAGGTCCTGGGGTAGATCGCACACGGTTAGTTTCGTCCAGAACCCGCTCGGAGAGGCCGTGCAAGAAGGCATCGTAGGTGGCCACGGCATTCCATCCTGCTGAGGTCGCCAGGGTCGAACTCGATGGAGTAGTCCGAGGCGGATTGTCCTCCCTGGCGAAGCTGAAGCAGTTGACGTGCCGCCGCCCGTCCGACCGAGGACCGAGTCGAAAACCCTTCTCATCTCCTCCGCGAAGGATGAGAAGGTTGTGAGAAATAAGTGTCCAGACTCCCAGAGAGAGGTTCCCCATAGGCGAGCTTTTCCCCCAAGGAGTGTGAGTACATAGGCGACCTTCGCTCGTTCCATAGGAAATGAGGAGGGTTGGAGTTCGAACACAAGCGAGCATTGACTCAAAAAAGCGCGACATGAGTTGGGGTCGCCCAGGTAGCGTTCCGGAGGGGGTAATCGTGGTTCGGACCCCCTCTGATAGCCAGCTTGCGTCTGCACCTGGATAGCTGCGTTCTGTGCAGAACGGGCCGTTTCTGCAGACTCTTGAGTGATACGGACCATGGATGAAAGCTGCTCCGCCAGAGCTTGGGCGGTCTGCTGCAACGTCCGCAACTCCGCTTCGTGATGCCCAAGGCGAATTCCGTGGTACGGGCAACGTCGCTGGGATCGGATCGGTCCGCTGGTTCCATCTTGGCCAGATTGTTCTGTCACGGCGGGGACCAGAAAACCAGGCGCGGACCCAGAAATGCAGAAACTTCTTTTATTCGGTGAACAGGCAAAGGTCAGGCAGGAGTAATCAGGGCAATGCAGAGATCAAGGATGGTCGGGGACAGGCAGAGTTCGTTGCGGGCTTCAGGGGTATCAGGGGCAGGCAAGGCGTGGTCAGTGGGCAGGCGAAGGTCGAAAACGAGAAGGCAGTCAGGAACACAGGGAGGAGCGGGAGCGAGACTGGGGTACAGACGAACACTGGAGCACAAGCACGAACACGAACACGAAGCAACAAAACGCTGGGAAACAGAGATAACGCGGGAGAGTAATGTGAGCATAACGCAAAGCACAAGACAATCTGGCAACGAACATGGGAAAACACACAGCTTAAATACATTTAGACATAACGAGAAACAATCAGGAATAAACATGAATGCAGCTGACTGCAATCAGACACATGAGGATTTAAGTGGAAACGATAATACAATAACGAGACAATCAGGAAATGAACAGTTAACCACATCAGACATAACGAGAAACAGGTGAAACAGATAATACACTGACGAGACTGGAACAGGTAAGCGAAAGTAAAAACACGGACCAGACACCAAGGAAACATGGAACAAACTACAAACGCTTAGTTAGGGGAAACACGAACACGAGACGTGACAATACTTCTTTGTTCTAGTCAGGATCCTTGCAGCAGCATTCTGTACGAGTTGTAGACTCCTGAGTGAGGTATTGGAACAGCCAGACAGTAATGCATTGCAATAATCTAATCTAGATGTAACAAAGGCATGTACCAATTTTTCTTCATCTATTAAAGACAGGAAGCCACTAATTTTGGCAATATTCCTCAAGTGAAAAAAGGCTACTCTGGAAATGTTTTTGATGTGACAAGAAGCTTGCAAAGATTCAATATTTCCTCTGCGGAGAATCTGTATCTCAGATATATTTTTAAAAAATGATGACGCAATTCTCTAGGATTGGTGAGGCCATTTTCCAGAGAACTGATTGGTGAGGGGGCGGGATTATTACAGGATTGGATCCGTTAGCCTACTCTGGAGCAGGTTAGGTTTGCAGCATAAATTACTATGGCGAAACAACCCGGTTAAAAGCGAGCCACAGTCGTGAGACCGAAAACCCAGGGTTAAGCCCAAAGTTAGCTCCCTAACCCCCCAATCCTGCTTCGTGAGACAAGCCCCCGGTCGTCTAATCCCCACGAGAGCAACCGTATGTAGAATTTAGGAGTTACCGTGCAGCTACACACTATCGCCACAGGGGGGCAGTGCTGGACAGGACGTCGCCAGCACCTGTGGAAAAATCACTGGTTGTTCACGGTTTTATGTTTCTCTTAAAAAAATAAAGTAAATAAGGGCACAAGTATCTCACGCTGTCCATTTTGAATATATACGTTCAGGAAATTAAGTGCGCCTTGTAGAAAGCCAGGCTTTTGGGAAATGGAAGCTGTGTTTTAATGGCACACGACACGCACTGCCTGTGCGCAGAAAGAGGCGGTTTGCTTTTGTTTGTTCGTTTCCGCAGCCTCGCGCGTCCGTCGCTAAGGCCTTTCGGCGTACAGGCTCCCGTCTTTTATTGAAAGATACATTTTAATTATTTTTATTTTTTCCTTAGAAGATTTGAAATGCTAATAACCTTCTACAATCTCTTATTAAATGGTGTGCACGTCAAACCTTCCACTCCGAATTTAATTTTATTCAGCCTTTAAAAAAAAAAAAAGGAAAAATATATATATTTTTAAATGACGTAAGCAATTGTACGGCGGTGATTCGTGACCCCGAGATGCGCACGAGGATTACTCTCCGTGGAAGATCCCCACTAGGGGTGCCAACTGTCCCGTATTAGCCGGGCGTCCGTTTGAGCCAAATTTGGCTCGTCCCGTACGTGACGTTCCTTGTCCCGTATAATAAAATACCGGTCAGACATCACAATAGAATCCTGTCGCGAATCATCAGTGTCGATTTTAGACCCTATTTAGGGGGGCTTTAGCCCGCCTGCCTTTCATCTCAGCCCCCCTGAAAATGTTGAGTCATTCTTTTCTAAAAAACAAGTTCCTGTTTCAGCTTCCTGTTCATACAGAACACACAGACCTTCAGCAGCAGCACTCTTTCTATAAACTCCACAGAGGGATGCATTGACAGCCTTGACAGACCCAAAGGGGATATATACACTGTCCATGATGTGTGCAGCACAGTGGGCCAGAGTTGCACTTGTTTGTGACCCAGGTTGACCAGCTGCTAGACGTTAGGATGCCAATGTGGTGGGTGTGTTTGAAAAGTCACATGGATGAACACTACAGAATGAATAGGAAAACATGTCAATCTGCCTGCATGATGTGCAATGAAGTGAATATATGATGGTTCATCAAATGAAATTAATATTTTTAAACGATGAATAAAATATGAACCATTTGTCCATTTAACTTTAATAATATATGTCTTGATGTAAAAATCCACAGATATCTCTGCATCTGAAGCTCTCTATGAATTTAGATGTAATATTTTGAGTTTAGTAGACCGATCAGATTTATCAAAACAAGATTATAAGTAGACAGTATGTTATAAAATGCCTCCAAGTGTCACTTACAACACACTCCCCCCACCCCCCCAAAAAAACAATGATAAAAAAATGCATCTCTTTAAATGCATCAAGTGCTTGTTTTAGAGATGATCTCCTAACAGGTTTGGTGTTTACGTGTGTGCGTGTGCGTCCGTGTGCATGTGTGTGTTTGTGTGTGTGTGTGTGTGTGTGTATGTGCTGCCTGATATAACATTTATCATACAGCTTCCTACACTAGGAAATAGTTATTCTTCATTTTGGTTCATATGAATATGTGTGAGATCATTTCCTGTGCCATTAAAAGACACAGAGGTGTGTTCAGAGTGGAAGGGGCATGAGAGATCTATGATACAAGTATATGAGTGTTTTATAGAGAGAGTAGGCATGTGAGGGCATTAAACTGGGGAAATGACTGGATTAACACCAAGCCTCATGGATGAACAAAATAAAACCGAGAACAATCTTTCAATTTTATGGATTGCTAAAGCCTTCATCTTAAATATATTCCAAATGTAATGTGATGAATCTACTAATAGTTTTGTTTTGGTGTGAGTGAATCCTCTTCTTCTCCAGTCGAGTCCTGCATATTTTCACCCCTCACCTCTCTCCTCTGATCCCCAGCTTCCCTCCTGCACCTCAATACCCTGACCCTGATCACAATCTTCACCTTCCTCATCACTCTTTTACAGTTGTCACAGTTCACAGGTATAAAGGCACAATATCAGCGCAGTCACACTGATAAACAGCACTCACAACAACGTACAGTTGGGTCCAAAAGTCTGAGTCCGCTACCAAGATCTGTTTGTTTTCATCGTTCATCGAAAGCTCACGTAACATTTATACTCAGGAGAACAATTTGACCTCTAACTACTTCACTAAGTTCTGCTGACATAATTGCAAACAGCTGCAAAAACTTTTGCAAAGGAAGTGTCCTTTTTCAAGATTAAAGCACCTTCAGTAGAGAACACATAGTGGACTATATTAATTACGTCAATATCCGGTATTAATTGTTACAAGACCAAAACAACTCATACTGTGTATTAGCAGTGTCCATGTATTAGAATGAAATTTAAATGAAAAATAAGGTGTCACAACATTTTTCAGACCTTGAAGGTGGACTCCACCCCACTGTATGGCCTGACAAACTTTCTGTCCCCTCAAGACCGCATCCTGCTTGAGTTAAACTAGACTCTGCAGTAACACCCACAGAACAGGCACACAGCAGTGACAAACGCTCAACAGAGAGACCCTTCATTGACAGCCCATAAAATGGATACATCCACAGTATCAAACACATCAGAGGGTATATACATTGGGCTTGTTTCTCCAGACCAGGATGTGTACAGCACAGTGGGCCAGACCTCACACCACAGCCCAGGAGCTCAGAACACAGGTAAGGACACCTGTACAGTGTATTATAGAGCTCCTGTTACTGTTGTTTAAGAGTGAGACAGAGTTTGGGTGTTAAAGTGGATTTTCTGGGGTCTGATATCTGAAAGCCAGATGGAAACCCTCTCTGCAGTGTATATAAACAGTGTAATGTTGACAGGGGTGTCACTCATGTATGTTCAGGCTGTAATAATGACAGAGTCTAACTGTTTTATCCCTGCTAATATTTGTGACCACAGAGAGAAGTGGACAAAGCTCATTTCTCAAAAGACTGGCTGCAGTGTGTCCATGGCTCCTGTGTGCTCTCTTATTGACTGCCGCCATAGTCCTAGGTGTCCTCTGTGAGTATGATACACAATATGTCAGTGTGTGTGTGTTAAGTGTGTGTGTGTGTGTGTGTGTGAGTGTGTTAACTGTGAGTTGAGTGTGATACACTGTCAGTGTGTGTGTGTGTGTGTGTGTGTGTGTTAACTGTGAGTGTGATACACTGTCAGTGTGTGTGTGTGTGTGTGTTAACTGTGAGTGTGATACACTGTCAGTGTGTGTGTGTGTGTGTGTGTGTGTGTTAACTGTGATACACTGTCAGTGTGTGTGTGTGTGTGTGTTAACTGTGAGTGTGATACACTGTCAGTGTGTGTGTATGTGTGTGTTAACTGTGAGTGTGATACACTGTCAGTGTGTGTGTGTGTGTGTGTGTGTGTGTTAACTGTGAGTGAGATACACTGTCAGTGTGTGTGTGTGAACTGTGAGTGTGATACACTGTCAGTGTGTGTGTGTGTGTTAACTGTGAGTGTGATACACTGTCAGTGTGTGTGTGTGTGTGTGTAACTGTGAGTGAGATACACTGTCAGTGTGTGTGTGTGTGTTAACTGTGAGTGTGATACACTGTCAGTGTGTGTGTGTGTTAACTGTGAGTGTGATACACTGTCAGTGTGTGTGTGTGTGTTAACTGTGAGTGTGATACACTGTCAGTGTGTGTGTGTGTGTGTGTAACTGTGAGTGTGATACACTCTCGGTGTGTGTGTGTGTTAAGTGTGAGTGTGATACACTGTTATTATATGTGTTTAATGTATGATATGGTCTCAGTATCAATGCGTGTAAAGTTATGGTGATGCACTGTCATTTTAAAGTAAAAGCATAAGTCTATTTGTGGTGATTTTTAAAGGAATGCAAGCCGTGGAGCAAGACTAACTGGAATCTACTCTCCACTTACTCTCCAGTATCGTCTCTCTTCAAGTTGATCTTTTTAGTGCTTAAATATGACTTCAGTGTGCGCACATCTCACCTGCAGCAAGCTCTGTGAAAAGGGCCGTGTCCTGGGGATGAAATGTGTAAAGAGTAGTGCAGGAGGAATCTATTTCCACCCCACTTGCACTATTGTTACACCAGGGTCAGGTCTGGTCTGGCACAGATGGGGTTTCGAACCGCGTCCGTGATAGGCAGCTCACACTTGTATCGAACCAGGCAAAATACTGGTGCGTTAGACCACTACGCCATCCCCCACCCCCTCATTTTTTTATTTGTGTTTTTGGGGCTTTTTCTGGGCAATTTCTCCATTGACTTATGCCTTATATTTTAATTTGATTTTTTAGAAGTAAAAGTTAGATGTTAGAAGCCTTTTTGTGTGTGCAACTGAATGAGATGTATGGTTTGTAAATGTTAGGAAGCTGAAGAAAGAATACAACCTGAGAAAGTAAAGATGATCTGCACTAACAACATGAACAAAAATTCTTTGTAGAAGAAAAAAAATTAAAAAGCTTGATTAAGAGTTCAATGAATGAGTATAAAGCTCTCTGTTTTGACAATTCAAGACAGTGTCATTGGCAACATGAGATATATTTTGTAATTGTTTTATTTATATATATATGTAACTGTAAAAATAATAGAAAGACTTGAGTAAATGAGGGATCCTTTAAATGGGTGCAGTACCGAGAGTGTCCATTGGGGGTGCCATGGCTGGTACCGGCAGGTAGTCCCTCCCCTTTCCAAGGATCCTAGATCCTTCGCTCTGTGTTTGTGTACTGCCCTTTTCAGTTCAAACCTCACGTTTTCAATTGTGTTCAGGTCTGGAGACTGAGATGGCCGTTGCAAAACAGTCATTTTGTGGTCATTTAACGATTTGTGGCAGTTTCACCTTCCTGGCAAGGGGGAACTAGGTTTTTACCCAAAATGTGTCTGTACTTACTGGATTTCATGCTTCTATTGACCTTAAAAAGAGCCAAGATGCAAAAAAACCCATAACATCAAAGATCCACCACCATATTTCACCATAGGTACAGAGCTTTTCAACATACACGTCCTTCTTCTGACACAAAAACCCACTGCTGGTGTGTGTGGCCAAAGAGCAAACTTTTGGTTTCATCTGACCACAACACCCGGTTCTAATCGGAGATTGGCATTGGAACTCTGATTGGAACTGGGTGTTATCTAACAATTCATGGTCCTCTAAAACAAAATTCTATGCCTTAGGAAAAAACACACTTTTAACAAATGATGTTTGTAGTTAACATAATATGATTTTAAGAAGATTTTTTCATAGATTAACTAAATTGTGCCTTTTCCCCTTGTGTATTAGATATGAGAGCATCTCCAAACTGTTCAATGAGATGTGTGGAAGAACTCAGAGCCGATAGCAGCACCCTGAACCAACTACAGAGAGACTACAACAGCCTGATTACACAGAACACCCAGCTGCAGAGAGACGTTGATGCAGTGGTAGTGAAATTTCTGGATCAGTACTGTCCCCTCAGATCACAGAGTGAGTGGTGCTACTGTCTGTCAAAGAACACTTTTAGTTATTTTTCTTAACTCTTAGTTCAAAGTATACTGTTTGGTGTTTATAAGTCATTGATAGAAAACTGTTGCCTGTTGTTTCTGTACAGAGAGAGTGTGTAGACCCTGTCCAGAGGGCTGGGAGCAGAGAAACTCCACATGTTACTACTTCTCTACTGAGAGGAAGAGCTGGAAGGACAGTCGCAGTGAGTGCCTTAAACAGGGAGCTGACCTGGTGATTATAGAGAGTGAAGAGGAACAGGTAAGACACTGTGAATGAATGGATGAGAAAGTGATTCAGTGGTGGATAGAAAATTAAAAATATAGATTGATAAGTAGGCTTTGTAAGCTAATTATGTTTCCGATAACTTGCCAGCTCTTAAAATCTGATGTGTGTTTGATGTTGTTTTCTCAGTGTCTCTGTCAGCAGAGTGAGTGGTGAATCATTCTGTTTCTTTGTTCAGGACTTCATCTCCAAACACACAAGAGGAGGTGGTTACTGGATTGGACTGAGTGACTCAGAAACAGAGGGGACCTGGCTCTGGGTGGATGGAACCCCTCTGCAGAAAGATAAAGCGTAAGAAATCTTACAGACTCATTACAGGGGATCAATATACAGACAGAAGAGAAATTCTGTATGAAACAACATTAACCTCCACCTCACATCCCAGAGAAACACAATATGTATGGACATTTTCAGCTACATGGTTAAAGTCATACTTTTAAAAAATGAATAATTTATATCAATGCATTATATTTATTTATTTATAAAATATTTATTTTCAACATTGGGTGTGTGGGAGTGATTTGAATACTGGAATGTCCAGTATTATCTCCCATAGAGAGGAGTCTCCACAGACTAAACCCTGTGCATCCCTATTCACAGTCTGCAGAGTCATACAGTGCAGTCACCGCAATAGACAGAGAGTATGAATGAGTAGTCACTGTATCCCTGTTTGCAACAATAGAGAAGTAGCACATCTGTGTCTCATTCAGTCTCTCTGCTTCTCTTACAGATTCTGGAGGAGGGAAGAGCCAAATGATTATAAAGGGTCTGAAGACTGTGCACTTACTCTGCCTGGTGAGAATAAATGGGCTGATTTAACCTGCAATGCGCCTGCGATGAGTGTCTGTAAGACTGATGCCCTTCTTCTCTGAAATCATCTTTTAATGATGAATGATTTAAAATGCATTTAAAAGAATAGCTGTAATCATTTGAATATGAATGTTCTTATTCTCAGCTTGAGTGACAGTAGCTTAGTGCAGTGTCATAACTGCATTGGCTGCATAACAGCAGTGGCTGTGAAGTTGACAGTTTTTCTCCACTGTTGAAACACAATTTACCGCTGGAATCCAAAATTGATTATAACCTGGTTTCTGGTCTGGTTTTGTTAGGTAACATTAGCTATCATGCTTTTATCCGAATATTTAGCCTTTTATCCATTTTTAAGTCTGTTTATACCTGCCCCGTCCTATCTGTGGCTGCTCGACCCCACTGTCCTAGGTGCACATGGTAAAGCCTCACTTATTGAGGCCTCCCCTCCAAATGATGCCTTCTCTCATACAGTAAGGCAAGGCAGGAGAGGAGGTGGACCAGCAAGTATTTATCCAGACAATATAACATGCAAACAGATTTATATTGGGTATTTTTCTGCCTTTGAATATCTTGCCCTTGTACTGCAATGTGATGCTCCTGTGCTTTTCATGACTATTTACCAACCACCTAAACAGAGCGCAGTATTTCTTAATGAATTTGCAGAGCTTTTATCCATTTCATCAGCTGATTATTACAGAGTCCTTATGACTGGAGATTTCAATGTACATGTTGACAATGGTTCAGACTCCAAGGCTATGGAGTTCATCAATCTGCTTCACTCTTTAGATTTTACCCAGCACGTTACCGGGCCAATGCATAGACATGGCCGTACTTTGGATTTGGTTGCCTCTAGAGGTCTAAGCACCACTGTATCCTCTATTATTGATGTTGCTATGTCTGACCATTTCTGTGTATTTTTTTGAGGTTAGGGTGACCTTAGAACATGAACATTTACGCATTATCGAGAAGCGCTATTGTTATTTCTGAAGTAGCTGATAAGTGTCTAAACTGTGTAGATGATATGCCTATGCTAGTCTTGCCTTTCTGCCTGTGACAATTTGGTGAACAGTTTTAATAACAAACTTAAGATTATTTTACTTGTTTTTAAAGCAATTAATGGCTTAGCACCAGAATACATGACTGACCTTCTAGTAAGATATCAGCCCCAACGCTCTCTCAGATGTGCAGATGCTGGTTTTCTTGTTTCTTGCAAATATAAATGAGTGATAATCAGGGGCTTATAGATGCCTTTATTACATTACATTACATTACATTACATTACAGGCATTTAGCAGACGCTCTTATCCAGAGCGACTTACACAGTTTACAATATACAATCCATTTATACAGCTGGATATTTATGAAGCAATGCAGGTTAAGTTACCTTGCTCAAGGGTATGCAGTGTCCCACCTGGGGATTGAACCTGCAACCTTAACGTTGCAAGCCCAGTTCCCTAACCATTATAGCACACTGCCTGTCTACACCCTTCCTTCAGCAGGGTACTGTAAATGATTCTCTACAGTAATGACACAACTGCTGTGTTTTAGAGTGTATTGTATGAAGGCACCTGCTAATCTCAAGAAATACATTTGTAAAATAATGTGAATAAAAGCTATTTTGCCGCCCCCAGAGACTGTGAACTAAAGCCTCAAACCAGCTGTATCACACTCTACTTGTGTCTCTGTGTGACTCTGGTTCCTGAGTTAAATCTCCCTCCATCTTTCTGTGTCAGAGAAGACATGAGACCATGGGTGGCTGTTAGTGAAGGGGGTGTGGCAATTTTCAAATAATTTCTATAAATATGAAACTGATTAAATAGTCAAAATGACATTCAAGGCTTGTTTGAACACATATTTCTAAATGCATTGATTATTGTGTAAAGCTGTATTGAGCAGCTGTAAGTGGCTGTACTGTAGGTGTGTCTGCATTAGGCATTTGTATTTTCTGGCCCTTGTTAATCTGTATGTTAATTTGAAGCTGAAATAAATCTTTTATATTTCCTGGTTACCACTTTGTTGTCTTTCGTTCCTCTCTTCACATCAACATGACCACATGTCCTCACAGAGAGCTTGTTAGTAGAGAGGTATAGTTCAGCTAAAGTTGCATAACTTTGACCAAGGAGAGGTTGTGACATCCAGGAGTTCATTTGTTTTGTATGATAAACACACACTCTCTGTTTCTCTCTCACACACACCCCCACACAGTGGTGTACTGGCCATCGGGCATACCGGGACAAATCCCGGTGGGCCGCCACATCTGAAGAGACTGAGGCACCAATCGATTATTACATACGTCCCAATCGTGAAAGCCTTAGGTTGCTTTTTGCAAATAACCCAGTAGTACAGAAAGTCTTCTGGTGTAAAGATGGCACAAATAGAAGATGGCTAACCTACTGCCAAGAATGTCACACATTGCATTGCTCTGTCTGTATGGCATTTGACAAGTCAACTGACAGCTCTGCCTTCATAAGTGGCATGGCGGACTGGAGACATGTTCACCAGCGCTTGAGCATGGCTCACAGAACATGTGCTGAGGCCTACTTTTGAATGCTTCTGAATCTGATATTAAAAGCTTACTGAGTGGTAGTCAGTTGTCTTCACAGAGGGAGCAAATCAAGAAGAAACATCAGGTTCTAGAGCGTGTGGTGGATGTTGTGAAAGTGATTGGCAAAAGAGGCCTTAGTTATAGGTCAAGGAATGATGCTGCATACATGCTTGATGACATCAATGTTGATCATGGAAATTTCTTGGAGATCATACTCCTATTAAGTAAGTATGATGTGTGCCTAAAAGAGTATGTAGCTGAAGAGGCTTTATGTCTAAACAAGACCTAGAAACCCTCATTCATGCTTTCATCTCAAGTAGGGTTGATTATTGTAATGCTCTTTTCACTGGCCTCTCAATAAGGTCCATTAAACGGCTCCAACTAATTCTAAACGCTGCTGCCAGGCTTCTTACAAGGACTAAAAGAAGTGCACACATCACTCCAATCCTTAGATCGTTACACTGGCTTCCAGTCCGCCATAGAATAGATTTTAAAGTGTTACTAATAGTCTATAAAGCACTGAACGGCTCCGGACCAAAATACATCTTGGAAATGCTTAGACAGTATGAACCAAACAGACCACTCAGATCTTTAGGATCGGGTCAGCTCATTGTGCCAAAGGTTAAAACAAAAAATGGTGAGGCAGCCTTTAGTTTCTACGCTACCCATAACTGGAACCAACTACCTTATGACCTTAGACATGCTCCTACAATTATGTCTTTTAAATCTGGACTGAAAACTTTGCTCTTTTCACAGGCCTTTGACTGTAATGTACTGCACTTTTATCACTTTTATCACTCTACTGCACTTTTATCAGTTTTACTTGATCTTATTTCGTTTTATTAATTTTCATTTTAATTTTAATTAAATTTTGTTTTTAAACTGCTTTCCTATATTTGAAACTGATTCTAATCATTTTATTGTCTCCATAAACTAACTCACTGTTGTTAAAGCACTTTGAATTGCATTAATTTGTACGAAACTGTGCTATATAAATAAACTTGATTGATTGATTGATTGATTGATTGAGAAATCAAAGAAAATGCATCAGTCTGGGGCAAAGGGCAAAGATTCCCTGGTGACGTTTCTGTCTGCAAGAACCATCAACTCCATCATTGCCACAATTCAGCAGCTTATTCAGGAGAGCATTGTGGAAGACCTCATAAAGGCTGGGATGCTCTCTGTACAAATTGACACCAAATTGATGACCAGTATTCTGTTGTTCTGAGATATGCCACAGACACAGTTCATGAGAGGCTTGTCACTATTGTGAAGTGCAGAGAATCAACAGGTCAGTATTTTTTTTTCAGTCAGTATCCTCCTCCTCTCCCTCTCCTCTCTCTCTCTCTCTCTCTCTTTCCCTCTCTCTCTCCTCTCCCCCTCCTCTCTCTCTCTCTCTCTCTCTCTCTCTCTCTCTCTCTCTCTCTCTCTCTCTCTCTCTCTCTCTCTCTCTCTCTCTCTCTCTCTCTCTCTCCTCTCTCTCTCTCTCTCTCTCTCTCTCTCTCTCTCTCTCTCTCTCTCTCTCTGTTTGTTACTAAGGGTGCTGTGGTCAGTAAGGTGTGTTTTTCTCTGAAGGTTTGCAGTGTGAAAGAGGCCCTTTCTGTGTGTGTGGTTTCCTGTTGTGTTCATGATGAAAATGTCAGACACGTCAAATGGGCCAGTGTGTGTTCAGGGCCTTTTTTTGCTTTGTTTTATTGTTTGTATTTTTAGTATTTTTATTGATTTCTAGTCAAAGTTAAAATACCTGTTTTATTTATGGCTTGACGCCGTTACTGGTTTCTGAGTTTTATTAATTAATTTTATTTGCCGTTTTATAACTTTGTGTGTACAAAACCAACCTGACGGATAAATCTCTCTCTCTCTCTCTCTTTCTCCTGTCTCTATCTCTCTCTCTCTCCCTCCCTCTCTCTCTCTCTCCTCTCTCTCTTCCCTCTCTCTCTCTCTCTCTCTCTCTCTCTCTCTCTCTCTCTATCTCTCTCTCTCTCCTCTCTCTCTCTTCCTCTCTCTCTCTCTCTCTCTCTCTCTCTCTCTCTTTTTCTCTCTCTCTCTCCCTCTCTCTTCCTCTCTCTCTCTCTCTCTCTCCCTTCCTCTCTCTCTCCCTCTCTCTCTCTATCTCTCTCTCTCTTTCTTTCTCTCTATAGCTTCCTTAAATGTAAATGGTGTAGGGACATTTCTCTCTTGCTTTCAGATGGTATGAATGAATGTGAGAGGGATGAACCATGTCCTGTCAAAAGGGTTTTTAGTCATCGGAGTAGCACAGGGATGGCTGTGTTACATAATAGCAGGGAATAATACCAATTACCAATTAATCTAATTTATTCGTTATGTGTTTTCACAAATGCATTGTCACAAAATGCTTAACAGAAGGGAACCCAGGCTTAGACCCCCCCCCCAAAAGCAAGCCTAAGGTGACAGTGGCAAGGAAAAACTCCCTTGATAGGGAAACGAAGACAGTGGCGCTTTAGGGCATGTCTAACGCAATTTAGGTAATTTCGTGATTTAGGATGATAGCGCACCTCCGGCGCAGTTGTAAAAGACGTTGGATTAACTTTTAAAAAATACATGTGGGTGTGGTGGGGGTTTGGTTTCATAATGGCCAATCAGAACACATATTTTCTATCCCTTTAAATACCAGTGCGCTAACGCTTGGCAATTTCCTGATGGATGACAGTTTTGCGCTTCTGCGCCAGGAGCGCTTCTCAAAAGAGGAGAGCGAGGAGGTGCGGAAGAGTTGGCGTGCGAATCAGAGGGGGAAAACAAGGCGCACATTAATTTGTTATTTTCTGGATTTGAGTTTATATTTTGAGACTTACATTGTTAAAAGAAAGTTTTTTATTTTACCATCTCCCAGGCTGGAGCGCACCAGATGCAGATTAGCCAATATGCCTTACACATGTATCCAGGGCTGGACTGGGAGAAAAAATCGGCCCTGCCATTTCGCGCTCAGACCGGCCCGGCACCCGGTGCGAGCGCCGCATTTTCTGTCGACCGGGGTGCTGCGCGAATAAATCTGTCGACGGGGCGGGGGTGCTGCGCGAAAAGAAGCTGAGACCAGTTCGTTTATATGCGCGAAAAATTTATTGCGCCCCTCGGAACACCCGGTCCGTGGTATAATATATATAAAATGATTCTACCGGCCCTACCGAGGCCCTACCGGCCCAAAACTAGACCGGCCCACCGGGCATTTGCCCGGTAGACTATATAGCCAGTCCAGCCCTGCATGTATCTTATCTATATGCTATGCTGTATGCTACGAATGTCAAACCATTTTATTAAGACAGATTTAACACTCGCCATAGTTTACTATTTTTTTTAAAGCCCGAAATTCATCTACGTTGTGAGCAGGGTCCGATCCTGAGCAAAAACGAACCTGAAAATCATAACCATATATTCATAACCATATAATATAACCAAATGTTAGCACCTAAATAGTTGAGGCGTTGGTCTAAAAGACATTCGCTCTCCAAAATCAGAAAGCATGCATTTGGCTCCCTCCTGTGGACAAATCTAATAACTGCACTGCATTGTAATCATGGAGTGTATTGATATGCACCCTGGGCCGCGAAAACTCTTATGTAGCGATCTCCCTGGTGCTTTAAACGTGACAAAAATAGCTAGCTATATAGCCATAGGTCCCTTCTCATAAACTATTACAATATGGTCCTCCAAAACGGCGAGAAAGTATTTAAAAACATCGCTAAAAACTGACATTTTGGCGTAAGTATCGTTTTCAGCCAAGACCCCGCGGTGTCCAAACGACCATCTAACGGTCTTCATGTAGGGCAGAGCGGGGTATGTTGTCACTTTTCACTCTGTCTTACCTGTACTGGGCGCAATACATCACAATGGTATAAATGTCATACCAAATGAAAGGTGGAAGTCTTGGGCACATATTTTGTATTCATTACATATTCATATCTTATTTCACTATGGAGTTGTAGACAGTTAAATAGAGGGTGTGCACTTGTGACAACTTACCCCATCAGCGGGTAAGGTGTCACACTATGTCATAGTATGTGGGGTAAATTGTCACATTGTCACATTGGATTGATTGGATTATCAACAAATGAGAATACAACTCAATAATTGTGAATATCATTTTTTAACTTTCAAATTCAAAACCAAATAAATTAGGTTAATAAAGAACTAATTCATTAAAGAACAAATGAAAACAATCATGCACAATGAAACTCTTCTAATCAGACTCATCTTCAGAGTCACAGTTCTGGCACAAATAAATTGCCTGGCCTGGGGTGCAAGCATCATGGGCCCACTTCTTGCATCTCACACACTGCACCCAAGTCTCTTTTGGGCGGATGTTAGAAAATGGCTCCATGCAGACTAGGCAGAAGCACTCCTCTTCATCTGATGATGACTCGTCTAGTTCTCTTTTTTTTGTTGCCTTTTTGTTGGGCGACTTCAATTACCCCTCTATCAATTGGGAGATAGTGACAGGTCAGGGCAAATGTGAAGAGGAGTTTATAGATCTGGTCAATGACTGCTTTTTGGTACAGTCTGTTACTCAGCCTACAAGAGGGAAATCAATACTGGATCTGGTTTTTTGTAACAATCCTGATAGAATTTGCAGCACAGAGGTAGGAGAACCAATAGGAGCAAGTGACCACAGTGCAGTTATTTTTGATATTTTTTGGCAAGTTAAGACAGCCTCCTCTAACTCTCGAATTTTTAATTTTAGACGAGCTGACTTTAATAAAATGAGAGAGAATTTAAGTAATATAGATTGGGTTAAACTTCTAGATTGCAGAACTGTGAATGAAAAATGGACTATATTTAAAAGGGTTATTGTAGATGTACAGTGTAAATTCATCCCCAAAGTAAGGAAAAATAGGATGAAAAAACAGTCTCCACAGTGGATGACTAAATCTTTACGGGTGATTTTGAGGCAAAAGAAACGACTGTATAGAGTATATAAAAAGGATAACTCAGAGAGAAACAAGTTAGATTATTGTAATATGTGGGCTAAGGCTAAAAAGGAAATAAGATCAGCTAAAAGGCGGTTTGAAATTAAAATTTCCCAAGATGCAAAAAGTAACCCTAAGAAGTTTTTTCAATACTGTAGTAGAAAAAGGAAAGTTAAAGATGAGGTTAAGTGCATTAAGAATAAGGAAGGAACTTTGCTTTATAATAATAAGGACATTGCAAACACACTAAACAGTTACTTTGTGGAGAGCTTTACTAGAGAAGAGGTTATAAATATGCCTAAATGTATAGACAAGGTAGGGAATGTTTTGGAGGACTTTGAGATAAGGGATACATTTTACACATTTACATTTTAAGCATTTAGCAGACGCTCTTATCCAGAGCGACTTACAAGATGTGCATTAATACAAGGTGAGAACAATCAAAGTTAGCGTACAAGATCAGTGCAGTAAAACGGCAAAAGACATCATTGCAGGCATCTGCGTATCATACCTGTAACATTGGGAAAGAAAAGGTTAGTGGGTTTTTTTTTTTTTTTTTTTTTTTTTTTGAACAAGTAAACAGTGGTGATGACAGATTGACTAGATGGACAGTGTTCAGTGGTAGTGGAGTCTGAAGAGGTGGGTTTTGAGTCTCTTGCGGAAGATTGGAAGTGATTCCGCAGTCCTGACCGATTGCGGGAGGTCGTTCCACCATCGAGGGACCAGGACAGAGAAGAGGCGAGACCGCGAGGAGCGGCTGCCAGGCGCCCGGAGGGATGGGGCAGTCAGTCTGCCAGCGGAGGCGGAGCGGAGGGGTCTGGACGGGGTGTAGGGCGTGATGAGTGACTGGAGGTATGGGGAGCAGTACCTCTGGCCGCTTGAAAAGCAAGCACCAGTGACTTGAATCTGATGCGTGCTGCGATGGGGAGCCAATGCAGAGAGGAGAGTAGAGGGGTGACGTGGGTGAACTTCGGCTGGTTGAACACCAGGCGAGCAGCAGCGTTCTGGACTAGTTGCAGTGGCTTGATGGCACAGGCCGGAAGGCCTGCCAGCAAGGAATTGCAGTAGTCCAGACGTGAGATCACCAGGGCCTGGACCAGGAGTTGAGTGGCCTCTTGGGTGAGGAACGGTCTGATCCTCCGGATGTTGTGGAGGGAGAAACGGCAGGTCCGGGAGATCGCTGCAATATGGCTCGAGAAGCACAGCTGGTTGTCCAAGGTTACCCGAGACTCCTGGCAGACTGGGACGGAGACACTATGGAGCCTTCCACGGTAATTGACGCATCAATCATCGGGGAGCCCTTCGCTGGGAGGAAGAGCAGCTCTGTCTTCCCCAGGTTCAGCTTCAGGTGGTGGGTGGACATCCATGCGGAGATGTCAGCCAGGCATGCAGAGATCCGTGCCGGGACCTGGGTATCAGATGGAGGGAAGGAGAGAAACAGTTGAGTGTCATCAGCATAACAGTGATAGGAAAAACCATGAGCAGAAATAACAGAGCCAAGTGACTTGTAGAAGTACTACAAAAACTACAAAAACTTAAGACAAATAAGGCAGCAGGCCCGGATGGCATATATCCCAGAGTACTCAAAGAACTTGGGGAAATTATATATAAACCATTGACAGATATTTTCAGTCAATCCATAATCACTGGAGAAATACCAGATGACTGGAAACAGGGTAGTATAATTCCAATATATAAGAAGGGGGACCGTACTGACCCAGGGAACTATAGGCCTGTCAGTTTAACTTGCATCGCATGTAAAATGCTGGAATGTATTATTAGGGATAAGTTGGAATCATTCTTGAAAAATAATAGTATTTTAAGGGAGAGCCAGCATGGATTTCTCAAGGGAGGTCATGCCTAACAAACCTCCTGGACTTTTTCAAGAGGCTACAAAGTGTGTTGACCTGAACCAGGCTTATGATGTTATATATTTGGACTTTCAGAAAGCATTTGACAAGGTACCACATGAGAGGCTCATTGCTAAAATGAAATCGGTAGGAATTGTAGGAGTAGTTTCACAGTGGGTTAAAAATTGGCTGCAAGGGCGAATACAAAGAGTAACAGTAGGTGGGGCCGAATCTGACCTCGGTGCTGTGGGCAGTGGTGTCCCGCAGGGATCGGTGCTGGGACCTCTGCTCTTCCTTATTTACATAAATGATCTGGATATGGACATTAGTAGCAAAATAATTAAATTTGCAGATGATACTAAACTTGGGGGTTTGGCAAACAGTTTGGAATCGACTAAAGTAATCCAAGATGATTTAAACAAAATCCAAAAATGGGCAGATACATGGCAGATGACGTTCAATATTGCTAAATGTAAAGTTATGCATGTGGGAAATAAAAACATTAGACAGGAGTATTTTATGGGAGGAGAAAAGTTAGTAGGTGTTCAATTTGAAAAGGATTTAGGAGTTGTAGTGGATCAAAGCCTATCTGCATCAAAGCAGTGTGCTACAGCAGTGAAAAAAGCCAACAGGATGCTGGGATACATAGCAAAAAGTATTGAGTACAAATCAAAGGAGGTTATATTAATGTTATATAACGCCTTTGTCAGACCGCACTTAGAATACTGTGTGCAGTTCTGGGCACCACACTACAAGAAAGATATTGAAGCTCTTGAAAAAGTCCAAAGAAGGGCAACTAAACTGATACCTGGTATGAAAGGTAAAAGTTATGATGATAGACTTAAGGCACTCAATCTATTTAAACTTAGCAAACGCAGACTTAGGGGGATTTGATTGAGGTTTTTAAATTCCTAAAAGGGATTAACAAAGTAAAATACCAAAGATTTTTTAAGATAAGTGGGGTCAGCAGAACAAGAGGCCACAGGTGGAAATTAGTTAAAGGCAAATTCCGCACAGATATTAGGAAGTTTTTCTTTACACAGAGAGTTGTCAATGCCTGGAACAGCTTGCCAGGTCAGGTAGTAGAGGCAGAAACGCTCGGGCTATTCAAGGCCAGGCTAGATGTAGTACTAGATGTTCTTTAGATTAGGACATGATGAGCCTAGATGGGCCGAACGGCCCGTTCTCATCATTATGTATTCTTATGTTCTCGGCAGATCCAGATTTTGCACTTTGCTTCCCTTCCTCCAGAAACAGCCTGTTTTTAGATTGTGATTTTTCCATTTGTAGTGCTTGCTTCACGGGTGTGTCTGTTAGAATTGCGGTTTTGCGCCGCTTTCCTCCATTATTAGTTTGTTTTTGGGGACCAGCTTTTGGAAATGGCCAGAGGTCCTCTGGAGTTGGTAGTCTGCTGCCAGCACTGGCATTGCTGGGTAAGGGTGAGCTGGCATGGGAACTGAACGGGTCTGCGTCTGTGCTTGTGCCTGGCAGGGCAGGGTTGGTACTGGGGCCTGGCGGGGCAGGGCAATCCGTAACATAGGATGGCGCAAACTGAGTTTCCAAAAATACATCCCTGTTACCCTAAAGCCAGCCTGAATGTTCAAGGGGGTTGCAGCCACAGGATAAGCGATTGCCACAATCCCAGGAATGTCATAAATTGACATTGTTTTGTCAATCGTTCCTCATCCATGCATCACACGCTGTGTTGATGTGCCTTTTTAGCGGCCCGTAGACAGACATGTCTAAGGGTTGAAGCCGATGAGAACAGTGGGTGGGAATGACAACATAATTATCCCGTTTTCTTTGGCATAATTGAGTCCATCAGTGGACATATGAGATTCGTGGTTGTCCTAAAGGAGTAAACATGGTTTCTCCTTTGAGCATTTTGTATGCTCAATGAAAGGAAGTCAACAAAGTGCACATCCTTCATCCACCCCGAGGGATTTGCCCCTCCTTTGCTGCCAGGTGGTCCGTTGATTAAAAAATTGTAGCGGAAGTTGACACGGGGAAATATGAAATATGGAAGTATACTATTTCCTGTGGCTGAGACAGCACAGGCCAGTGTGACAAGCGTTCCCCTTTCAGCGGAGGTCAGTGACCCTACTTGTTTGAATCCACGTCTGACCCCTGCTTCAGTCCTTTGACTTCACCATGGCTGAATCCCCATCCACCCACAAGGCCGGTAACCAACTGGACCTGGTCTTCACCAGGAACTGCGCCTCACCCAACATTACGGTATCGCCTCTACATGTGTCTGACCATTCCTTTCTGTCCTTCTCCCTCCCCCTCCCCTCTGTCCCTAAACCATCTTCACCTGCTCCCACTGTCCTTGTCCGTCGCAACCTCCGCTCTCTCTCACCCGCTGCCCTGTCAGCTACTGTCCTATCTTCCCTTCCCCCTACTGATGCCTTCTCTCAGCTACCTGCTGAAGTAGCATCATCCACCCTACTTTCCTCTCTCCTCCTCCTTTAACTTACTCTGTCCTCTATCCGCTAAACCTGCTCGTCTCCTCCCCCCCCCCTGGCTAACCGATTCCATTCGGGCTAACCGACTGAAGCTGCATGCGGCAGAAAGGAAATGGAGAAAATCCAAATCCCCTGTAGCTCTGTCAGACTTCCACACACTCCTGGCTTCCTTCTCCGCTAACCTCTCCTCTGCTAAGTCTGCATTTTTCCTTTCTAAAATTCAATCTTCTGTTTCCAACCCATGTAAACTCTATGCTACGTTTTCTCTCTCTCCTCACCCCTCCTCCTCCCCCACCCCCTCCTCTATAACCGCCGATGACTTCTCATCCTTTTCACGAGAAGGTTGAGGTCATTCGCAACTCTTTCCCCCAACCTCTCCCTCTCCCATCCCGCTACCTAAACCTCCCACTCCTCTGTCCTCCTTCTCACCCCTCCCTGACTCGGACATCCTTCAACTTGTTCTCTCCCACCGTCCCACCACCTGCCCTCTTGATCCCATTCCTTCCCCCCTCTTCCAGTCCATTGCTATGGACATCCTCCCCTTTGTCTCTAATGTCATTAACTCCTCTCTTTCCTCTGGCTCTGTCCCCTCCTCCCTCAAATGCGCTCAGGTTGTCCCCCTCCTCAAAAAACCCTCTCTGAATCCTGCTGTCATCTCTAACTACCGACCTGTCTCTCTCCTCCCTTTCCTCTCCAAAACGTTAGAGCGGGCTGTCTATAATCAACTGTCTGCTCATCTCTCACAGAACGACCTGCTTGATCCTAACCAATCTGGGTTCAGAGCAGGCCACTCCACAGAGACTGCTCTCCTTGCAGTCACAGAGGCTCTTCACGTCGCTAAGTCCCGATCCCTTAGCTCCGTCCTCCTTCTCCTCGACCTGTCGGCGGCATTCGACACCGTGGACCACCGGATCCTGCTCTCATCTCGTCGAGATGGGAATCTCTGGATCTGTGTTGACATGGTTTGAGTCCTACCTGGCTGACCGGTCCTACCAGGTGGCCTGGAGAGGATCCCTCTCCTCTCCCCGCGCCCTCTCTACCGGTGTCCCGCAGGGCTCGGTGCTAGGCCCTGTCCTATTTTCTCTGTACACCAAGTCACTTGGCTCTGTTATTTCTGCTCATGGTTTTTCCTATCACTGTTATGCTGATGACACTCAACTGTTTCTCTCCTTCCCTCCATCTGATACCCAGGTCCCGGCACGGATCTCTGCATGCCTGGCTGACATCTCCGCATAGATGTCCACCCACCACCTGAAGCTGAACCTGGGGAAGACAGAGCTGCTCTTCCTCCCAGCGAAGGGCTCCCCGATGATTGATGCGTCAATCACCGTGGAAGGCTCCATAGTGTCTCCGTCCCAGTCTGCCAGGAGTCTTGGGGTAACCCTGGACAACCAGCTGTGCTTCTCGAGCCATATTGCAGCGATCACTCGGACCTGCCGTTTCTCCCTCCACAACATCCGGAGGATCCGACCGTTCCTCACCCAAGAGGCCACTCAACTCCTGGTCCAGGCCCTGGTGATCTCTCGTCTGGACTACTGCAATTCCTTGCTGGCAGGCCTTCCGGCCTGTGCCATCAAGCCACTGCAACTAGTCCAGAATACTGCCGCTTGTCTGGTGTTCAACCAGCCGAAGTTCACCCACGTCACCCCTCTACTCTCCTCTCTGCACTGGCTCCCCATCGCAGCACGCATCAGATTCAAGTCACTGGTGCTTGCTTTTCAAGCGGCCAGAGGTACTGCTCCCCCATACCTCCAGTCACTCATCACGCCCTACACCCCGCCCAGACCTCTCCGCTCTGCCTCCGCTGGCAGACTGACTGCCCCATCCCTCCGGGCGCCTGGCAGCCGCTCCTCGCGGTCTCGCCTCTTCTCTGTCCTGGTCCCTCGTTGGTGGAACGACCTCCCGCAATTGGTCAGGACTGCGGAATCACTTCCAATCTTCCGCAAGAGAATCAAAACCCACCTCTTCAGACTCCACTACCCCTGATCTCTGTCCATCTAGCTAAATTGTCTTCACCACTGTCTACTTGTTCAACACTATACTCTTATAAAAAATAAAAAAAAATGTAAAATACCTTTTCCTTCCCGGTGTTACAGATATGGTACGGAGATGCCTGCAATGATGTCTATTGCTGTATTCCTGTACTGATCTCGTGCGCTAACTGTGATTGTTCCTACCATGTATTGATGCACATCTTGTAAGTCGCTCTGGATAAGAGCGTCTGCTAAATGCTTAAAATGTAAAATGTAAAATGTTATGGACCGTGGTCACCCCAGTTTCGTCGACATTCCATATGTCCCCTGGTCCAAATTGATGTCTAGCACATTTGCTAAATTGTCGAAGAAGGCATTAACATTTTCTCGGTTGAAGCTACTAGCTCTGGCAAGGCTAGTTGCCTCTGGCTTTCTTAGTGACAGCTTCAGGTTCCGTTTTAAGAAGGCTGTAAACCACTCCGAGCTGGCCTTTTCTTTTTCTGCCCACATTGGTGTGAACTTCAGCTTGTGTGCCACAGCAAACTGGTAGGCAAGTCTTTTGATCTCACTTGGTGACTCGGTTCGATTCCACCGGCCGCGCTAGTATCGGCTCTGGCCGGGAGCGCCACTAGGGGGCGACCATTGGCTGTCCACCCCAGAGAGGGGGGAGGGACTTTAGAATGGGTGTTGCATTCTGTAGCTGGCCAATCGCATTTTTCTGTACACCAGACAGGAGGCCATGACAATAATCAAGCCTGCTCGTACTAAAAGTTCTCGAGAAAACATTGCAAATAACATAGATAAACTGAATACCAGTCATAAAACGTCTAATTTTATGGAACACAACCCATATCAGGGGTAATCCTGTTCAAAATTAAAGAACAATATTCTTAAACATTAGAAAACCATTAAAAAAAAAAAAAAAAACACCTATGAATTCATCTTCTTTCAGGTAAAAATAATTCAAATATATTTAACAATTTTGTCCTGAAAACAGACAGAACATTACCATTTTAATTAAACGGATAATGTTTTTCATGTACTGTGTACTGTGATAAAAGAAACTCAGAAATTCATAAACTGTTACAACAAGTCAACAACTGGGTCATTAGATCGTCCATTTGAACATGTATTGTGCAGTGTTTAGCCTTTCCCAGTTTCAGATTGGAGTGTGGAAATCCTTGAAACATTCAACGTGTAATGGAACATCACATTGCTCGCATGCAATAGAAGTGCGCCCACCACACTTTCGGCACCTTTGGTACTTTCTCCCTGTTTTTGTTGGCCAGTGCACAACATACACCAGGTCAGGGCCTTATTCTATGCCATCAGGTTTCCTAGCAGTAAGGAGACTGCAGTTTGTCTCGGTAGGTAGTTAGCTAGGAGGGTGTGGCCAGGTACACACAGCACCTGAGAATTGGTTCATGACAGCACACACACACACATGCAGACATGTACACACACACACACTGACACTAACACTCAAACATGTACACTACATGTGATAGCATATTGTGTTCGCGTTTCCTGCTTCTTACTCTATCATTGTGAGTCGACTGATGCATAAGTTGCCATGTATGTTGTATGTATGTATGTAATCCTACTCCACTGGCCCTACCCATATTATCTACCTTGTTATATAATTGCTTCCTGTTCACCCCACCAACTGAAAACAGAATATATAGTTATAGTGCTTCTTGTTATCTCCCACCAACTGCAGTTATCATCTGATGCTTATTTTTATGTGCTCTTGACTCCCGTTTATTCCCTTCATCATTTTGGTGCCAGAGGGTTGGCTCCCCCCCAGAGTGCTTCCTCTTAAGGCCACTGTTGCCCTTGGCGCGCTCTTCCAGGGGTTTCAGGCTCCATACTCTATAAAGCTGCTTTGTGGCAATATATTGTAACACCCTACGGGGTTTGGTTGTAGGTGTTACGTGGAGTAGTGCAAACCAAGAGTCAAATGTAGCAAAAATCTTTTTAATTCAAGTATAATCCGCTCATTAACACAAATAATGGGGAAGGCACTCAAACGGTGCGAACATTTAAATAAACAGTCCAACACAACTTCAAGTCTCTAAACTTAAAAAGGTTTCCTCTGGTCTGGGGAGCTAACCCCTTACCCAAAGCCTCTCCTAATCCTCGCTGGTCAACAGACTTCACAGGCTTTCTTTCCATGTTCCAAACACTTCCGAAAACGTAGTCTCGTCTCATCTCCCTCCACTCTCTCCTCACAAAGGAGGAACCTGGCTCCTTTTATTCACTGTTGATTGGGTGTTAGTTAGTTGATTAGTTGCAGGTGGCAGTTGTTTTGGTCCTGCGAGGTCAGGGTGTGACCAGTAGATGGCGCCATATGAACCCCTGCACATGGCTCTGCCTGCCAGGTCGCCACAACACTTATTAAAACACTATACAAATAAATTGAATATATCCTGTTATACAAATAAAAAGGTGGGAAAACACTGGCACTCACACGCTGCCTCGTCTTCACCTATTCCCTGGAGAGAACGCAGCCATCATGGGGGAAAGAAAAGGCCCTCTATTTCCAAAACACGACATTAGTTAAATGTATTAACATTAAACAATTAAAACAACATTTAATACAATAGAACAGATGGAACAATGTTTATTTAAATTTAAAATGAAAAACGAACAAACTCAACAGTAAAACAAAGAAATTAACAGTAGAACATGCAAACTGATTTAACAGGTGTACACATGACCCATGTCCAAGGACAAACGTGCTTGATTCAGTCTCTACCTTGTGTGAGTTCGCTGGTGTTTCTTTAGGCCACCTGACTGACTGAAACTCTTCCCACACTGTGCACAGTGGTACGGCCTCTCCCCTGTGTGAGTTCGCTGGTGTAGTTTAAGATATCTATGTGTGCTGAAACTCTTCCCACACTGTGCACAGTGGTACGGCCTCTCCCCTGTGTGAGTCCGCTGGTGTTCCTTTAGGTTACCTGAGTGACTGAAACTCTTCCCACACTGTGCACAGTGGTACGGCCTCTCCCCTGTGTGAGTTTGCTGGTGTAGTTTAAGAGTATCATCTCTACTGAAACTCTTCCCACACTGTGCACAGTGGTACGGCCTCTCCCCTGTGTGAGTTCGCTGGTGTAGTTTAAGATGATGATCTCTACTGAAACTCTTCCCACACTGTGCACAGTGGTATGGCCTCTCCCCTGTGTGAGTTTGCTGGTGTTTCTTTAGGTCACCTGACTGACTGAAACTCTTCCCACACTGTGCACAGTGGTATGGCCTCTCCCCTGTGTGAGTTTGCTGGTGTTTCTTTAGGTTACCTGACTGACTGAAACTCTTCCCAGACTGTGCACAGTGGTACGGCCTCTCCCCTGTGTGAGTTCGCTGGTGTCTCTTTAGGTTACCTGAGACACTGAAACTCTTCCCACATTGTGCACAGTGGTATGGCCTCTCCTCTGTGTGAGATCGCTGGTGTATCTTTAGGTCACGTGACTGACTGAAACTCTTCCCACACTGTGCACAGTGGTATGGCCTCTCCCCTGTGTGAGATCGCTGGTGTAACTTCAGGCTACCTAACTGACTGAAACTCTTCCCACACTGTGCACAGTGGTACGGCCTCTCCCCTGTGTGAGTTCGCTGGTGTACCTTTAGGTCACGTGACTGACTGAAACTCTTCCCACACTGTGCACAGTGGTACGGCCTCTCCCCTGTGTGAGTTCGCTGGTGTACCTTTAGGTCACGTGACTGACTGAAACTCTTCCCACACTGTGCACAGTGGTACGGCCTCTCCCCTGTATGGACATGCTGGTGTTTTTTCAGCAAGGGTTCAGATCTGAAGCTCGTCCCGCACTGGGAGCATGTGTGGGGCCCTGGAGTGTCTGTGTGTGACTGTGTTGGGGTGGGGAGAGTCTTAGGTGGTGTGGGGTGCTGATGTGTGCTGCTGGGAGGCAGTGGGTTCTCTGCTCCGTTTCCTCCAGACCTCAGACTCCTGCTGTACTCCTCTGGGTGAACCCTCTCAATGTGCCGGTGAAGTTCCACTTCCTCCATGTGAACGAATGGGCACTGAGAGCAGGCAAAGACCTGAGATGACACCTCAACAAGGTGTCCTGAGGAGAGAGAAGGCATAAAGGACATATTAAGCTTTTGGGAAATATAAAAGTCAGCAGGTGCTGATAAACACAACCGTAATTGAGAGAAAGTACAAATGGATACAATGCTGAGACTAAACAAGAAAAGTGAGGATTTATATTAGAAGTGATACATTGACCCTCCAGGTCCATCTCTACAGACAAAATCATATCAGTTGAATAGGAACCTCAGTGATAAAGGAGAAATCATCTCAATATTGGTTTCATACAACCTTAAATGTCCAATAATGGTGCTTAAGGACTGTCGTCTTGTTTGTTGTCCTTTTCCTCAAACTCTTAAATGTTCTGCATTGCAACAAGCTAAGCTTTCTTCGGTTTGCTAAATGATTACATCACCTTTCTATTGGCTGACAGACTAGAACTAGCAATGTCTAGGCCAAAGGGCTCAGTTTGCACCCAGAGAAAATGATTATCAGAGATCTTAACCTGTGTTTTGGTTCCTGGGGGTGATGACAGGAGAGCTACAGGAGGCTTCAGCACAGCTCCTGTAAAAGGCACATTACTTTGTGTAAGACTTGACAGCAATGAGGAGAAGAAACATTGTCCATTTTACAATTGATTCTTACCCGTTCATTGATGAAGCTTTCAGGGGTCTTTCCAATTGGCTAATCATCTTCCTCTTCTGGGTCACGACCTGCCCCTCCTGCTCCAGTGACTCATGCTGTCTCCATGGAAATCTTGTTCCCTGGTCTCTTTTGCTGGACAGGGAATGTGGAGGTGATGACACATGAACTGAGATATTTGTGAATTCAAGTCGGCGAATCAGCACTCTTGGCTGTTTTAGCAATAAGGACATGACAAGAGTGGACAGTTCCCCTTCCCGTTGTCCACATTCTGATTTTACTCCATTCTTCTCCATGTTATCAGTTTCAGACGTTTGATTGTTTAAATCTCTCTCCTGTTTAACCCTCTCTTTTTCTTGCTCCCTCCAAAGTCCCTCTTCATCTCTCACACCATCCTCCCTCTCCATTTTCACACTCACACACCCCTCTTCCTCCTCCTTCATGTTGAACAGTATGTCTTTTTCCTCCCTGCTCATCCCGTATCCAGTCTTCCTCTCCTCTGTGTTTTCACTTGTGTTCAGACTTGATCTCGGCTCCACCCCTGTATAATCTGTGCTGTCCATCACAGATTCTTCCTTCATGTCTTCATAAGGACATGACAATTGTGGGCAGCTCCTCCCCTTCCTGTTGTCTGCATTCTGATTATACTCCATTCTTCTCCCCTCTGTCAGTCTGCTTGCATCCTTCGCAGGTAGCAGTCTGTGGAGGCAGCACAGAAAATGAAAAGGAACCTTAAATTAAAGCATTTGGGTTGTAGTACAAAGGTAGAATTACTTCAGAGAATGGTTGCACAATACAATGCCTTTGGACATGTCTTGAAAGGAAAGAATGGCAAATGGTGTCAAAAGGCAGCGGTCTTCACAAAGAGACTGACAACCATTGTTTTATACTACATTTATAACATTTCATTTCAGAATACATAGTGAGCTAGCTAGCTAGCTGTAATGTAGCAAGCTTACTTGCGTGTGTTTCGTACAGACTTGTATTATGTGCACCACAAATTTAATTGGAGTTGAGCAGGAAACTATGTCTGAAAACAAGATTTGAGTGAAAACGCTGTTCACTTTCCTCCATTCCCCAAATCGCTTGTCAAATCTGCCATTTATATTAACTGGTTGAGTTACGCTACAGAATTCTATCAGAATTTCAAGTACCAAGTATTAGTATTAAGGTCCATGTACAAATATTTGACTATCTACACTGCCTGGCCAAAAAAAAGTCACCACCTGGACTTGGGGCAGTGTTATGATCTGGGGTTGCTGCAGTTGGTCAGGTCAAGGTTCAGCAACGTTATGTGCCCAAAGAATGAGGTCAGCTGACTACCTGAATATACTGAATGACCAGGTTTTTCCATCAATGGATTTTTTCTTCCCTGATGGCACGGGCATATTCCAAGATGACAATGCCACAATTAATCGGGCTCAAATTGTGAAAGAGTGGTTCAGAGAGCATGAGACATCATTTTCACACATGGATTGGCCAGTCCAGACCTTAACCCCATTGAGAATCTTTGGGATGTGCTGGAGAAGACTTTGCGCAGCGGTCCGACTCTCCCAGCATCAATACAAGATCTTGGCAAAACATTTATGAAACTCTGGACGGAAATAAATGTTGCGACATTGCAGAAGCTTATCGAAACAATGCCACAGCGATGCCTTTAGCTTTTGCCGTAATCAAAGCTGAAGGCGGTCCAACGATATATTAGAGTGTGTCTTTTTTTGGGGCGGGCAGTGTAGGTTTAGCTTAAATCTAAGAAATTGTCCTGTTCTCATTTTTTACCCTGGCCCAGGTGTAAATCTGTTAGGGAAACAACATTTTCTAACCAATAATTTAGCACTTAAACTTGAAGATTAGCACTGCAAACCTGTTTTGTCTCTCTATAAATTATAGAGGCCATGGTGCATCTATTCACGGGCATCATGCAGACTATTTAGAAGGGGCACCAAAAGTAAAGCGGGGGTCTGGCTTAGCTAGCTACTCGGTTAGGTATCCATAGCGAGCTGGCTACAAACACACCAGTTCATATCGATTCTGGAGACGCTGAGACGCTACTTCCTGTTTCCTGTTTCCGGATTGTTGGAAGGGCTGTTTGTTTGCTGTGTGTTGTGTATCTGGCATTTTACTCTTGCCAAAATTAACGTAGCTATATAACGTTAACCGGTATAAACGTTATATAAATATATCACCGCATTAGTTACGAGTTACTGCTTCTAAGGTGTAATCCTTTGTTGCCTTAAGGACAGGGACGGGCTTTTTTTTCTCCTTGTTAGTATAAATTGGCATAAAAAGCTAACAAGGTTTTTGTTTCACCCTCCCAGAAGCAACCTCGAATTAAAAGTACGTTTACGTCTGTTTAACCGATTGGGAAAATTGAATTATTGCGGTAGTCTAGTATAGTTATTTATAAACTAACGTCGTTTATAAACGTAAATTGTACGTCGGAAAGTTTTAGGCGTATATAATATCCTGGTTTTGCTGTTCAGGCGCTCAGCTGTAACGTAGATAGCTAGTATCTTTTAAGGTGTGGATTGTTGATTTTGTATTTGTAGCTAGCATATTACAAAGGTTTGATTGCTAAATAGTTGGGCTTAGGTTGTAAACTAACGTTAAAATATAGTATTTATATCAGCTGGGTAAGTGGCTATAAGAGGCTCTCTAGCTACAGTTAGCCTACTACTAACGTTAGGGTCTACTGCCTTCTATCCGGAGCCACCTAGCGTGTTTTTTAAGAGTGGTATTGCTGACTCCATCTAGACAGTAAAAAATCTATACTTAGGGAGAGATAGGGAGTCAGCTAGGGGTCTAAAATGTGGCCCAAACTTTGTGAGGTGTGCAGGATGATCGCCCTGTTGGAAAGCAATTTTCTTGGGCTGTTCACCTGCCTCCGCTGCAAGCTCATTGAGCATCTCGAAGACAAGATTCTTGTTCTCGAGGGCCAATTGGCCGTATCGGCCGTACAGAGTCCACAATTGTCAGGGTTCTTAGAACCAATTAGAACGTTCGTTAGGGAGAAGGTGTGCTGGGAGGAGGGAAGAACTTAGAGCAGGCAGGAAGTGACAGGTGGGTCACAGTCAGAAACAAAAGTAGGAAAGGGCTTGCACACCACAAATGGGCGGCATCTCCAGAGGTTGAGGTGTCCAACAGATTCCAGCCCTTGCAGGAATCTGTGGCCCGTGACCCTGAGAGCGGGGGGATGCATGTGCCACAGGACACCCTGATGGCCACATCTCCCAGGGAAAGGGAGTTGTTGGTAGTGGGGATTCCATAATTAGGGAGTGGACAGCATAGTCTGTTCCCAGGCCAAGGAGACGCGCACGGTGTGTTGCCTGCCTGGTGCCCAGGTTGGAGATCTCCTTGAGCGTGTGGACAAGCTCCTGGCCAAAGCAGAAGGGGATCCAGTGGTCATGGTCCACGTAGGGACCAATGACATGGGAAAGGGCAGGTTGGAGGTCCTGCAAGATAAATTTGAGGATCTAGCAGCGAAGATTAGGAGCAAAACCTCCACGGTAGTCTTCTCGGGAATTCTACCAGTACCACGTGCAAGCAGAGGGAAGCTGAAGTTTATCTATAGGTTTAACACGTGGCTACAATCCTTCTGTAGGAAAGAGAGGTATAGATTTATTGAGCACTGGGACTTCTTCTGGAACAGGGGTGACCTATACAAGCCCGATGGGTTACACCTGAACCGGATGGGTACCTATGCTCTGGGGCAGCATATGCTTAGGGTAGCGCAGGATTATTTAAACTAGGGAGTCGGGGGGCAGGGAGGATACAGAGCGAAATGAGTAGGGTGGTGCAGACTGCCCAGATGGAGTCTGTCAAGACTACATATAACAGGGAAAGCATGAATAAAGTCTTGAGTAAACAAAATTTTAGCAAGTGTGGCTTGGGATGGAAGGGAGTGAGGGAGCGGGAGAGGAATAGTAGAAACAGTAGCAACGTAAGGGTGAGCAAGGCTTTGAAGCTCATGTGTTTAAATGCGAGAAGTATAAAAAATAAATTTTTGGAACTGGAGACTGTCATGTTGAATGGGGGTTATGGCATTGTTGGGATTACAGAGACATGGCTTGGCGCAGCGGATGGGGAGGAATATAATGTAGAGGGGTACAAATTGTTTAGGAAGGATAGAACTAATAAAAGAGGAGGGGGAGTGGCCCTTTATGTGAAAGACTATCTTAATGTGCAGGAAATTCCAGGTATAAACCCATTAGTTTCTTGTGAGGACATCTGGATTAGATTATTGGGAGATCGTGAGAAGGGCCTGAATATAGGAGTATGTTATAGACCTCCAGCTTCAGATAGTAACATAAATAGTACGCTCTTTGATAACATAAAACAAATCTGTGCTGAAGGAGAAACGTTAATAATGGGCGACTTCAATTACCCCTCTATCAATTGGGAGATAGTGACAGGTCAGGGCAAATGTGAAGAGGAGTTTATAGATATGGTCAATGACTGCTTTTTGGTACAGTCTGTTACTCAGCCTACGAGAGGGAAATCAATACTGGATCTGGTTTTGTGTAACAATCCTGATAGAATTTGCAGCACAGAGGTAGGAGAACCAATAGGAGCAAGTGACCACAGTGCAGTTATTTTTGATATTTTTTGGTAAGTTAAGACAGCCTCCTCTAACTCTCAAATTTTTAATTTTAGACGAGCTGACTAATAAAATGAGAGAATTTAAGTAATATAGATTGGGTAAAACTTCTAGATTGCAGAACTGTGAATGAAAAATGGACTATATTTAAAAGGGTTATTGTAGATGTACAGTGTAAATTCATCCCCAAAGTAAGGAAAAATAGGATGAAAAAACAGTCTCCACAGTGGATGACTAAATCTTTACGGGTGATTTTGAGGCAAAAGAAACAACTGTATAGAGTATATAAAAAGGATAACTCAGAGAGAAACAAGTTAGATTATTGTAATATGCGGGCTAAGGCTAAAAAGGAAATAAGATCAGCTAAAGGCGGTTTGAAATTAAAATTTCCCAAGATGCAAAAAGTAACCCTAAGAAGTTTTTTCAATATTGTAGTAGAAAAAGGAAAGTTAAGGATGAGGTTAAGTGCATTAAGAATAAGGAAGGAACTTTGGTTTATAATAATAAGGACATTGCAAACACACTAAACAGTTACTTTGTGGAGAGCTTTACTAGAGAAGAGGTTATAAATATGCCTAAATGTATAGACAAGGTACGGAATGTTTTGGAGGACTTTGAGATAAGGGATGTAGAAGTACTACAAAAACTACAAAAACTTAAGACAAATAAGGCAGCAGGCCCGGATGGCATATATCCCAGAGTACTCAAAGAACTTGGGGAAATTATATATAAACCATTGACAGATATTTTCAGTCAATCCATAATCACTGGAGAAATACCAGATGACTGGAAACAGGGTAGTATAATTCCAATATATAAGAAGGGGGACCGTACTGACCCAGGGAACTATAGGCCTGTCAGTTTAACTTGCATCGCATGTAAAATGCTGGAATGTATTATTAGGGATAAGTTGGAATCATTCTTGAAAAATAATAGTATTTTAAGGGAGAGCCAGCATGGATTTCTCAAGGGGAGGTCATGCCTAACAAACCTCCTGGACTTTTTCGAAGAGGCTACAAAGTGTGTTGACCTGAACCAGGCTTATGATGTTATATATTTGGACTATCAGAAAGCATTTGACAAGGTACCACATGAGAGGCTCATTGTTAAAATGAAATCAGTAGGAATTGTAGGAGTAGTTTCACAGTGGGTTAAAAATTGGCTGCAAGGGCGAATACAAAGAGTAACAGTAGGTGGGGCCGAATCTGACCTCGGTGCTGTGGGCAGTGGTGTCCCGCAGGGATCGGTGCTGGGACCTCTGCTCTTCCTTATTTACATAAATGATCTGGATATGGACATTAGTAGCAAAATAGTTACATTTGCAGATGATACTAAACTTGGGGGTTTGGCAAACAGTTTGGAATCGACTAAAGTAATCCAAGATGATTTAAACAAAATCCAAAAATGGGCAGATACATGGCAGATGACGTTCAATATTGCTAAATGTAAAGTTATGCATGTGGGAAATAAAAACATTAGACAGGAGTATTTTATGGGAGGAGAAAAGTTAGTAGGTGTTCAATTTGAAAAGGATTTAGGAGTTGTAGTGGATCAAAGCCTATCTGCATCAAAGCAGTGTGCTACAGCAATGGAAAAAAGCCAACAGGATGCTGAGATACATAGCAAAAAGTATTGAGTACAAATCAAAGGAGGTTATATTAATGTTATATAACGCCTTTGTCAGACCGCACTTAGAATACTGTGTGCAGTTCTGGGCACCGCACTACAAGAAAGATATTGAAGCTCTTGAAAAAGTCCAAAGAAGGGCAACTAAACCGATACCTGGTATGAAAGGTAAAAGTTATGATGATAGACTTAAGGCACTCAATCTATTTAAACTTGGCAAACGCAGACTTAGGGGGGATTTGATTGAGGTTTTTAAATTCCTAAAAGGGATTAACAAAGTAAAATACCAAAGATTTTTTAAGATAAGTGGGGTCAGCAGAACAAGAGGCCATAGGTGGAAATTAGTTCAAGGCAAATTCCACACAGATATTAGGAAGTTTTTCTTTACACAGAGAGTTGTCAATGCCCGGAACAGCTTGCCAGGTCAGGTAGTAGAGGCAGAAACGCTCGGGCTATTCAAGGCCAGGCTAGATGTAGTACTAGATGCTCTTTAGATTAGGACATGAGCCAAGATGGGCCGAATGGCCCGTTCTCATCATTATGTATTCTTATGTTCTTACACCATAATCTGATTTGAACATCAATAACGTGATAGAAATTAAGGTAAATGTAATTAGGGCATACTCTAATTGCTGGCTTACTTGGTTATGGTATTAAGATAATGTGAGCTAATTAGGATATAAGGGAGATAACAGTATTACCAAAAGACAGGCTATGGGCTATGACATTCCGTTATGGATGTGCACTGTGATTTCTGATAGCAGAAACAACTCCCCATAGATAGTCAACCAATGATCATCTGGTGTCTCAAAAGCAGCCACCGTGGCGCCGTGTGAATTGTTTCAAACAGCGTAAAACACTCAACATGAGAATAACACTTCCTACATGAAAATGGAAACATCTCAATGAGCCTTTAACGTATTTGTACTCGTGCTTTTCCGGCTATAAAATAAACAATTTTTAACCTGCCTTTAATCAGAAAATGCGTTTAAAAGCTAAGATTCTCGCTGTGTGGTGTTCGTATTTTCACATTGTTCGGGTAAAGAGAAGCGGAGATTTCCGCATTCAAAGTGGGGTGGGACTTACCAAACATCTGCCAATAAAAGGTGAAAACGAAAAGGCACTCCTTCCATTCTTTGGTCCGTAACTGTGTCATTCATCGTTGTAAAACGAATCGGAAAGTTGCATTGTTTAGATGCGACCAGTCCCTGCTCACTTATTTTGTTGTCTAGTTCAAGGGCCTTCTTATGTTTACGTTCCTTACGTAGACATGCGTGGAGGAGAGTGCGCTGGCTAGTGTAGCATTGATTCTTATTTGTTGCGTGTTTGGTAAAATATCCCAAATCAAACCAAAGATGAATACTGGGTCGGGTGCAAAGAGACAGAAAATGTATCATTTCCACAAGGAATGGGAAGAGGATTATTTCTTCGTTATGTCAAACTCAAAATGTGTGTCTCCATCGCAAAGAAGGGTAACCTAGAACGGCATTTCAAAACCATGCACAAAACCCATGAAAGGGATTTCCCAGCCAAGAGTGAACTACGAAAAAGAAAAGTACAAGAACTGAAGTCTCAACTAGCAGCAAGAATCACTTGCGATCTTCCGCAAGAGACTCAAAACCCAACTCTTCAGACTCCACTACCACTGAACTCTGTCCATCTAACCAATTGTCATCACCACTGTTTACTTGTTCAACACAATATACCCCTCCTTACTCCATCTAATACAATTTTTTTTTAAGTACTAACCTTTTCCTTCCCAGTGTTACAGGTATGGTACGCAGATGCCTGCAATGATGTCTATTGCTGTATTACTGCACTGATCAACTATGATTGTTCCTACCATGTATTAATGCACATCTTGTAAGTCGCTCTGGATAAGAGCGTCTGCTAAATGCTTAAAATGTAAATGTGAAATGTACTCCCTTCAGTTCGACGAGTCGACCGATACGGTAGATGTGGCACAGTTATGTATTTTTATCAGAATGGTGTTCGAGGACATGAATGCAAAAGAGGAACTACTCACCATTTTGCCACTGAAAGGACATAAACGGGGCGAAGATATTTTTCAAGCTTTCATGGAGTTCGCGAACAAGATCAAAATGCCCATTTGTAAGCTTGTCTCCATTACCACTGATGGGGCACCCGCTATGGTAGGCCATACTAGTGGGTTCATTGGAGTGTGCAAACGAAGTAACTCTTTTCCCGAATGTATTCATTATCATTGCATCATTCACAAACAAGCTTTGTGCGGTAAGATTTTAAACGTGAAAGAGGTGATGGATGTTGCAGTGAAGATTGTGTGTTCGATTCGGGGGAAAAGTCTACAAAGGAGGCTGTTCCACTCTCACATGGAGGAGACTGACACAGAACACACAGACTTGTGTTCCGCTCTCACATGGAGGAGACTGACACAGAACACACAGACTTGTGTTCCTCTCTCACATGGAGGAGACTGACACAGAACACACAGACTTGCTGCTGCACTGATGTGCGGTGGCTGAGCAAAGGTACATTTTTGGCAAGATTTAGGAAGCTATTGCCTGAAATAAAAGAGTTTCTCAAGCTCTTTAAACATGCAGAATATGCACAGCTAGAAGACAAGCAGTGGCTCCTGGATTTAGCATTCCTTACTGACCTTACTGACATGCTGAATTAACTGAATGTAGAGCTGCAAGGAAAAAACTAAAATGAAATAGACATGATCAGCTCTGTGAACACTTTTAACCGCAAGCTACAAGTGCTCTCAACTAAGCTGCAGCGCCAGGACCTGCGCTACTTTCAAAACATGCATTCAGAACTTGAGCGTCAGGGCAAAGACACAGTGAAGCTTGACAGTGCACGTTACATTGAGCAAGTTCAGAGCATCTCATCAGAGTTTGACAGACGCTATATTGACTTCTCGTCACTAGAACCTGTCGCCACATATACGCGTTTTCCGTTTGGCACAGATATATATGTTGATGACATTGCCTCCAAAGTCGGATCATTCTTTCACCTGGACACAACTGCAGTGGAGAATGAAATCCTCACCCTTCAAAATGACATTCAGATGAAATCCAGGGCAACCACTGAGATGAAGGGTGAGCTCTGGGAGCTACTGTTGGAGGAGAAGTATCCCAACATAATGTCAGCCCTTTTTGGGTCAACCTACCTATGTGAGTCTGCATTCTCTCACATGAAGATCATAAAGTCCAAGTACAGATCTACCAGGACAGATGACCACCTAGTAGCCTGCCTGAGACTTGCAACCAGCTGCTACTGCCCTGACTATGAGAAACTAGCTGCCTCTTCCCAGTGCCAAAGGTCACACTAAGGTAGGAAATTAATTTATTTCTCCTTTTCCATAATGGAAAACATTTTATTAGTACACTGCAGTACAAGAGTAGCTTTTATTTGATGTGTGCAACAGGGTATTATAGTGATAGGCTCACACTCTGGGAGATGAATTTCCGTTTTGTTTGTCATTTCAGGGCTCTAAACTGGGACTGGTAGATCTCCTCAGGTTGGCAAATGAAAAGGTAGATCTAATGTCTAAAAGGGATGGGCAGCCCTGAGCTAGGGAGTACATGGATTCAGGCCCCAGTCTCACCAGCTGAGACTGCTAGCAAGCTAGTTAAGCAAAGGTTAGCTAGCTAAAATAATACATGCAGCTTGTGTTGCTGTATTATTAATCCATTTTGGGTTTTGCTATTGGCGTCCCGTTAACCCTGTAAGCCGTAATATAATGATAGTTAGCTAGACGTAAGTCTGCAGACAGTCTAATTTATCCAACTAAATCATTGGTTTGCCAGTAAACTGAGCTAGCTTGCTTGCTGCTGTAGTGTAGTATGCGCCGAACAGTAGACTACTTAGTTTGCTAGCTTTCTTGCCATTCTTAACTAATGTACAAATAGAAAATGTTAGCTGTAGTTATAAAATGGTTGATAAATGAATCGATTGCATAATGAAACCTCTAGCTAGATAGCATGCAGCTAATCTTCGCACACAGAGCTAACTTATCACCTTACAGAACACACACTGGACACAACACATACAAATCCACCAGGCCAAACCGTCCACAAGTTTGACAAAGTTGTATTATTTAACAAATGTGTATTAATATTATTGATTTACGATTTAATCATAAGACATACTTACATTGATGCTTGAAACAAAGTAAAATAAAAACAGACTACTATGCTTTCCTAATCTACAAAACAAATGATTCCTCTCTCCCGGTGCAAAGTTGGTTTAAAACGAGGCAGTCAGGCAGCTGGCAATTATCCTCCCCGTCCCCGTGCGGAACACTGGCTAGCGAGCAAACACTACTTTCACAATTGCACATAAACTGCTCCAAAATAATTGGTCCCTTATCTAGGTTAGAACGTTTTATTTTTGTTGTGAACAACGTCCGTCCTGGAAAATGTCGGCAGTCAAAGCCAGGAATTGGAGGAAAAAAACGTTCCCTAGCCATGTTCAATATCTGGCCACATCGCAAAGCTGTACGCGCATTAAAGGTACATTACTATGCATCTATATGTTGGTTCTTTCGTGTATCGTCATATGTCCAGCTCCGTGTCGTGCAGCCACGCCCTCGTCTCAGGTCCCACTCGGAAGAGGCCCTCCTCCGAAGGTGGTCTATGCAGGGGACAGGCGGTGGTGATGTGGTCGGCAGTCTGCTCAGGCTCCCCGCACTCACACGCTGCGCTGTCTGTTAGGCCCCACTTCTTCATGGACGCCCTGAAGCAGCCGACCCCGGTGCGCAGGCGGTTCAGGAGGGTCCATTGCCGGCGAGGCAGGTCCCCTCCCTCAACGCCATCTCCAGGATCCCGGATGTAATGGTGTAGGCATGTATGCCCTGCCGACTCCCACTCCTGCTTCCAGACTACCGCCAGCCAGGCTTTCGTTGTCAGATCCTCCGGAATAGAAGTAAGCATCTCTTGTGCCGCCTTGTTGTATGGATGGCGGGACTTGAGTCTGCTTGGAGGTGCTGCCTTGGTTGTGGTGTCATGGAGGAGGTGCCAGTCATGTCCTGGGCTTTCCTTGCCAGGGCGAGGTTGCAGCCTCTCGCCGTAGGCCGGCTGCGCGCAATTCCTGCTAGGACTGGCAGGTAGAACACGGGGTGGGTTTCAGGCAGCCAGTTATGATCCGGAGGGCATTGTTGGTAGCTGCATCGACCTTCTTAGTATGTGGGCTTCTGCTCCAGGTTGGGGCACAGTACTCGGCTGCAGAGAAGACAAGGGCTTGTGTGGAGATACGTAGTACCTTGGCGGAGGCACCCCAGGTTGTACCAGCAAGGCGACGGATAAGTGAGACCCTTGATGTTACTTTGGCCCTCACTTCCTCGAGGTGTTGTTTGTAGGACAGCGTCCTGTCCAGGCGTACGCCAAGGTACTTTGGGGCTTGCTGGAACTCCAGGTGTTTGCTGTCCACAGAGACCTCCAACTCCCTTTTGCTTCCCTGTTGCAGAGATGGAATGCTGCCGACACTGTCTTCCCAGTACTGAGCTGCAGGCGCCACCTGCGAAGGTAGGCAGCCAGGATGTCCATATCCTGGTTAAGGCCCTCTTCCACCGCCTTCCACGTTGGTTGTTGCAGCATGATGGCTAGGTCGTCCGCGCACCCGTACCTTCTGGATGTTATCACCGGTAGGTCAAAGATGTATATGTTAAAGAGCATTGGTGAGAGGACAGACCCTTGCGGGACCCGTTTCTCAGCCTTCTGAGCCTGCTACGCTGGCCATCGCTGGTCTGAAGGATGAAGCTACGGTTTGCCAGCATCTCCATGATGAAGTTAACCATATGCCGGTCTGGGATGGTTCTCAGTAGCTTCAAGTGGAGTCCGCGATGCCAGACGGTGTCATAGGCGGCGGTCAGGTCCAGTAGAACAACCCCAGCTTTTGCTTTGGCCTGGAAGCTGTCCTCAAGATCTTGTGTGAGCAGGGTTACCTGGTCCACTGTAGACCTGCCCCAGCGGAAACCAGCCTGTTCCCTCGGTAGCTGTGGGTCAACTACTGGCTCAATGCGGCTGTGAATCATCCTCTCCAGAATCTTAAAAGGACGCAGAGCAGCGAGATTGGTCTGTAGGCCTTGGGGTCATCCGCAGGTTTGTTGGGTTTCAACAGGGCTATGATAGCAGCCCGTCGCCATGTCCTTGGGAGCTTGGACCTCCGGAGGCATGCAGAAAAGAACGCGCGCAGCCAGGCAGATATTGTTTTCGCTCTGGTGGGTCACAAACTCTGGGTGGATGTTGTCGTGGCCTGGTGCCTTGCCTTGCTTGAGTTTGGATATGGCGTCCTGAGCTCAGCTGATGTAAAGTCTCCTGACAGGTTGGCATTGACACTGGCCGCCCTGGAGAGAGCGGATACCTCTCGCGATGTCAGGCGGGCAAAATCCTTATCTGCATCTGGGAAGCGGCCATTTTTCAGGAGCTGGGCTGCGATGGCATTTGCTGTAATCGGGCACTTGGGAGGCATCGTGTTTCTGCCTGAGAGCTTGTTGATAGTCTGCCATGCCTTACGGCTGGAGTGGGTGAAGTCAATCGACTCGACGACCTCCATCCATCTAGCCCTGCGGGTGGTGTCCAGCTTCTCAACTAGTGCCGTTGCCGTTGCATCTACTTCAGCTCTTGCACTAGCCTGCTGGTGGGCTCGCAGGAGGTGGTTACACTCTTCATCCCAACCTGGGATGTAGTTCGCGTTGTAGCCTCGTGGGATGGATTTTTTCGCTGCCCCTATCAGCACTTCACAGTAGGCTGCATATGCGGCATCTACATCAGGAGTGTCTGGGTCCGGAAGACTGGCAGATGTTCTCTCTGTCTCGGCAGAAAATGCATGCCAGTTGGCCTTCCGGAAGTTCCATCTTCTGACAGGTTTCCCCGCAACCGGCTGCACCAGTGATGGGATTCTGATGACGGACGGTCGGTGGTGTGATCGGGGGAACCTGTCAATGACCCTTCTCTCTGGCATCGGGTCATTACTGTGGAACACAGCAAAGGCAAGGTCTGGGTTGGTGAGGGTGTTCCATCTGGAGGAGTAGAAGCTTGGTGGCTCTTTGGGGTCAAACAGGAGCTGGGCATTGGCGTTGGAGGCCCACTCACTCAGCGGCTCACCGTCCGGTGTTGCGTGGGAGTATCCCCAGTCAGTGTGCTGACAGTTGAAATCCCCGGCGTAGATGGCAGGTGCCGGGGCAATCGGGAGGGCTGATGTGGACAGTACAGATGGTGGGGGCTTGTACACGTTCACAACCGTTGTTGTCTGTATCCTCGTGGACAGCCACTCAAGACTGGAGCCCGGTGGAGATTGGCCAGTGGCTGTCCAACTGAGGTCAGACCTAATAAAGGTTGCCATCCCATGCTGCCTACTGAGGATGGACCCGGCGAGATGGAACCCAGGCAACCTGAGGATGTCTCCTTTTCCACAGTGCGTCTCCTGAAGGAGGACGGCTGCAACTTCGTGGGAGTTGGCGATGTGGCGTATGATGTCCAGTTTGGCGATGGTGAGGCCCTCGACATTTAGCTGAAGCACTGACAGACCCTGGCGCTCGACGATTGGGATGGCCGCCCGCCCTGACGTGAGCTTGCGTCCCCCCGACCTCTTGCGCCCTGGTCTGTCAGCGTGACGATTTGGTGGTGACATTCGTTTCATGAGCTGGTCTTGCACCATTTCTCATTACTCGCAGAGGAGGCCACGTGGAGGCTGTCGTCTTCTCCTCATATGTTGGTGTATAAATCGCTTGGAAACTAGCTACTCGATGGGCTAAAGTAATACAACAAATATATGGTTATACAACAAAGACTTCATTTTAATTCGTACTAGGTAGCTGGCTAGCGATTTAAGATTGCCTGTAAGAAACCTCAGTGCATAATCACAGACCTAACGCCGCTGGATATGTTCGCTTGATTTGGCAAACTCGTAATGTTACATTGGTAGTTTGCTACGTTGTCGAACACTGCATTGCATAAAAGTCAAAGATGAAATTATACTCACCCCCTGGTTTCCCGTTCAGTGTTTTCTATGTGTCTAAATATTGTAAAGAGATTAGCCTGAAAAGGCTTTAAAGTACTACGGCCTGAATTATACTCGATCCTGCATCCACAGCGTTCACCGTCTCTGTTAAGTCTTGTGAGAAGGAGACACTGCAGTTAAAAGGTGAATCTCTGTACCGTTCAAAAATGCCGCTTACATCCCAATGATACGCAAACACATGCGACCCTCCCTTGCGATCAAGACCTCGCTCCTTTGACAGGAAACCGGCTGTTTGTGCTTCACCATTACAGTCCGGAGCAGAACAATTTAAGGACCCGACATGTGGAAACGGTCCGTGTACGGCCAGTTTACCATAGATCTATAAACGTAGATACCGCATTGGCCGTCTAAAGAAATGATTTAAAACTCTGACATGCTACATTCTGTATTTCTGTCATTATGTTGTCAAATGTTAAGATAATTTGGCCATTAGTTAATTTTAAAAAATAGCATCACTCATAGAAATAAAAAAATAACCAAACACAGCAAACACAAATAAAATAGAAATCACGTTTTATTAAAGCTGCAATGCTAAAAACAACACCAAATTTAAATTAAATTAAATTAGTAGGCTATACATGGTAAGATCAATCCAATGTCTGCAATGCCCGTCTCACAAGATACCAAGCCTTTGTGAACCTCAATACAATACAATACAATCATTTAGCAGACGCTTTTATCCAAAGCGACTTACATTTAAACAAGTGTGCGAGTAGGCTCGTGTAGGTAGATTACTACAACAAATAGCCTAGGTCATATTTTTATGCAGTGTAGCTAATTCTCAGAAGGCAGCAAACAAAAAACAAACACAAACAAAAATTAGACGCAAAAACACTCAGCTGGAGAACGGGACCTCCTCCAGCCGGTTGCAACATCAGATGTGTGGTATGATAAAATCAGATTTTTTGACTGGTACTGTATATAGTACATTATATATACTATATAAAACTATAAAGTGCAAGTTTGCTCAGGTTCTCGCATCACTAACAGAATATGTATATGTACCGGTGGCTAGAAAACGTAGGGCGATACATACATACTGCTGCACAGTGATCGCATGGCTTCGACGAGCGGCATTTGTGACATGCGTCTCTAGAATCAATCAATCAATCTTTATTTTTGTATAGCGCCATTTACAAACAGGTTGTCACACAACGCTTCACAAGTGAGCTCCGGGCAGGTGCCACGAAGCCGGGGAGAAAAGAGGAAAGGTGCAATTACGACTATGATAAATATCACACCGGATCAGGGTAGAGAGTAGAGCGATAACAACAATTTTGCACCAGCAGAAGTAATCTAGGGCAGCATAACTAATTAGGTGAGTGGCACAGGTAGCACGCAGCCATGAGGGCACTCAGAGACCATCCCACCACATCATCAGCAGTCCTGATAGGGGCGGATCATCACTTATGATTGGTGACAGTAAGGATAGCTCATTGCACCAGAAGGCTCTATTGCTACGCCCCCTCCACATCTGCACCTAATGACTATAAGAGAGACTAAAGAGATTTGTTTTTAACTAGACTTGAAAATTGAGACTGTGTCTGACTCCTTCACAGAGACGGGTAGACCGTTCCACAGTAAAGGAACTCTATAGGAGAAAGCTCTGCCACCTGCTGTATTTTTTGATATTCTAGGGCAGGGGTGGCCAACCCGCGGCTCCCGAGCCGCATGCAGCTCTTTGCCTGGTTTCATGCGGCTCTTACGTTCATATCGAAGTTTGTGTTTTTGTTTTTTTTAATGTGCGTGTTCGCTTCGCTTGAGTTCAATACGGTATTTTCGTCAAACGCGCACCGCTCGCAAAATTTCAGAAGACGAAAAAAAAACACAGTTAGGGCAGCGGTCCCCAACCTTTTTTGCACCACGGACTGGTTTCATGCACCGGGTTTAAAATTAGGAGGGGCGCAATTTTTTTAATTCCTGTAAAAAAATTATAATGTAGGCTATATATATATATTTTAAAATGACGTAAGCAATTGTACGGGCGGTGACTCGTGACCCCGAGATGCGCACGAGGATTACTCTCCGTGGAAGATCCCCACTAGGGGTGCCAACTGTCCCGTATTAGCCGGGACGTCCCGTTTTTGAGCCAAATTTGGCTCGTCCCGTATAATAAAATACCGGTCAGACATCACAATAGAATCCTGTCGCGAATCATCAGTGTCGATTTTAGACCCTATTTAGGGGGGCTTTAGCCCGCCTGCCTTTAATCTCAGCCCCCCTGAAAATGTTGAGTCATTCTTTTCTAAAAAACAAGTTCCTGTTTCAGCTTCCTGTTCATACAGAACACACAGACCTTCAGCAGCAGCACTCTTTCTATGAACTCCACAGAGGGATGCATTGACAGCCTTGACAGACCCAAAGGGGATATATACACTGTCCATGATGTGTGCAGCACAGTGGGCCAGAGTTGCACTTGTTTGTGACCCAGGTTGACCAGCTGCTAGACGTTAGGATGCCAATGTGGTGGGTGTGTTTGAAAAGTCACATGGATGAACACTACAGAATGAATAGGAAAACATGTCAATCTGCCTGCATGATGTGCAGTGAAGTGAATATATGATGCTTCATCAAATGAAATTAATATTTTTAAACGATGAATAAAATATGAACCATTTGTCCATTTAACTTTAATAATATATGTCTTGATGTAAAATGCACAGATATCTCTGCATCTGAAGCTCTCTATGAATTTAGATGTAATATTTTGAGTTTAGTAGACCGATCAGATTTATCAAAACAAGATTATAAGTAAACAGTTTGAGTCCGCTACCAAGATCTGTTTGTTTTCATCGTTCATCGAAAGCTCACATAACATTTTTACTCAGGAGAACAATTTGACCTCTAACTACTTCACTAAGCTCTGCTGACATAATTGCAAACAGCTGCAAAAACTTTTGCAAAGGAAATGTCCTTTTTCAAGATTAAAGCACCTTCAGTAGAGAACACATAGTGGACTATATTAATTATGTCAATTTCTGGTATTAATTGTTACAAGACCAAAACAACTCATACTGTGTATTAGGAGTGTCCATGTATTAGAATGAAATTTAAATGAAAAATAAGGTGTCACAACATTTTTCAGACCTTGAAGGTGGACTCCACCCCACTGTATGGCCTGACAAACTTTCTGTCCCCTCAAGACCGCATCCTGCTTGAGTTAAACTAGACTGCAGTAACACCCACAGAACAGGCACACAGCAGTGACAAACGCTCAACAGAGAGACCCTTCATTGACAGCCCATAAAATGGATACATCCACAGTCTCAAACACATCAGAGGGTATATACATTGGACTTGTTTCTCCAGACCAGGATGTGTACAGCACAGTGGGCCAGACCTCACACCACAGCCCAGGAGCTCTGAACACAGGTAAGGACACCTGTACAGTGTATTATAGAGCTCCTGTTACTGTTGTTTAAGAGTGAGACAGAGTTTGGGTGTTAAAGTGGATTTTCTGGGGTCTGATATCTGAAAGACAGATGGAAACCCTCTCTGCACATTTACATTTACATTTTACATTTTAAGCATTTAACAGACGCTCTTATCCAGGGCGACTTATAAGATGTGCAGTGTATATAAACAGTGTAATGTTGACAGGGGTGTCACTCATGTACAGTATGTTCAGGCTGTAATAATGACAGTCTAACTGTTTTATTCCTGCTAATGTTTGTGACCACAGAGACAAGTGGACAAAGCTCATTTCTCAAAAGACTGGCTGCAATGTGTCCATGGCTCCTGTGTGCTCTCTTATTGACTGTCGCCATAGTCCTAGGTGTCCTATGTGAGTATGATACACAATATGTCAGTGTGTGTGTGTTAAGTGTGTGTGTGTTAACTGTGAGTGTGATACACTCTCAGTGTGTGTGTGTGTGTGTGTGTGTGTGTTAACTGTGAGTGTGATACACTCTCAGTGTGTGTGTGTGTGTCAACTGTGAGTGTGATACACTGTCAGTGTGTGTGTGTGTGTGTGTGTGTGTGTGTGTGTTAACTGTGAGTGTGATACACTCTCAGTGTGTGTGTGTGTTAACTGAGTATGGTACACTGTCAGTGTGTGTGTGTGTGTGTGTGCTAACTGTGAGTGTGATACACTGTCAGTTATTATTTGTCTTTAATGTATGATATGGTGTCAGTATCAATGCGTGTAAAGTTATGGTGGTGCACTGTCATTTTAAAGTAAAAGCATAAGTCTATTTGTGGTGATTTTTAAAGGAATGCAAGCCGTGGAGCAAGACTAACTGGAATCTACTCTCCACTTACTCTCCAGTATCGTCTCTCTTCAAGTTGATATTTTTTGTGCTTAAATATGACTTCAGTGTACGCACATCTCACCTGCAGCAAGCTCTGTGAAAAGGGCCGTGTCCTGGGGATGAAATGTGTAAAGAGTAGTGCAGGAGGAATCTATTTCCACACCACTTGCACTATTGTTACACAGGGTCAGGTCTGGTCTGGCACAGATGTGGTTTCAAACCGCGTCCATGATAGGCAGCTCACACTTGTATCGGACCAGGCAAAATAAGGGTGCGTTACACCGTGTTACGGCTTAATGTTTCAAAGTAATTTAACAAACTAATTTATCCTGCTGCCGGATAGCCGTACCCATAAACAAACCACAACTAGAACATGACCAAGTTGTTTAAATTAGAGTGCCCTTTAATAGAGGTATTAGTTTTACAATACTTCTTAATACAATTAATTAAATCAGACAAACAGCTGGCAGGGCAGAGGGGAGATGTACAAGAGGGGAACAAATCAAGTAGGTTTTTGCAGTTGTACAAAACACAAAAGAATCAGGGAGAAAACAAAACACAAACTCACCACCCTGCCAGGAAAACCAAAATAAACTTCAGAAGTATCAATACCTATTTATCTCAAATATCTTATGTCCAAACAAGATGAAAAGAAAAGGGTGAATAAATATCAAACGCACAGGTTACAACCAAGCATAGTGTTTAGGCAGTGTCGAGAGGGCAACCTCATGCCTAAAGTCTTGAGCCTCTTTTAAAACTTGAGCGGCAGGTGCAACACATCAACAATCAGCAGGTGGAAGCAGCACATCCCATGGCTCCGCCTCCGTTGGTACTCCACCTCATTGAAGCAGAAATGGGCGTAACACACCGCTACACCATCCGCCCACCCCTCAACACTTATTTGTGTTTTGGGGCTTTTTCTGGGCAATTTGACTTATGCCTTATATTTTCATTCGATTTTTAGAAGTAAAAGTTAGATGTTAGAAGCCTTTTTGTGTGTGCAACTGAATGAGATGTATGATTTGTAAATGTTAGGAAGCTGAAGAAAGAATACAACCTTAGAAAGTAAAGATGACCTGCACTAACAAGATTAACAAAAATTATTTGTGGAAGAAAACAATTTTAAAGGCTTGATTAAGAGTTCAATGAATGAGTATAAAGCTCTTTGTTTTTTGAAATTCAAGACAGTGTCATTGGCAACATGAGATATTTTCTTTAATTGTTTTATTTAATTATATATGTGTATTGTATGTATGTATATACAGGTAACTGTAAAAATAATAGAAAGAGTAAATGAGGGATCCCTTACATGGGTGCAGTACCGAGAGTGTCCATCGGGGTGCCATGGCTGGTACCGCAGGTAGTCCCTCCCCTTTCCAATCCTTTAGATCCTTCAGTCTGTGTTTGTGTACTGCCCTTTTCAGTTCAAACCTCACGTTTTCAATTGTGTTCAGGTCTGGAGACTGAGATGGCCGTTGCAAAACATTCATTTTGTGGTCATTTAACGATTTGTGGCAGGTTCACCTTCCTGGCAAGTGGGAACCAGGTTTTACCCAAATGTCTTTGTACTTACTGGATTTCATGATTCTATTGACCTTAAAAAGAGCCAAGATGCAAAAAACCCATAACATCAAAAATCCACCACCATATTTCACCATAGGTACAGAGCTTTTCAACATACGCGTCCTTCTTCTTCTTCTGACACAAAACACTGCTGGTGTGCATGGCCAAAGAGCAAACTTTTTGGTTTCATCTGACCACAACACCGTTCTAATTGGAGAATGGCATTGGAACTCTGATTTGAACTGGTGTTATCTAACAATTCATAGTCCTCTAAAACAAATTTCTATGCCTTAGGTAAAAACAAACTTTTAACAAATGATATTTGTAGTTAACATAATATGGTTTTAAGAAGATTGTTTCATAGATTAACTAAATTGTGCCTTTTCCCCTTATGTGTTAGATATGAGAGCATCTCCAAACTGTTCAATGAGATATGTGGAAGAACTGGTAGCGAAATTCCCCTTTCTGGATCAGTACTGTCCCCTCAGATCACAGAGTGAGTGGTGCTACTCTGTCTGTCAAGAGCACTTTTACTTATTTTCTTAACTCTTAGTTCAAAGTATACTGTTTGGTGTTTATAAGTCATTGATAGAAAACTGTTGCCTGTTGTTTCTGTACAGAGAGAGTGTGTAGACCCTGTCCAGAGGGCTGGGAGCAGAGAAACTCCACGTGTTACTACTTCTCTACTGAGGAGAAGAGCTGGCAGGACAGTCGCAGTGACTGCCTTAAACAGGGAGCTGACCTGGTGATTATAGAGAGTGAAGAGGAACAGGTAAGACACTGTGAATGAATGGATGAGAAAGTGAGTCAGTGGTGGATAGAAAATTTGAAATATAGATTGATAAGTAGGCTTTGTAAGCTAATTATTTCGATAACTTGCCAGCTCTTAAAATCTGATGTGTGTTTGATGTTTTTTTCTCAGTGTCTCTGTCAGCAGAGTGAGTAGTGAGTCATTCTGTTTCTTTGTTCAGGACTTCATCTCCAAACACACAAGAGGTAATTATGCTTACTGGATTGGACTGAGTGACTCAGAAACAGAGGGGACCTGGCTCTGGGTGGATGGAACCCCTCTGCAGGAAGATAAAGCGTAAATCTTGGATACATTACAGGATCAATATACAGACAGAAGATAAATTCTGCATGAAACAACATTAACTTCCACCTCACATCCCAGAGAAACACAATATGTATGGGCATTTTCAGCTACATGGTTAAAGTAATATATATATTTTTTAAATCATTTATATCAATACATTATATTTTAAAGTATTTATTTTCACATTGTGTGGGAGTGATTTGAATGCTGGAATGTCCAGTATTATCTCCCATAGAGAGGAGTCTCCACAGACTAAACCCTGTGCATCCTTATTCACAGTCTGCAGAGTCATACAGTGCAGTCACAGAGACAGCAATAGACAGAGAGTATGAAGGAGTAGTCACTGTATCCATGTTGGCAACAATGGAGAAGTAGCACATCTGTGTCTCATTCAGTCTCTCTGCTTCTCTTACAGATTCTGGAAGAGGGGACAGCCAGATGATTATAAAGGGGCTGAAGACTGTGCATTTACTGTGCCTGGTCAGAATAAATGGGCTGATGGACACTGCGATGTGCATGTGAAGAGTGTCTGTAAGACTGATGCCCTTCTTCTCTGAAATCATCTTTTAATGATGAATGATTTAAAATGCATTTAAAAGAATAGCTGTAATCATTTGAATATGAATGTTCTTATTCTCAGCATAAGTGACAGTAGCTTAGTGCCGTGTCATATCTGCATTGGCTGCATAACAGCAGTGGCTGTGAAGTTGGCTGTTTTTCTCTGCTGTTGAAACAGAATTTACCGCTGGAATCCCAAATTGATTATAACCTGATTTCTGGTCTGGTTTTGTTAGGTAACGTTAGCTATCATGCTTTTATCTGAATATTTAGCCTTTTATCCGTTTTTAAGTCTGTTTATACCTGCTCCGTCCTATCTGTGGCTGCTCGACCCCACTGTCCTGTGGACCAAACCCCGGCGCGGTTAGCTCTGTGGGGCTGGGACCGCTAAACTGATGCCCGGGTAAAGAAGACCCCTCCCCTTTTTTTAGTGGGTTCCAATCTCAGCCTTTTATATATATTCTCTTTTAATTTATTTTAACATCTTTTTTCAAAAGTGTTGTTTCTGATTTTATCCCACTGAGACAACAAGATCAAACACACACTCTGATTTTATCGCCCTGATTAAATGTACTCAGAACTATGAACTGAAAGTCCCAGTTCTTGCACTGGAGGAGCACATCTCGCTCTTAAAGGCCAATGCACGAATCCAGGAAGCATTTGAGATGACACTCTTGAATGGACAGGCAGAATTAGCTGCACAGCTTGGCACTTCATCGGCGGGACTGGCTACTCTCCCATCCAGGAGATCCACCGACAATCTGCCCCCAACAGCGACCCACCTTTCGGGCTCTGCCTGCTCCACTCCCTGTGTGCCCAAGGTTTTATTGACAATTGGGACACATTTTGGGAAGCCACCTACTTTTATAAACATGATGGACTGCATCCGAACCGTAGAGTGCTTTTATGCTGTCAAGAAACATATTGAAATGTGTCACAGCCTGACTTTGTCCCACAGTAGGAAAGGCTATTTTAGATTTGAGCCCCTTTCTACCGCATTTCGATACAAGCGGTTATTTCTGACCGCTGTAGTCAGAGCGCATATTCTGCTGGTCTGCACAACCCACATAGCGTTAGTAGAAGCAACCTTCTGGAAATTCCCCTGTTAAAATGATTCCCTTTGATAACTGTGAGTGCTTCTAAGCAGTTGAGACTTGCATTACTGAACGTAAATCATTAACAAACAAAACTTCTTTGGTTAGTGATCTGATTGAACAGCATAAACTTGATTTCATCTTTTTAACAGAAACATGGCTAGGTGCAGATGGTAAAGCCTCACTTATTGAGGCCTCCTCTCCAAATGATGCCTTCTCTCATACAGTAGGGCAAGGCAGGAGAGGAGGTGGACCAGCAAAATATTTATCAGACAATATAACATGCAAACAGATTTATATTGGGGATTTTTCTGCCTTTGAATATCTTGCCCTTGTACTGCAATGTGATGCTCCTGTGCTTTTCATGACTATTTACCAACCACCTAAACAGAACGCAGTATTTCTTAATGAATTTGCAGAGCTTTTATCCATTTCATCAGCTGATTATGACAGAGTCCTTATGACTGGAGATTTCAATGTACATGTTGACAATGGTTAAAACTCCAACCCTGCTCCAAACTCTGCTTCACCCTTTTGATTTTACCCAGCACGTTACCGGGCCAACGCATAGACATGGCCACACTTTGGATTTGGTTGCCTCTAGAGGTCTAAGCACCACTGTATCCTCTATTATTGATGTTGCTATGTCTGACCATTTCTGTGTATTTGTTGAGGTTAGGGTGACCTTAGAACATGAACATTTACGCATTATCGAGAAGTGCTATTGTTAATTCTGAAGTAGCTGATAAGTGTCTAAACTGTGTAAATGATATGCCTATGCCAGTCTTCCCTTTCTCTTGTGACAATTTTGTGAACAGTTTTAATAGCAAACTTAAGATTCTTTTACTTGTTTTTAAAGCACTTAATGGCTTAGCACCAGAATACATGACTGAGTAAGATATCAGCCCCAACACTCAGATCTGCAGATGCTGGTTTTCTTGTTTCTTGCAAATATAAATTAGTGATAATCAGGGGCTTATAGATTCCTTTATTTCCGTCAGCAGGGTACTGTAAATGATTCTCTACAGTAATGACACATCTGCTGTGTTTGAGAGTGTATTGTATGAAGGCACCTGCTAAGAAAATAATAATCTCAAGAAATACATTTGTAAAATAATGTGAATAAAAGCTCTTTTGCCGCCCCCAGAGACTGTGAACTAATGCCTCAAACCAGCTGTATCACACTCTACTTGTGTGTCTGTGTGACTCTGTTTCCTGTGTTAAATCTCCCTCCATCTTTCTGTGTCAGAGAAGACATGAGACCATGGGTGGCTGTTAGTGAAGGGGGTGTGGCAATTTTCAAATAATTTCTATAAATATGAAACTGATTAAATAGTAAAAATGACATTCAAGGCTTTTGTTTGAACACATATTTCTAAATGCATTGATTATTGTGTAAAGCTGTATTGAGCAGCTGTAAGTGGCTGTACTGTAGGTGTTTCTGCATTAGGCTTTTATATTTTCTGGCCCTTGTTAATCTGTATGTTAATTGAATTTTGAATTTGCTGAAATAAATCTTTTATATTTCCTGGTTACCACTTTGTCGTCGTTCGTTCCTCTCTTCACATCAACATGACCACGTGTCCTCACAGAGAGCTTGTTAGTAGAGAGGTATAGTTCAGCTAAAATTGCATAACTTTGACCAGGAGAGGTTGTGACATCCAGGAGTTCATTTGTTTTGTATGATAAACACACACTCTCTTTCTCTCTCACACACCCCCACACACCCATGCATACATACACGCACGCACATACACATTCTCACAAACAAATGCCAATACACAAAAGATAATGACACACAAACAGTGTATTCTCTCCTGGTATATTGAACATTATACTGAATGTTCTGCAAATGCTACTCCATTGTCATTTCTGGTGAAAATGTTTTATTGTGGTTCAATGTAGGAGAGAAACAGCTTTGGTGTGTACAGGTGTTTATAAAATGAAGCCAGGCAAATTGGTTGGAAGACATTGAGTGAGACATCGTCGTTGGCAGCTGCACACCGTACCTGTAACACAGGGAAGGAAAACATTTCCTCTAAGATTGTAGGATGTATAGAATTTCAGTCACCATAGAAATAAAATAGGACAAATGATAAAATGCTAAATCTAAACAGTAACAAGATAAGCAATGCCAACACTATAATAAAACTAGCAAAACAGCAACATCGTCCGTTTGAAATGTGAAATATGTCCGTCTGATGAAATGTCTTCCTTAAAACCTTTAGGGTTTGGCTCATTGCCAATTGCTCTGTCACTGAACTCTTCATTTTCCACAAATGGTTTAGTTTCAGTGACCAGCTGTCCACTTAAAAAAACTAGGCCCCCACTGATTTCACCTGCCAGTCTACAATTGAATCGATTAAAAAAGGTCACCTCTTTCTAAAGGAATCATGTGTCATAGAGCACATTACAGAAAATGAGATCATTAGTTGATCTGACTGATTAAATGTCCTGGGATGTGAATATGGGACATTTATTGTTCATGGCATGCATAGCTATTTCTGACATAATATAGCCTTAGAGTGGAGTAAATCAAGCTGTCACACACACTGTAAACCAGCACACACGCTGTAAACCAGCACACACAGTGGGTCCCCAGCACACACACTGTAAACCAGCACACACAGTGGGTCCCCAGCACACACAGTGCAAACCAGCACACACAGTGTAAACCAGCACACACAGTATAAACCAGCACACACAGTGTAAACCAGCACACACAGTATAAACCAGCAGACAGTGTAAACCAGCACACACTGCAAACCAGCACACACAGTGAGTGCACAGGACTGAGGTTGGGAATCAGTGATCTACGTCCTGCGATTAAGAAATTACTCCCTTGAAACTACTGACATCTAGTGGACATATGTAAGAGATACAATTTGGCCTTTTTGTCACAATTTTATTGACATTATTATGAAAACCAAACTGTAAAACTGGTGAGAAATAACTTTAGCCAAAGTAATTGTTTCTAGAATACACGCAAGCTCACTGAAAAGCAACACCGAGTTATGAGTCATGACGTTCTTTTAAAAAATATATTATTTTTTTACTTTAAAAAACTACAATGTATTGGCAACAGTGAAAAGAACAAACAAAATAAAGATATCCATAGATATACAAACATTAACAACAAAATGGATGTGCCAGGGTATTAGTTACATATAATCTTATACTTATCAAAAATAATACATGTTTTAACAGCCTTTTTATTCCTAACTTTACTTAAAGTAGTGCCATACTGAATTAAGTCATTTACAAAATGAAAATAACTTGGCTTGGAATCTGTCCATTTTTTTCTTATGGATCTGCAATTTCCCCTAATTATCAATAATTGTATTAAATAACACACGTCTTCCTCCATCTTGTCATTTCTGAAGTAAACCATAATATCATTACCATAGAGCTCTATGACATGCCCAGTTTTTCTCCTTATAAAATGCTGTACATCAATCCAAAACATTCTACTCTAAATACAATGACAGGACAAATGAAAAATTGTTCCTTTTTCCTGTCCACAGAAATCACAACAATATCCTATATTCAACTTGAATCATTCTAAAACAGGATCAGATCAGATCACCACAAAATCTTGCTGGGGGTGAAATTGACTTCAGTACGTCATGGCGTTCTCGCGGTGCCACGAGCAACGTTAGCTCGCGCCACACATACCACCATTCCTCGCCGCGATTCACCCATTTCGTTCATAAAGCTGTTTTCAAAACAAGTATCTCAAAGCGCTGTGCAGGATTTACAAAAATGTATAATGCAGTGCAGTGGCGGCTGGTGACCAAAATATTTGGTGAAGCAATCACTCAATCAACCCCCCTTTTCAAAACAGCGCTCACTGTCTTTATATGTGTATAAACAACATGTAATTTAGCAGATAAACCAAGCAAATTATGCCCATGAGCTTTTATTCAAAAGACATGTAACTGACATAACAATCTCTCTTCTTATCAAATTACTGGTCAAATTATTTTATGGGGGGAGAGAAGCGGAGTTGATAGATAGTAAGCAAACAGTAACGTTAACATGAGTTGCATCTTGGTATTTATTAAAGAATCGTGAAGTTAATTGGCATCAGCTCTCCAAGTAACGTTAGCCTATTATCTAACGTAAACTATCTTGCGGTGTAATGTAATAACTTTAACTACAACACAACATGATTTATAACTTAAATGTTGTGTAGCATGGTTCTGTTAATGGTCTTTCGATGTTAGGACATGAGCTCCTTTAGATATTGTGGCGAGCGTGCGTTGAGTGGTGTATTAAAGAAGGAGTCCGAGTCCAGTAAGAATGCAAAACTGACTACATGGGTAGCCACTTTACGAAAGGAAGCGATAATTACCCATGCTCCATACACCGCACAGCTATGGATAATATCAGTTGCAAGCATCCGTGTTCCGTACACCGCTCAACTCCAGATGTTGCCTAAAATGGAGGTCTTGCCGGCCTACCGAGTCCTTAGAAGGACACGAGAGACCGTTGAAATGCCTTCCCCAGATGTCACAGTCAGTCAGAAGGTAACAGTTTGCATAATTCTATTAAAGCTGGTAAGTAGTCTAGACTAGTAGTGTTGGCACACTGCCCCATGGCTTCTGCTGCTTTGCTGTGGCTAATGTTGGCTTCATAATGTCATTTGAGGATCCCACACTTTATGCCCTAGTAAGCCTATGTAGACCCTGAAATGTCATTGTGAGACGACCATTAGCTGCAGCAGAAGCTAAGGGGCAGTGTGCCAATGCTATTTGTGTTATTGTAATGTGAATGAAATTGGCTTTTTTACTTGAGTATTGTGTGTTATATCATGTGTTTGTAGAAATGCATTGTTTTTATGTGGTTGCAAAAGACTGCAAAGAAAATGTCCTCCGAGGACAGTAAGTACATCACTGATTATGAAATGTCATGCGCAGAAATCAGACAGATGTGTTGGTGATTTATTTAATAATATTTATTAAAGCCACAGGCCTCTGGGGAGTGGGGGGTATGAATGTATTTACAATATAAAATGCACAACATTAAATGGAAAAGCCAACCGAAATTATACTCTGAAAAAAATGATAGTCACCTTAAACCAATGAAAGGTTTAAATTAAATGAGAAATATAAATAATCATGGTGCAGAAGCTGCTCAGGCTGGACTGGGGCAGGCCGCTGGGCAGCCAGCCTCTCCCGCGCTCCCTGACCCTGCTGCTCGTTCCGCCCCGGGCACGGTGGTGGGACCTGAACACCATCGACATCGTCCTCTGGCTCCAGGACATCGCCAGACAAATGTTGTGGAGGGCCGTGCAGGCAGTGACCCACGTCAGGGACGAAGGTGAGGTGTGGTCCCTGTTCCATCTGGGCGTACACAGGAACACATGGTAAAGTGTTTGCATCATACACTGAGCTTATCATTTCAGGGAATTAGTTGCCTCAGTGTAACACATGGGCTTTCTTTATGGCCCCTTTGTGTTACATGCGTTTAGTAACCTATATTACAATTTATCACAGGCAGGATGACTTTAAGAGCACAGTTTACTGCCTCATATGCAGTTCAAGAGGTAGCTATTACTTCAGCACAGTTTGATTACGCTCATTACTGGCTTTGTAAAACTATTGCAGGATTGCTATAAATGCATGAATGTGATAAACACAATTCGCGGTACAACTCGAGTGTAGGTGGTAATTCGCTCCTGTTCCAGTTGCGCAATTGTGTGGTTCAGACGTGCTGGCCTCCTCTCCATGCGGTTATTTTGGAGGCGACTCCAAACACGCATAGCTACCGGTAAGGCAGCTTCCATTATGGGGAATAGGGCAATATGGATAAGAGAAACGTGAAAGGAAACATTGATCAAGCTCTGGCAATCTCTATTGATGTTCTAGGGGCATGCACGATTAGCCTCCCTTCAATACCAAGGAAATCTAATTGGGAAACTGAATTCATATATGACTCAATTAGAGGAATTGTTATGTTTTACATATTGTGGCGAGCATGCGTTGGGCGGTGTATCAAGGAAGGAGACAGAGTCCAGGTAGAATGCAAAACTGGCTACGTGGGTAGCCACTTTATTAAAGGAAGTGATAATTATCCATGCTCCATACACCGATCAGCGATGGGTAATATCAGTTGCAAGCATCCGTGTTCCGTACACTGCTCAACTCTGGATGTTGCCTAAAATGGAGGTCTTGCCGGCCTCGCAGGATCGCTACAATATATTAAATGGGTAAATCTGTAATACATAATTGTCTGTTTCCGTGGAGATGCAATATAATGGACGACTGCCAAAAAATTCTATGAGTGTAATTATTAATCATCTTCATGTCCTGTAATCGCTCTTTATGCAGGTCAGGTGTCTTCATCTTATGAACCATACGATTCTTAAATGAAATAAACTATAGATCATTAATTATTAGCATTAACATTGTTAATGCTCTGATGTTTACCATGACACAAACACATACACATCTGCATGCCTGTTGCATTTAATGTATTCCAGGTTGACAAGCGTCTGTCCCATAGAAGTGATTAGTCGCCGCAAACGTCACTATAAACGTGACGTCAACACAAGGTGGCGTGTAAGTGAACAAAGACATTCCGTTTAATAATCTACAAACAAACGGAATGCACCCTCATTTTTTAAACAGTGTCTCAACATGCATACTTGCGTTCTATCTAGTGTGCATATGAAGAACAGAAGTAAATTGTCATGTGATCAAGTGCATCCCAAACTCAAGAATGCAACTTGGCAAGTACACAAAGAATTGTTAAAGTACAAGTACGTTTCACATGTATTGGATTTTAAGCACTTTGCATTCTTTCACTCTCAGTAGAGCACTGTTTTGAGTGAACTTGGAAGTGCGCTCTTACAAGTACACCAGAACGCAGGACACAAGAATGCAATTTGAGACAGCCACAGACTTCTCTGCCACGTGGGCACGGCAACCAGACCACATCTCCCCTGACAACAACCAGACCACATCTCCCCTGACAACAACCAGACCACATCTCCCCTGACAACAACCAGACCACATCTCCCCTGACAACAACCAGACCACATCTCCCCTGACAACAACCAGCTCCCTCAGGTGGACAAATTTAATATCTGCACTGCATTGTAATCATGCAGTGTATTTACATGCACCCTGGGCCGCGAAAACTCTTTTATGTAGCGATCTCCCTGGTGCTTTAAAAGTGACAAAAATAGCTAGATAGATAGCCATATGTCCCTTCTCATAAACCATCACAATATGGTACTCCGAAACTCCAAAACAACGAGAAAGTATTTAAAAACATCGCTAAAAACTGACATTTTGGTGTAAGTATTGTTTTCAGCCTAGACACCGAGGTGTCCAAACGAACATCTAACGGTCTTCATAGTACTTTAAAGTAACACAAATAGCTAGCTAGATAGCCATAGGTTCCTTCTCATAAACTATTACAACATGGTCCTCCAAAACGGCGAGAAAGTATTTAAAAACATCGCTAAAAACGGACATTTTGGCGTAAGTATCATTTTCAGCCTGGGCCCCACGGTGTCCAAACGAACATCTAGCGGTCTTCATAGTAGGGCAGAGCGGGGTATGTTGTCACACTTTTCACTCTGTCTTACCTGTACTGGGCGCAATAAATCGCAATGGTATAAATGTCATACCAAATGAAAGGTGGAAATCTTTGGCACATATTTTGTATTTCATTACATATTCATATCTTATTTCAGTATGGAGTTGTAGACAGTTAAATAGAGGGTGTGCACTTGTGACAACTTACCCCATCAGCGGGTAAATTGTCACACTATGTCATAGTATGTGGTGTAAATAGTCACATTGGATTATCAACAAATAAGAATACAACTAAATAATTGTGAATATAATAATAATACAAATTCAAAACGAAAAAAATGTGGTTAATAAAGAACTCATTCATTAAAAAACAAATGAAAACAATCATGCACAATTAAACTTCTAATCAGACTCATCTTCAGAGTTACAGTTCTGGCACAAATAAATTGCCTGGCCTGGGGTGCAAGCATCATGGGCCCACTTCTTGCATCTCACACACTACACCCAAGTCTCTTTTGGGCGGCTGTTATAAAATGGCTCCATGCAGACTAGGCAGAAGCACTCCTCTTCATCTGATGATGACTCGTCTAGTTCTCTTTTTTTTGTTGCCTTTTTGTTCTTGGCAGATCCAGATTTTGCACTTTGCTTCCCTTCCTCCAGAAACAGCCTGTTTTTAGATTGTGATTTTTCCATTTGTAGTGCTTGCTTCACGGGTGTGTCTGTTAGAATTGTGGTTTTGCACCGCTTTCCTCCATTATTAGTTTGTTTTTGGGGACCAGCTTTTGGAAATGGCCGGAGGTCCTCTGGAGTTGGTAGTCTGCTGCCAGCACTGGCATTGCTGGATAAGGATGAGCTGGCATGGGAACTGAACGGGTCTGCATCTGTGCTTGTGCCTGGCAGGGCAGGGTTGGTACTGGGGCCTGGCGGGGCAGGGCGATCCGTAACATAGGATGGCGCAAACTCAGTTTCCAAAAATACATCCCTGTTGTAAGGCTGTACCCCAGCTACCCTAAAGCCAGCCTGAATGTTCAAGGGGGTTGCAATCCCAGGAATGTCATAAATTGACATTGTTTTGTCAATCTTTCCTCATCCATGCATCACACGCTGTGTTGATGTGCCTTTTTAGCGGCCCGTAGACAGACCTGTCTAAGGTCAATCCTCTGTTTCCAACCCACGTAAACTCTATGCTACATTTTCCTCTCTCCTCACCCCTCCTCCTCCCCAACCCCCCTCCTCTATAACCGCAGATGACTTCTCATCCTTCTTTCACGAGAAGGTTGAGGTCATTCGCAACTCCTTCCCCCCTACCCCTCCCTCTCCCATCCCGCTACCTAAACCTCCCACCTCTCTGTCCTCCTTCTCACCCCTCCCTGACTCGGACATCCTTCAACTTGTCCTCTCCCACCGTCCCACCACCTGCCCTCTTGATCCCATTCCTTCCCCCCTCTTCCAGTCCATTGCTATGGACATCCTCCCCTTGTCTCTAATGTCATTAACTCCTCTCTTTCCTCTGGCTCTGTCCCCTCCTCCCTCAAATGCGCCCAGGTTGTCCCCCTCCTCAAAAAACCCTCTCTGAATCCTGCTGTCATCTCTAACTACCGACCTGTCTCTCTCCTCCCTTTTCTCTCCAAAACGTTAGAGCGGGCTGCCTATAATCAACTGTCTGCTCATCTCTTACAGAACGACCTGCTTGATCCCAACCAATCTGGGTTCAGAGCCGGCCACTCCACAGAGACTGCTCTCCTTGCGGTCTCTGAGGCTCTTCACGTCGCTAAGTCCCGATCCCTTAGCTCCGTCCTCCTCCTCCTTGACCTGTCGGCGGCATTCGACACCGTGGACCACCGGATCCTGCTCTCATCTCTCGTCGAGATGGGAATCTCTGGATCGGTGCTGACATGGTTTGAGTCCTACCTGGCTGACCGGTCCTACCAGGTGGCCTGGAGAGGATCCCTCTCCTCTCCCCGCACCCTCTCTACCAGTGTCCCGCAGGGCTCGGTGCTAGGCCCTGTCCTATTTTCTCTGTACACCAAGTCACTTGGCTCTGTTATTTCTGCTCATGGTTTTCCTATCACTGTTATGCTGATGACACTCAACTGTTTCTCTCCTTCCCTCCATCTGATACCCAGGTCCCGGCACGGATCTCTGCATGCCTGGCTGACATCTCCGCATGGATGTCCACCCACCACCTGAAGCTGAACCTGGGGAAGACAGAGCTGCTCTTCCTCCCAGCGAAGGGCTCCCCGATGATTGATGCGTCAATTACCGTGGAAGGCTCCATAGTGTCTCCGTCCCAGTCTGCCAGGAGTCTCGGGAAACCTTGGACAACCAGCTGTGCTTCTCGAGCCATATTGCAGCGATCTCCCGGACCTGCCGTTTCTCCCTCCACAACATCCGGAGGATCAGACCGTTCCTCACCCAAGAGGCCACTCAACTCCTGGTCCAGGCCCTGGTGATCTCACGTCTGGACTACTGCAATTCCTTGCTGGCAGGCCTTCCGGCCTGTGCCATCAAGCCACTGCAACTAGTCCAGAACGCTGCTGCTCGCCTGGTGTTCAACCAGCCGTTCACCCACGTCACCCCTCTACTCTCCTCTCTGCATTGGCTCCCCATCGCAGCACGCATCAGATTCAAGTCACTGGTGCTGGCTTTTCAAGCGGCCAGAGGTACTGCTCCCCGTACCTCCAGTCACTCATCACGCCCTACACCCCGTCCAGACCCCTCCGCTCCGCCTCCGCTGGCAGACTGACTGCCCCATCCCTCCGGGCGCCTGGCAGCCGCTCCTCGCGGTCTCGCCTCTTCTCTGTCCTGGTCCCTCGATGGTGGAACGACCTCCCGCAATCGGTCAGGACTGCGGAATCACTTCCAATCTTCCGCAAGAGACTCAAAACCCACCTCTTCAGACTCCACTACCACTGAACACTGTCCATCTAGTCAATCTGTCATCACCACTGTTTACTTGTTCAAAAAAAAAAAAAAAAAAAAAAAAAAAACCCACTAACCTTTTCTTTCCCAATGTTACAGGTATGATACGCAGATGCCTGCAATGATGTCTTTTGCCGTTTTACTGCACTGATCTTGTACGCTAACTTTGATTGTTCTCACCTTGTATTAATGCACATCTTGTAAGTCGCTCTGGATAAGAGCGTCTGCTAAATGCTTAAAATGTAAAATGTAAATGTAAGGGTTGAAGCCGATGAGAACAGTGGGGTGGGAATGACAACATAATTATGCCGTTTTCTTTGGCATAATTGAGTCCATCAATGGACATATGAGATTCGTGGTTGTCCAAAAGGAGTAAACATGGTTTCTCCTTTGAGCATTTTGTATGCTCAATGAAATGTTTCGGGAAGTCAACAAAGTGCACATCCTTCATCCACCCCGAGGGATTTGCCCCTCCTTTGCTGCCAGGTGGTCCGTTGACAAAAAAATAATCGCGGAAGTTGACACGGGGAAATATGAAATATGGAGGTATACTATTTCCTGTGGCTGAGAGCACAGGCCAGTGTGACAAGCGTTCCCCTTTCAGCGGAGGTCAGTGACCCTACTTGTTTGAATCTGTGTCTGGCCACTACTTTGTCAGGTTTATGGACCGTGGTCACCCCAGTTTCGTCGACATTCCATATATCCCCTGGTCCAAATTGATGTCTGTCTTGCACATTTGCTAAATTGTCGAAGAAGGCATTAACATTTTCTCGGTTGAAGCTACTAGCTCTGGCAAGGCTAGTTGCCTCTGGCTTTCTAAGTGATAGCTTCAGGTTCCGTTTTAAGAAGGCAGTAAACCACTCCGAGCTGGCCTTTTCTTTTTCTGCCCACATTGGTGTGAACTGGTAGGCAAGTCTTTTGATCTCACTTGGCGACAGACCACTGCAACCGGGGTTCGATTCCACCGGCCGCGCTAGTATCGGCTCTGGCCGGGAGCGCCATTAGGGAGGGGGGATGGAAGCCGATATGAGCTCGCTGTGTATAGGAGTGGCTCTGTGTACCGACCGGAGTTACAGTCAACAGGCTTGGCGAGTGCCGGCTCAGAGGAGGCAGTACATCACCTTTGTCACTGCTGGTCTCAGGGCTACGGCAGCGAACTCACAATACGAGGGGGGGATTGATGTGAAAAAGAGAGGGTGTAATTGGCTACTAAATTGGGGGAAAATTTTATCAAATCTGGAACAAATGTATTCAAAAAAATAAATCACACCATAATCACTCCACAATCACAGCATAATCGCACTATAATCTCAGTAATCACCAGGATAACCCATTTACACCATAAGCACACTGTAATCACACCACAATGACACAGGTGTGCATTTGTAAAAACATGTCCTTTATTCATACACAGCACACAACTTTAATGAATTACAGTGCACAGCCGCTCAGGGCCTACTTCAATCGCAAGGTCATTTAATTGAACAATTTAATTCAGATGTCTATCGCAGCAAAAATTTAAAATGATTGAGGCATTCTCTGTTTGCTGTAAAAGCCCTGTTTTCCAAACCTTGGCCCAGGAGCCCACACCAAGGGGCCAATCACCAGGGCTCGACTGATCCGTTAATCACACATTGATCTGTATTTGACATCTCTACATATTTAGCTTTAGCCCCCCCTGTCTTTCACCTCAGCCCCCTGAAAATGTTTAGTCATTCTTTTCTAAGAAAACATTTTTAATTAATATCTATTTTTAAAATACCACAGATAGAGAGAGAGGGTGGTATTTCAATTTTGAGAGCGACCACCATTGTTTTGTTTTTGTTTTTGGGGAATGTAACAGTAAATTAATTAAAGATGTATGCTTGTGCTTTGCATGTGTACATCTCACATTCTCATTGGGGGCTGAGCGCCCCTAAAGGTCAAATCCTAGAATCGCCCCTGGACTGCAGACTGGACTGG
>JAINUG010000068.1:2121678-2206678 GCA_029706075.1 Aldrovandia affinis | reverse complement strand
CGCACACACACACACAAGAACAATTAATCTAAAACACTAAGGCAAAAATCCCAGAACAAAGTTAAATCTGTGGAGAGTGTTCAATATCTTTGGAGCGTGGGCATTATGACATCATAACTAAAGACAGGTGTGTGTGTGTCTGTGTGTGCGTGTGTGCGTGTGCACAACCTGAGCGCAGATTTGTCATAGTAGCAGGGTAGTCCAGGTTGTTGGGGTTGTGTGTGGTCACCCCAATCTCGATCGACCCTGACCACTTGTCCACCAGCTTGTCAATACGGATCTGAACAGGAGATGCAGGGAAATAACAGGGCATCAAAAACACATCACCTGACGTCACGTTATGTTACATTACGTTACAATGAAAAATAGCCATTTCCTCCTTCTGCTGAAGCAAACAATTTTCTTAAAACATTTCCATAAAACACTGCACTTCTGCAGAGTAACCTGCATTACTTGTGTTCAAACATTTACAGGTAGTTTGAGTTTAAACCATAACTTTTAGGGTTTCCGATAGGCACACACCAGCAATCTACCTGGGAATCTGAACTATCAGCAAGGGCCAAACTAACGCTCACAACTGGAAGAAAACTCCTTCCTCACCCCCAACCACCCTTCTACATTTACATTTACTTTAGGCATTTAGCAGACGCTCTTATCCAGAGCAACTTACACAGTTGTACATTTCTTAACATACAATCCATTTATACTGCTGGATATTTTACTGAAGCAATTCAGATTAAGTACCTTGCTCAAGGGTACAACGGCAGTGCCCCACCTGGGAATTGAACCTGCAACCTCTGAGTTACAAGCCCAGTTCCCTAGCCATTACACTACACTACACTGGCGCTTCTCACCTCAAACATCTCATTCTGTCTGAGCGGGCGGTTGGTCATGACCACGCCGTTGTTGAACTCGTCCAGCGGCCTGCGGCGTTCCGCCGTCTTGTTGTTGTTGCTCAGCTTGATCAACGTGCCGCACTTCTCGTGGAACAGCAGCGCGTCATTGGTCATCGTTAGATCTCCTCCTGTCCCGAGCCTGGCCCCGCCCCCTCCTCCATCTGCCGGGCTGTTGTTGGCGCCGTCTCTTCCACCACCTCCCCCCACCCTCGCTGCCTCCTCCAGCTCCCCCGCCATTGTGATTTGCTGCCCAGCCCCTGGAACCCTCTGATCCCCTGCCACCTCCACTTCCTGCAGCCCCGCCTCCTCCTCTTTCCCCTTCCCCCTCCTCTTCGGAACGGTAGAGGGACACGATGGCATTGTTGAACACGTCAAATAGCTGGTGTTCTGTCAGCACTGTGGAGGGAAGGGAGAGAACATAATTCCAGTAGGAATATGAATAATAGTCCAATCATAATAATATCTGTACATAGATACCCATGTTGGGACTCATTGGGGTGACATTGGACCAATATATATATATATATATATATATATAATATGATTCAGATTTGGAAAATAACTTAACATTCATCATTAGGACTGATTCCAACTCCAAAGTGGATCTGGCAACTCACACGATAACAATAAGGATTGTTACCTTTACTTTTTTTTTTAAACAAGTTACTGAGGTTATACTTTGTTAGTAATACATGCTAATTAACTGTACATTTCCTAGAACCAGGTTCTAATGAATGTTGATTCTTTAAGAGCATCATGAGGAAATTACACAACCGGACACAGAAATAGCCTACCACATACTATAAAACAGGTCTATGTTATAGAAGGTTTGGGCCTTTGTGCATATATAAAGACAATACTGAACAGCAGCCTTTTTCAAATAAACTGTTTGAATGCACAGACATGAAGAGCATTACAAATAAGAAATCGTATAGGCTAGCATTTGTTGCATTGTCTAGATAGACTACACGTGCCTTATCAATGTGGTTCTCTTAAAGATTGACACTGGACAAATAAAACCTCTCAGAGGATGAAAACTCAAATGGAATAACAGTTTCAAACCGCATCCTTCCAGAATATGCATCATGGGTTATCGTCGTCTCAGGGAAAGTGTCTCTATGTTGTGAACAAGATCCAAAAGGCTTTGGCTAATGGCAATGTCAATCCATGACAGCCATGTCAACTCAACCAGAGCCATTAAAAAAGTTCAAAACTTTCTATTCATTCTTCTCCCCCACTTTGACCTGTGACCTTGCAAAGTTTGGCATTAAGCGAAAAGTGAGCTTGACTAAAAATGCCATCCTGTGTTGAATCATTTGTAGCAATTTGTAATGAATAGGACTTCTGAGGAAAGAAAAACCCAGGAACCCATACCTAATCTTTTTTTTGGCAAAATATGAGAGGATTGGGTAACGAAATGTCCAATTTCATGTCAAGTTGGATTGGAATATCCCTCATTTTATTTTTTATTTTTCATAAATAGTTTTGCTCACCGGTCTCAGGCTCTAAGGTGCTGGGAATCTTCTCTGGTCTGCTAACATTACAAGGCAACTCATACTCTGAGAGGGAGAGAAGGAAGGAAGGAAGGAAGGATAAAAAGCTGGACTACTGATTGGTTTGCCAGTGAAAAAAGCAACACCCTGGCTCTCTACCTAAAAGATATAAGACCAAAAACCTAATTGGAGCAATGCCATCAGGCCAAACCCTGACATATACACACACAATTTTATGCATGGAAACTGAGATACACACAACCTCAAATAGAGACCATCCATGAAATATTGTTACACACCTGCGTGCAGGCGAGAACAAATACACAAAACAGGAGAAACAGAGCCCCTGCCTGAACACACAAACACCCAAGCACCTCAATAAGTCAGCCCCCCTTACCTTCCTCTGTGGAGATAGTCTCAGCAGCAGTGTTAACGACCTCCAGCGCAGTCTCTGTCCTTTCCGTCCGGTGGCAGGTTTTGCTCTCCACCTCCTCCCCCTCAACATCTGCACCGAGTGGCGGCGGTTCGCAGCTAACCACCGTGACCTGGGTACACTTTCCGTACAGATCCACCACGGCCCAGAGGCGTGCAGGGAGTCCGTTAGCCGCGGCGCCGCAGTCCTGCCCGTTCACCCACAGGTGCAGCTCTCCGTGGCCGTTCCTCTGAATGCCCACGCGGTCGCCCTCCCCGAGTTGGTCCAGGTCGCGGCCGTACTCCTCCAGCACCGAGCGGCCATCCCTGAGCACCGAGCATCCGGACACAATCCAGGAGCCACCCTTCATTCCCGTTGCGCTGCTAGGGAAGTCCAGACCAGCTGGGTCCAGCGCCGTTACGCCAATCTCGATGGAGCCGCTCCAGGAGTTCACCTGTCAGGATGGGAAAGAGAGAGCCGGGAGCTGTCAGTGATGATGATGAGGAGGAGGAGGAATAAATGGGGACCTGTTCGCTAACGTTGGCTACCTCAGACAGACGGACCTGATGCGCAAACACACAAAAAAGAACCAAAGAACAAAACAACAACAAAAAACTGTTAACGTTACCACACATCCAAAGTGTAAATAGTTGTAAAACATTGTGTTACCAAACGCAGTATTTCTAGCATTAGCTATGCATGTGCTTCAATGCAATGCATGTGCATGTCACTAACACCCAAAAGCATTGTTACCTGGCTTACGAGATCTTCATTACGAAGGCAGCTCCATACGATAAACTACTGACCTAGCAAGCTAAAAAATGTACTTCCATCACATCTACACCTACCTAATGCCAACTACGGTTAGCTAGCTCGCTGGTAATAAACAGTACTACAAGTAGTGGTGCAGACACAAGTATCAAATGTGTGTATTCGCTAAAGTTAGTTAACGTTAGCTAACAAGCAAGCTATGTCTGACATGTCCATCCAACATCAACCAGATATTATTAGCTACCAAGGTAACTAGCACGTAGATGATACAAGCTACGAGGTTACCAACCATCGAGTTAGCTGTACAAATAAACACAGAAGCCAAAGCCATTTCTGCAACACTCGGTTGTCAAACCATTCATGTCCAGTTTCACGTCTGAGCCAGGTACACATCAGCCTTTTAGCGTTATTCTCGCTATGTGTCCCACTATCTAGTTAGCTAACGTTAGCGAGCTATCACTTAGCAGCAGCGGCAGTTTACGAGCCACTCTGGGGTCCAAGCTAACTCGTTTAGCTTGACAGCCAGCTAGCTTGGTTTCGGTTACCTTCTTGTCGATACGGACAGTAAATATATCAAGGTCCCTTAGCGGCTCTCGACTCAGGACCAGTCCGTGGTTGAACTCCTGGACCGGTTGGTAGCGCTGGGCGGTTCTGTTGGAGTTCGACAGGCCGACCAGCTTGCCGCTGCGCGGATGCAGCTCCGCCGCCATTTTCGCAGGCGGCTTATTTCGCGTTACTTTGCGACAATACGGACAACAAATCCAGCCCTTTTCACGTTCATGGCTAACCGGTTAGGAAGCCAGTGTCAAACGACGAGCCTGCAACCAGGTGTATCGTCGTTTGAGGGCATCGTTCTGCGTACAATCAAGCGTGGATCAGCAGGTATTTAGGTTTCCATCACGACAATCGCCAGCCCGTGTGCACAAGCGCATGTACACTGTGATGAATTCAATGCCAGCCTAGTGGACGACCTCAAGTACGACCGCAAATACGGCAGGCGGAGATATGTGAGGACAGGCGTACTCAGAGACCGGCAAAAGCTGTGATCAAAGAGAATCTTTGGCATACTTCACGTACTCAGCTATTTTCTATATTACATGAAACGAATGGATTAATCACCGAATAACATGCGGTTTCAGATTACATGCCAAAATTAACTAGTTTAATGGGCACAAATTCCCCAGAATTAAAAAATATATGTAACAATTTTCTATCCCTCTCGCATTTATCTCTTCAAACATAATCTCTTAAATCAGGTGTGCCGTTCAAATCTGACACCACCAACACATTGGAAAAAATAAAACTGAGAATTGTAACGAGCTGTTAGTTGTTCTTAATTAGACACATAATGTCTATAGAAAGGTTGATTTACCCTCTTATAGCCATATTATGTCAGAAATAGCTATGCGTGCCATTAAGAATGCATGTCCCATATTCACAGGTGTAAATCAGAACTAACAGAACTAAAATACAATACAAAACAGGAATATGAAACTGTCAGACCAGAGAAAGCAACAATTAATTTTTCCACGCTAGGAACATGCTTCTTAGAGCGTTGGAATAAAAAAAATTTAGGATACGGAGATCCTGCACTCTTCTGGCCTAAGAGAAGAAAGAAGGAAAAGCTTACAGCACCTGGTATTCCCAGGCGGTCTCCCATCCAAGTACTAACCAGGCCTAACCCTGCTTAGCTTCTGAGATCAGACGAGATCGGGCGTGTTCAGGGTAGTGTGGCCGTTAGCATTTGAGTGTGTGTTAGAAAATCTTCTTATAGCGCACCAGGGTGTCTGTGTCTCATGCGACATTGCTGTTTTTTTAGTGCAAAATATTTATGTGCTGTTTTTGTTTTTATTTTTACATCCCCTTCTGTTTCCATTTTCTCAAGTTGGCTAAAACACAGGTACGTCGCACTTATTGAGGTGTACTGTATATCAGAAATAAAATATAGTAGAAAACAGGGAAAGTAACGGATTCGTGAACATGACACTGTCAGAAAAGAGAAAGTAACAATTTAGCCATTCTAGAAACATGCTTATTAGAGCTCTGAAATAAAACATGAATTCTAATAAGATCTTTGAAATAAGCGCTCAGGCAGTGAGTTTATTATTATCTTCCTTCTACTTCCATTTTCTTAAATGTGACTTACAATTATAACACATCACGAAAAATGTTAATATCCAATATCTATCTAAACTATTTAACTATTTCATAAGTAACAACATGACCAAATATTGACATTGTTATCACCCTTAGATAGCCTATGCATTTCCTAGAGATTTGTGGGAGTTTGTGAGAAGGGACACTAATGCGAGATTCAGAAAACAGTGCAGAACAAAGATTTGTAGTTTGGGAGGTTTTTCCTACACAACTTCATTTCCAAGTGAGAAGAGTTTTGGACCATCATCTGTTTAAGAATAAAAATTTTTTATTTTGTTACCTCCAGACGTTTCTTCCTTCGTCGATACTGGGTCCATGGAAACCGAATTAATGGGAATTGGGACAAAATGTAGTTCACACCTATTTCGCCTTCTGATGTTCTTACTTGCAGCTGTTAACAAAAAAATAGGCATTTGTTGGCAACCGTTGTATGTTGGCAATAAATGGATTGCACGTTGAGTTGAACGAGAAAGACCTCCAGGGGTCAGTGTTGGGAGTCAGCCCGTGTGAGTTTCTCAAAACCTGTGGTCAAGCAGAGCTGTAGGCTACTTCCAGCTGCCACCCCATGCCTGGTTCAATAAATAAGTTTAAATAAAAATCGAGGGTTCAATTCATCCTTTGTGTGTCTGACTCTTCTGTGGAAATTGACATCTTGGCTGGTATATTTATTATTGTGCGTACAGTATTTACATTTTTTGGCGGATGGTGTGTGTATATTGTTTTAAAAACATGTTTGTATCGTCTCTCTCATGTGAAGTGTCTACCACTGTTGCGATAAATCTCGTTTGGTGCAGTATTCAGCAAAAACAGGTCACGCTAATTAAAGCGTTCACATTGCAGGTTAGTTACTACTTAAGTCCGATAGATGGCTATTTAATGGACAATCTTTAATGAGAAATGCTAAAAAAGATGTGTTCAGTAATCTTTAATCACAAATCTTACTTGCAGCACCACTAAATTGTATTGCATTAATTTTACCTTGTGTTTATCTCAATTGCTCACCGACCTTGCCCTTCAGAGTTATACTACTAATAATACATATTTTGAAAACGACAAGACTGAAACCTGTGGATCATAACCGCTAGGTTGTAACGGTATTGTTCGCGCATTGAAACCAGAAGCACATAATGCAGAACTGGGACACCTCGTAGGCCCACGAGTGAAAGCGAAACAGCATGAACAGCAAACCGTAGGCTATGTTCGTAAAGTGAACAACCGTGAATGTTGTGCAATGTGCTCACTTTCACATTGATGACAGGACACAACGGTCCGCTCTTGCCATATTAACTAGGCTAGTCTTTTTTGTTACAGTCGATAATCATTCAGATATTTTCAGAACTGTTGCCAACTACACTAGGCTAGAGGATTTTTTTTGTTTAATCACGTGGAGCTTTAATATAGTGACAAGTTTTTTTCTTTTTAGAAATTGGAATTTACTTTGTGAAGGGAATGACTCACGTAAACGGGAAGTATTATCGAAATTGGAGGTAAAGTACGTTTTTAAGGAACTTAAGTAGAGTGGTCGCATAGTTCTTAAGCTTGATATACATATTTATGCAAATGTGAAATACTCAATATTTGGTTTAAACGTAGGCTAGGTAAAGTAAATACATTGCCAGCCCTACATGTGTCAGCACTGTAGCCTATTTGTCTGACATTGATTTCCCTTTATTAGTAAGTTGCACACAAATGTTTCCAAGGGAGACGTTTGGTATTTTGTATTTGTTTTCTGTATAATATCTAACTGATATAATATTCATATCCTCAAGTGATACCCTTTCTAATGTTAATTGCACAGCTTAATGTATAAGCCTGTATCCTTTTGTTGGCTGTACTACAATTGCAATCTTACAAAACCAATACTCCACATTGCTTGCTTAGTCAGATATTAATGAAAAGGCCTACAGCTTTGTCTGGTTTGATTGACATTTACTGTCAGACTGATACAGAGTGATTAGCCAGTAGACTTGTCCATAACGTTGTCACGGTCACTGAAGATGCGTCTCACAAGGGGTCGAATACGCCGTTGCCACCAAATGTCAGTATACTCGCTGCGACTTTAGGTCTGTTCGTTTAATGACGGTCCACGCCAGATGGGGGAGTTTGCTAGTCGCTAGATTACGGAACCTCAAATATAAATAATAACGAAGCAAACATCGGCAAGGGCCGAATGTGCAACGCAGTTATGCAGTTATGTACAAAATAACCCTATGTTTAAACCGTCATACCTTATGATAGGATCCTGTAACAGACATAAGGATGTGTGCTCCAGAAACTGGAAATGTCATTTCTCATTGTAGCATCAAGTGACTGAATTTTATTTTTTGATGTTGTAGACCATGGCATAGGCGCCGATGCCCGAGCACCCACGGAGAAGGCCGAGCACCCACGGGGAAAATTATGCACGGAACCAAATTTACATTGATTTGATAGCAAACTCCACCTAGCATACGCTGCGCGGCACCCACGGGCAGAAACATAAATCGGCGCCTATGGACCATGGGTTAGCCGGGCCTACATTACATTAAAACAACTATGCATCAGCAATTGTCGTTACTAAGCAGGGTTCATGTTCTTTTGATGATAACTTCGAATACATGGTGTCTGACTATCCGTATTAATACACTGTAGCTAATTAGCAAGCTGGTTAACTGGATTAGCCTATGTCACAAAATAACGTCTGAATAGACAACGTCAAATAACTCATGAGGATTTTGGTAGCAAGCTACCGTTAGCTATCTACAAAAGCGGTGCATTTCCCCAAGAACAAAGTTTACAACTGGATTCGCAGGGGGGAAGCTACCTAGAGCTAACGACGTAAGTAGGGAACCAGCTGGACGCGACGATAAAATGTAAAAAGGAAACAAGCGGCCCAAATGAGATAAGTAAAAAACGCAACCAATTGTTGACCAATTGCAGGCGATGGTGTATTGGGAGGGGCTGTGCGAAAGGTTAGACAGTTCGGCTAGCCATCCTGCACACTGCAGGCGATGATCCTTATGCTGCGGCTCAAAATAAATTGTAAGTATCCAATTGAAGTGTATTTTATTTGTTTTGCTGCATAAAATCCGAGGGGCCCAGAATTTTTTTCAAAACAGAAAATGGCATATTTTTCCAACCCCCGTCTATCAATATTGAAGCCCATAGGCCTATATGTTTTGCTGCATATACAGCCAAAAAAATGGCATACCAATCTATCAATATTGACATAGGCCTACTTTCAGACAAGTAAAACCTCACTGAAAAATGTGAGAGAAATAAAAACATTTTTAAATTACCTGTAAACAGTTAAGTTAAGGACAAAGAGACAGTATAGTTCAATTCAATTGAGGCCAATTGTTTAAAAAAATGTTGAGAAGGAGAATCTGATCCATTTTTTTTTCTGCAGTCAAAAACAGTAGAGCCATGTGTGTCACAGTTTTGGGGGGCAGTACTCCTGTTCCTGTTTCTTTCTGCAAACATTTTCAAAAGTTTATTGTCATTTAAGTACATATATTTTTACTGTCCTTATCATTGAGAATGTTTTTTATTGACTACAATATGTAATTCAGTTCATATTATACAGCTTTAAGTTGTGTGTGTGTGTGTGTGTAGTTACTCCTGTCTGTCTGCGCTTTTAAGCACCTTGAAAGGCATTATGTAAACGTAATGTTCTGTTCTATTCTTCTGTGCAGGTAGTGATGGCCAGCTCTCCTCCACTTCATTTGACCTCTTAGTCTAGCTTTGGATGAGCTGGGGGCTGGAGGAGGACAAACAGATTTGGATAATAAGATAAATGAGTGAAAAAAAACAATCAAAGATGATGTCCCTCTATGATTCAGCCCACCAACCCCTGTTTTCCTCCAAACCCCAATCCCAAGAAAACCACCACTACCCAAAGACTCACGCTTCCCCCTGCTGGCAGAGAGGGGCAGCGCAACAAATATCCTGGATGGCAAAGTGAAGCAGATTGTGAACCACTTCAACCAGCCAGAGAGCACAGTGGCTGGACAGAAGACAAGAGAAGAGAGGGATCAGTCCTTCAGGGAGCCAAAAATGGCCGCCAACGCCAAACACAGACCCCCACAGCTGTCCCAGAAGAATAGTCACTCGCAGCGGAAGGGGGAAGTGAAAGACAAGTGGAAAACTTGCATAAACACCATACTAATCAGTCGGCAAGAAGGGCGGACAGGTAGATCCATTAAATTTTCTTGCATATTACGGTATGCTGCATCATATATCTGTTACTTCGATGAATGTATGGTACGGTTGTTTGGGCTTTGGACTATTTGCCTAAGAGGACCTGACACTGAGGACGTCCAGGTTGCGATGTGTCAGTTTCTGAATTTGTAGCAGGAGAAGCACATTTTTTTTACTTCTGGCCCTCTCCCTACACAAGGATGGTATCGTATTTTTTGTTGCTAACGCCTCCTAACACCTTTTCTTCCCTCCCTTCACTCTCCATTGCTTCTGCATTCCCCCCCACTGTCTCCAGTCTCTCCCTCCCCTTTCCTTCTCTGTCTCACTTTTCACCCTGTGTGTTACAACAGCAGCAAGAAACAGTTTAGGTCAGCAAATGAGGTCTGTTGGAAAGAGGAAGTTTGCAAAAAAGCAGAAAGCCGGGTTGCATTTTGTGACGTGAAGGAAATAGACAAAAAGGGTAACTTCCACTTAGTGGTGCTCAGATCACGAAGATTCAACGCGGAACAGAAAGAACCCTGTGCCTTCAGGCGATTGTGTGAGCTGTTCGAGATGAGTGGCGTCCACAAAAGGAGCAACCAAGTTACAGTGTTAAAAATTTGCAACGATCAAATATTAATTCTTAGGGACTTCATGTTCAAGTTACATGCTGTATCAGTGGCATAGAAAAATGGTTTGAGGTTTGACTTGCAGAAATGAGGGAATTTTACAATGTTCCATCAGAGTAGTTGCCTGTCTCGCTTCATGTGAACAAGATGTATGTTTTGATCTTAGCAGAGACTCTTTAAGTCCCCCAAATGCCAAAATTAGATCCAACGCAAAGAAAGAATAATACCATAAACATGCACAGTGCACCAATAACATCCATATGAATGGCTGTGTCCTACAGAGCCCTTGCCCACTCTGACCGTTTTGTAGTTCTCTAATCCTGACCTCCATTAAGCATGGAAAAAGAAGCGTCTGGTAAAAATCCCCTTGTTCTGGGCCCTCTCTTTCTTTCTAAGCTCCAGATGGAAGGGAGGTGGAGGTGCAAGCGAGTGGCGAAAGGGAAACGTGGCGGGGCTCAGCAGCGCCCCCTGGCCAGATCTGCAAGAAGAGCGCGTGCGCGTGCGCTTGCCACCAGAAGCAGACCAGTATGAGGTCGACGGCAGGGAAGGAGAAAGAGGTGGAGGAGAAGAAAGCAGAGGGACACGGAGAAGGCGAAGGAAGGTCCACGAGAGGAGCGCAGGGGGAGAGCGGTGTTCAGGCAGAGGCGACAAAGTTCTGGCAGGTTCTGAATATGATGCTCAGCGATGGGAGCTGTCAGCACTCCGCGAGAACCACGGAGCCGCAGGCAGAGGTGACCCCCTGCAGCCGGGGGCCTCGCCCCAGTCCCCACGGCAAAGCCGCGGGTGAGAAAGAGGAGGCGACCGGGAGGGCGGCGGAAGCCAGTGAGGAATCACGGGCAAAGTCTCCTCCAGCTGCAGTTCATCAGTCCCCCTGGTCCTCTCCCGTCTCTCTCCACACCGCTCACCTCCAGCCAGGCCGCAAGGGCACCGAAGACACCCCTCCTCCCATCCCACCGAAGCCCCCCCGCCCACCGGACAAATCCGGGAATCTCCGTAGCTCCTCCGCGCCACCCAGAATCCAGCCGCGCCCTCTCACCGAACGCAGCCTCCTCCCCAAGGCCCACAGACCACCCCCCCACCCGCCACTGAAACCCTCCCGACTCAAAGACGTCAAGAAATCCCTCCACTGCCAGTTCAGCCTGCAGTCGATAGGTGAGTGAGGGAGAAGGTGCTTACTCATTGAATTCCTTGTATTCTTTTACAACATACAAGGTGATGCTTGTGGTCCCAGCATTATTTTGGTTCCACTCCATTTCAGTTCAAATTGCTTCAGGGCTCACAGCATTCCCTTTCGTTCATAAGAAACTTTGCGATTTCAGGTCATTGTCTCAGAAACACTTTGCATTTGAAATAGAGAATCTTGTGAAATCGGAAATGCTGCAGCATTAAACAGAGACATGTTTGATAACCGTCAAGACAAATAGAAGAGGACAGCGATTGCAATGAAATATTCAGTTATTCATTTTTTTCCAGAAGTTAATCAGTGACGACTCTCTTTTTCTCCAGACGAAAAGGAGAGCGATTTGGGTGATGGGACGAAAGTGGGCATGAATGGGAAACAGTAAGGCCCAGTTACTTCCTTTGTCACTGTAAGACACAGACAAATACACACACAAATACACACAAACAAGTACAAACAACATCCATCCCTCCACAAACAAGTGGGGACAAACAAGCCGATAGACACACACAAGATGCAAACACTCAGACACAAGGCACATACACACATTCAAATGCTCAAGTATTTACACGTCCACAAATAAGACACCCTAATAAGGCCCTACAATGTCGCAGTTCAATAAAAATGATTGTCAATACAGAATTCTCCCCTCAATCAGTATGGACTCTTTCGCATTATATTTCTACACTGGGGGGCGTGTAGAAATACCCCTCAGGGTTAACACTGTTCCCATTTTCTCTGTCCCAGGGCTCCTAGACTGTTCGCTCTGAGTTTATCCAAAAACGTGGAATCTCGGCTGAAAGACGGTACAATGACGGCCTCGTGGAGCATCATTCATTTAAAATCCAGCCAGAGACACGTGTATCCCAATACATGATCTTTACAATAAATCTGCCTCTTTTTTCAATGAAAACTGGGGGGGAGACCATGATCTGAAGCCAGTCGTCAAAGTAATGGCATTACAACTTTTTTCATTACCTCCATTTCTCAATTTCTCCCACCTTTCCTCCTTCCCCAGAGCCTCTGTACCAGAAGTATCAGGCCACCGCCATCATCAAGGAGATCCAGATCCGTGCCAACATCAGCAACACGCGTGTGGATGAGTGCGTGGGGTCGGGGGCCCTACGGAGCAGCTTGAGGGCCAATGAGGGCCCCGCTCAAAGCACTCTGTGGCAGGACCTGCCATCGGTGAGAGATAGCGGAGTCCTGGAGCGACTCAGCGCAGAGGAGTGCAAGCGTCAGGAGGTAAGACTGCGGGCTCCAGGAGATGAAGGAGGGAGAGAAAAAGGGAGAGAGCAGGTAAAGGGCAGGGAGGAGGGAGAGAAACCACCAGAGCTATTATGCACAGATTTTTGTTCCTTCTAATCTTTCTCTCTCTCTTTCCCTGTCTCTCTCTTTCTCTCTCTCTCTCTCTCTCTTGCTCTCTCTCCCTCCTCTCCCTCCCTCCCTCCCTCCCTCCCTCTCCCTTTTCTCTCTCTCTCTCTCTCCTCTCTCAGAGCATGTTTGAGGTGCTGACATCCGAGGCTTCATACCTACGCTCCCTGCTGGTGCTCAGCGACCACTTCCTGGATTCTCGGGACCTGGACAAGACTCTCATCATTCGTGAGAAGAAGACCCTCTTCTCCAACATCCTGCGTGTGCGTGAGGTCAGCGAGAGGTGAGGGGGAGGAGAGGAGGGAGAGAGAGGGAGAGAGAGAGAGTGGGAGAGAGGGAGCGGTCGGAGAGGATCCCGCCGTTGTCCAGTGATGTGTGTGCCGTTTTCCTTCCCTCTGTCCCGCTCACAGGTTCATGAAGGACCTGGAGCAGCGCGTAGACGAGGGCCCCATCATCTCGGATGTCTGTGACATCATCCACTCCCACGCGTGTCACAGCTTCTCCGCCTACATCGACTACATCCGCAACCAGGTGTATCAGGAGAAGACCTACAGCTCCCTCATGTGAGCCCCGCACGCACCTGGCCCTTCATACAGCCTCCTGTTAAAATCAGCATTCGGAACACGCAAACACTCCATCTGGTTTAACCTAACTGGACATGAAAATTCCCGTGCGAGTGTGTGCGTGTGTGTGTGAGCATGCGCTTGTGTGTGAGTGTGTGCGTGTGTGTGTTTGCGTGTGCGCTTGTGTGTGGGGAGGGGGGGTCCAAAATTCAAAACCAACCTTCGACTGCTTTGTGGTCTGATTCTTTACCGGCTCTGCCGTACTAAAGTGAAACAGCACTTTAAATATTAAATATTTAATATTAACTCAATATTAAATGTAAATAAATAAAAATGTAAAAACATCATGAAGATGAATAAAAAATCGTCACTTTCCCCAACAACGTCTCCGTCATTAAATCGGATGCAACGGCCTGCGTAATTCGTACGGCCCGAGTGTGCGTGTGCTCAGGCCCGATGTCTCTGCTCCGCAGGGAGAAGAATGCGCAGTTCGCCACGGTGATCACGCGCCTCCAGGAGTCGCCGCTGTGCCAGCGCCTGCCCTTCACCTCCTTCCTGCTGTTGCCCTTCCAGCGGATCATCCGTATCAAGATGCTCATCGAGGTGAGGGGGGCACAGCTGCCTCCGCTGGCCGTGGCGTACGGTTAAGGGCAGGGGGCAGGAAGCCCGGGTGGCCCAGCGTTGTGGGCCACAAACATAAGAGTTTAACCGCAGCCGATCAGTGCGTAGTGACACGGAGCTTTGAATTGAATGATTAAGGAATGATGTATGAATCTTTTCATCTTTTCATTGAGCTGTTATCTTTACATTTAGCCATGTGCGTGATTAAGGAAAGGGTAACATAGAATCGTTCTATTTTTTTCTTAATTTCTATATGACATTTTCAGCTGGGCTGCGCTTGAACTTGTTTGTGAACTGGGCTGTATATCGGCCCACCGGCCATGTTTCCCAGATCACAGGCACTGGTTCTCTGCACAAATCAAAATTGTTGTATGACATCATAATGTGGTAAGACTGAGACTGACTTGTGGGCTTCCCGCATGGTCTAGTGGTTTCAATGTCCGACGCGGCCACGCCAGGGCGATTCCCGGCCGCGCCAGAGTCGGCTCTGGTCGGGAGTGCCACCGGAGGGCGGCAATTGGCCGTCCGCCCCAGGGAGGGGGGAGGGAAGCCGACAACACGTTCACTGCGCACAGGAGTGGCTCTGGGGTGCCGGAGTTACGGTCGTCGGCTTGGCGAGTGCCGTCTCGGAGGAGAAGATACTTCGCCTTCGTCGCCGCCGGTCACAGGGCTACGGCAGCGAACTATGAGGGAGGGATTGACCTGAGAATAGCGGGGTGTAATTGGCTACCAAATTGGGAGAAAGACAGGATAAAAAATCAGAAGAAAAAGAAACAAAAAGACAGACTGACTCCTACCGCGATCACCTCAAATCAATTAAGATTCCTCTTTAATCGAGTTGTTCTGGATGAAGGGGCGTGTCAGGGGTAATATAAACCCAATGTGCAAAAATGTTGTTGGGTTCCCAGAACATCCTGAAGAGGACTCAGGAAGGGACGAAGGAAGAGCAGACCGCCTCCAAAGCCCTGGCTTCTGTGTCTCAAGTAAGGCCGTCCACCTCACTCCCTCTGTGAATGCAGGGCAAAGCACCAAGGGCTTCTTAAAGCTTTAAGTGTGCGTACATAAAATGGCTGCCACATGCATCCTGCGGTTGTTGGGCGTATGCTTTGCGCACGTCCTCAATAAATTAACATTATGCGTGCGCAAGGTGCAATACCGACATGAATCATGGGGGCAGGCAAGAAAGCAGAGGGTGATGGCAAGCCGCTCTGCTTCACCCACTGGCTCACTGTGCGTGTTTTGATGTGCAATGAGCGGGGCCACTCGATGAAGCAAGCCATCAAATGTCCTGGCGGACATACGGAAATACTGATGATGCTTTTCATCGTACATTTTCTCATCGGTAGAATGAGAGAAACATACTCTCCATCATTACTCTGGGATACATTTAATGGTCTAATATACCATCTCCGTTGTTTAGTTTAGTTTAGCTTATTTGACATAGAATTTTTCAAAAATAAAATATGTGGTTAAATCTCGATGTACATGTTGGTGCCGCTGCTGCTGTTTCTGCCGTCTTCTCAAGATATACATCAAAACAACCTTGTTGTGCAGAATCGGAAGTAGTTGTCGAAGTATGCCGGCCAGAGACAACTTCGTTTCGGCCCCACAGTTCTGACCTGCCCCATAGTGGATATAGCTTTTAAACATCCAGACAGACTAGAAGTACGCAGTGGAGTATGTGAACAGTGCCACTCGCGTTGCGTACGCGTGATTAAGTGAAGTATATTTAAGCCCTTAGAGCAGTCTGAAAGTGGTCCCTCAGCAACGGACCATGTAGTCTCGAACCCACATGCTCTCTCTCTCTCTCTCTAGTGTGAAAAGGGAAGTTGCCGTTTGCGAGATTGGTTTTTCCTGCATTCTGATTGGTTCTACCAAGTTTTAGCCAGCAATATGTTACAGGCCAGTGGTTGAGTTGGCTTGAATCGCTGCCTCCAATTGGAGCCCCAGTTACACAAGATCATGATTAATCAGAACAAGGAACTGAACATTGGTTTATTACATCCCCAGACGTGGTTTAGACGTTAACCTGGTCAGAATACCGTATCCAGCCTGGTCAGACTTATAGTACGTGGACAGCCTGGATCATAGTACTGTGTCATGAGCAGCCTGGTCAGACTAATAGTACTGTAAGATTATGAGCAGCCTGGTCAGGCTCATAGTACCTGGTCAGACTCATAGTGCTGTAAGGCTATGAGCAGCCTGGTCAGGCTCATAGTACTGTAAGGTTATGAGCAGTCTGGTCAGGCTCATAGTATTGTTAAGGATATGCGCAGCCTGGTCAGGTTCATAGTACTGTAAGATTATGAGCAGCCTGGTCAGACTAATAGTACTGTAAGGTTATGAGCAGCCTGGTCAGGTTCATAGTACTGTAAGGTTATGAGCAACCTGGTCAGGCTCATAGTACTGTACAGTTATGAGCCTGACAAGAGAAGCTTCAGATTATGGAACATGAATACAGAAGAATAATAAAACATTAAAGTGAAGTGGATTCCTGCTTTTGTTGCGTTTGAGTGAATGTGTCCAAGCTCACAAAAAAACATCCATCCATGCAATGCCATTCCCAAAAAGGTGTCGTGCCCCCATTGTTGTCCAGTTTGATTGCACAATAAAAAATGATCACATTAGGCAGCAACAGCAGTGTTTGGGCATCACTTACTCCCATGACATGTGACCAATCTCGACCAATCCCTTTTCACCTCCCTCTCAGATCATCCAGGAGTGTAACTCCCAGGTGGGGAAGATGAAGCAGATGGAGGAGCTCATCCACATCTCTCAGACGCTGGAGTTCCACAATCTCAAGGCAAGTGGGCGCCATCTTTCAGGCCCAATCAGAACAGGCGTGGTTTCTGCACAAGCTCTGTGCAGCATGACAACTGTACAACTCCAACTCATTATACTTTACCATATTTCTATATCAGGTAATATATAGTAATATATGTCATTTAGCAGATGCTTTTATCCAAAGCGACTTACAGTCTTGAATGCATACATTTTTCAGTATATGTGGTCCTTCGTGGGAATCGAACCCACAACCTAAGCGTTGTCAGCGCCATGCTGTACCCACTGAGCCACACAGAACCACAGGTATCTGGAGAAGTACATATGTAACATAACATAGCTAGTCAGCACAATGCAGTCATGCACCATGTAATCCTATAGTGTGAACATGCACATTTCATTGCTGTAAGTCATAACACCTGCAGGCTAACGGACTCACCCACCTCACCACACCCCCCCAGGCCATCCCCATTATCTCCCAGATCCGCTTCGTAGAGAAGCGCGGGAAGCTACAGGAGATGACCAAAGGGGGCGCCATCTTCAGTCTCCGTTCAAAATTCACTCCCATCTACCTCTTCCTCTTCAACGATCTCCTCATCTTCACCTACAAGAAGAGGTTAGTAGCCTGCCATTACTTCCAACGCATTGCTTTCAAAACATCAAAACCACAGTTTTTTTCCCCAAGGTCTAATGCGTCTTCTCCCACAGTTCAGAGCGCTACGTCGTGACTGACTACGCCCACCGATCCTTGGTCCAAGTGCAGGCCATTGGCGAGGACGAGTGGTGCGCCGGGTTCGATCACTGCTTCTGCCTGATGCTGCTGGAAAGCCACCAGGGCTCCATGTGCAAGCATCTGCTGAAGGCCCCCACTCAGTAAGAACCACCCCCAGATGCCCACCCACCCGCTCTATCACTACCAACGGCACACAGTCAGGGCCCAAAACTGAGTGCACTTGTACAGTCCTTGCCTCATCACTGTATGCAGTGAGTGACATTCAGAGAGCACAGCTGTGCCGTCTCCTCCTCATCACTGACATTCAGAGTGAGTGCAACTGTGTGGTCTCCTCCTCATCACTGACACATTCAGAGAGCACAACTGTGCCGTCTCCTCCTCATCACTGTGACATTCAGAGTGAGTGCAGCTGTGTGGTCTCCTCCTCATCACTGACACTTTCAGAGAGCACAACTGTGTGGTCTCCTCATCACTGACACATTCAGAGAGCACAACTGTGTGGTCTCCTCATCACTGACACATTCAGGGTGAGTGCAGCTGTGTGGTCTCCTCATCACTGACACATTCAGGGTGAGTGCAGCTGTGTGGTCTCCTGCTCATCACTGACACATTCAGAGAGCACAACTGTGTGGTTTCCTGCTCATCACTGACACATTCAGAGAGCAGCTGTGTGGTCTCCTCATCACTGACACATTCAGAGAGCACAACTGTGTGGTCTCCTCATCACTGACACATTCAGAGAGCGCAGCTGTGTGGTCTCCTCATCACTGACACATTCAGAGAGCACAACTGTGGTTTCCTCATCACTGACACATTCAGAGAGCACAACTGTGTGGTCTCCTCCTCATCACTGACACATTCAGAGAACGCAGCTGTGTGGTTTCCTGCTCATCACTGACACATTCAGAGAGCACAACTGTGTGGTTTTCTCATCACTGACACATTCAGAGAGCACAACTGCGCAGTCTCCTCCCTATCACTATACACTGCACTTTATGCAGTCTTGCAGCTTTTTAACATTTCTCTGGTTGTCTCTCCCTGCAGGTCCGATATGCACAGGTGGATGGCGGCGTTTCCCAACCCTACTGACCCAGAGAGAGATGAGGTGGTATATGAGGACTGGGGTGAGCAAGGATCCCAGACTCCAGTCCCTTTCTGTGTGTATGTGTGTGTGTGTGTGTGTGGCATGGAATGTTCACAAAAGCAACGTCTACTGTTTGCTAGCTTTACCCGTGTGTGTTTCGTGTAAGGATGGGCATTTCCATTTGCGTGTAACATGATGCGTGTCTTGGCGAGCGTTTGAATGTTTATGCACACATGTACACTCGTGCACATGCGTTCTTTCATGTGTGTGTGTGTGTGTGTGTGTGTGTGTGTGTGTGCGTGTGTGCGCTGTGTCTCAGATTGCCCACAGGTCCAGTGTTTGAAGCAGTATGTCGCACAGCAGGGTGATGAACTTGACCTGGAACCGACTGACATCATCAACGTCGTGCGAAAAACGAACGAGGGTGAGCGACACAATACAATCATTTAGCAGACGCTTTTATCCAAAGCACTTAAGAGTTGTTCATTTACTCGAGCTGAATGCACTTTCTATGTAAATGAACGACTTGATGCTACAATGTCTGAGCACATCATTCGTCAAGTAAGCCACGTAAACAACAACAAGTGCTAATTACAAGGAAATGAACAATAAGTGCAACAGGTTTTTTGTTTCTTTTCTTAAACATAGGGATGGGTGGTTTATGGAGCAAGAGTAGGAAAACATTTTTAGAAATGTAAACATATTTAACTTAATGGATGTTTTTTTGTTCCATTGCTCTTGCCACCAATGGCACACCTAATCTTCCCTCTTTTCTTTTTCCTCTTTCCTGTCAATCACATCCCCCTTTTTTTTGGTTGCATTCCCTCCTTTCAATTTCCTGCTCCTTCCCCACCCCCGATCCCACACACACACACACACACACACACACACACACACACACACACACACACACACACACACACACACACACACACACACACACACACACACACACACACACACACACACACACACACACACACACACACACACACACACACACACACACACACAAACACACCACATCCAGGTTGGTACGAAGGCATCCGTCTCTACGATGGGAAGAAGGGCTGGTTCCCACTGAAGAATGTTCAGGAGATCACCAACGAGCACGTGCGGAGACGCAACATACGCGAGCAGTATCGCATCATCCGGGCAGCGGCACACACGGGCACCAAAGAGGCCGAGCAGGTCCCAGTAACACTGTACCAGAACACGCCAAACGGGGGAGAGGTACGGATGTGTACTGGGCAAACGGCCGGTGAACGGTGGTAACCTCACAAACACATACGGGCGCACAGAAGAGACACTGGACCTGCCCCATGGGGCGAGGGGAATGCTGGCATCGATCCATTCAGATTTCTGGGTGGTAGAAAGTGAAGACCATCGCATGCCAATTTAAACACATCCAACAAACCGGGTGGATTTAGTAATTTGAGAAACAACTTGGACCGAGTGACAAGTGCGTTCCATATTTGGCATCTGATTTTCTTTTACCGAACAAATTCAGGAACTGATTCCAATAACTTTGGAGAACTCTTTGGTTTCCGAGAGTTGCCTTGGTCTCACGGTAATCCCTTGAACCGAAGATTGACCTCACATTTCAAAATCGAATGTTATAATCCGAGACAGATTGTCTACGTATCCAGAAGTCCCATAACTGCAGTGTTAATTTGGATTGATGAAAGTGGAGGTATGTGTGACTGACTCCCCTCACATTTGAAACAGTGGCAATGTTCTAAATAAAAGTGGGGTGCTGCTTGGTTTGTGGTTGACCATGACATAGGACTCCACTGTGATGCATATCTGTCTATAAAACCTGATACAAACTGATAAGTTCAAATATGAGCAGATTGAGGCTGACAGAATAATGCAAAAAGTCTTAACATTTGCAGTTGAATTTTGACCCGGTCTACTCTGATGTCACAAACGTTAAATTTCATATACAAACTGAGTTTTTAAAAAAGATTGAAAGCTGCCCACACTTTTATTTTACAATGAATTTTGAAACAGCCATCATGGGTTGTGCTACCTTTGAGCCCAAAGAGAGAAGGCACAAATATTTGTGAAGCATGGCGATTTTATTGTTCTCTGTGGAGTGTTGCAGGCATCAGGCCAGCCCAGCACAGGGCAGGGCAGGGCAGGGCAGAGCCAGGACGCCTGTGTGTCACCATGGTCACCTGTGTGGGCTGGGGATCTTCACTGACAGGCAGGAAAAAGAGGAAAGGGAAAGTAGTCACATGCTTACTCAGATGCTTGTAGTGGGGTCGTCTGTTAAACTGTATTCATATTCATATTCACTCCCCCTCATTTAACTTTTTCCCTACATCCTTAGTCTATACCCATACAATACAACAAACGCATACATAAACTCCCCTTCACAGCCACTCACATTCAGTTGTGTTGTATGTGTGTTTTCAAACAGGCTTCAGGCAACTACCAAATAAAGAAGAAAATAAGAGAGTAACCACTCATAAGCATGAGGTGTGTGTGTGTGTGTATGTATGTGTGCGTCTGTGCGTGTGTGTGTGTGGGGGGGGGCAGCTGCTCAGATCTGGTACCTGTTGCAGATTTCGCTTTCCGGTACACTTTTCCTGGCTTTCCACCTTTAAGAAAACAAAAAGAAAGAAAACCAGTACACAAATTGAAGCTGGAGAGAGGTGCCAACAGTCTCGTTTGCCTCTGAAAAGCAGCACCCTCACCCCCAACTCTGACGACGGGGATCTGCTGTGACCCCCCCCTGTGGGACCGGACAGTCCGTCTGCGGGTTGGGAAGGTCAGGGAGGCACCAGGATGAGGATGGTAGATTGGAAGACTGCCGTTGTCCTTCACCGGGTAGCGACAACCAATGGGAAGCCTGAAAGAGGTGCGATGAGTACAGAGTGACCAGATGCCCAGCGTCCTGGGGGCATCATCATTCTGACCCGCCATGGCTGACATTGTCCCACAGTTTTAAATTAAAATGATAACATTACAGATGTGATCCCCCTCCCCTCCCCTCCCAAACTACATCATGGTCAATTGTAAAAAGGTCGATCTCTTACCTGTACTGAGATTGTGGAGGTGTGAGGGGGTCCGGTGGGGGGTACTGCGATGGGCTGTATCTCACTTCATTCACATACACCAGGTGATTATCCTCAAGCTGTGGGGTAGGGTAGGGTGAATGAATGGATGGATGAGTACTCATTGTATCTGTGCTGTAGCCGATGGTCAGAAATTCCTCTTTGTGGTGAGAGAATATTGGACCTTCTGAAGTTAATAATAATAAATGTATTGAATTTATATAGCACCATTATAAAGGGGGACGGGGGGGGAGGGCGGCACGAGCTCATCGGGAGCGGGTAATAGCGGGAGAAGCTCGGGGGTGGAGGGTAAATCGAAAGAAATAGAGGGTATAACTGGCCACCAAATTGGGAGAAAATCAGAAGAAGAAAAAAAGTAACTGCAATTTGTGGTGGAGCATGGCCCATAACTGCTCCATGTACTGAATTGTGGACAAAACAGAGAGCATAAACCCACAGTTCATTGACAGGGTCCACTCACAGTTCTGATGGTACCGCAGGAGTCCAGAGAGAGGCTGAAGAGGGCCCGAGTGCGGTCCGTATCTATGGGCCCACAGCTCGGGTCCAGCAGGGTGACGCGTCGTGGTTCGATGGGCGGGGAGATGTGGGACGTGTCAGCCACCAGCACCATCCGCCTCTCTGGTAGACACACTGCAGAGAGGGGAGATGCACAGGGCTTGCATTTATCATGTCCATTTCTGGATTTAAAAAAGAGCAGACAAACAGACAGTGCTTTATATAAACAGAACTTTGAGTTCCTGCTTTACCGCGAAGTTATAAAAAGCACATTTAGAAAAGGGGAAGCTGAGTTTGGGACAATGTTCAAACCAAGTCGCATATATACGAGTCACAGTTTACTATATGAGCATTGAGCACAATTGCATGGGCTAGCACGCATTGCAGAGCATGCTTACTGCATTCGGCAACAGTAGCCAATTGCAATGTACTGTAGCACATGGGGACTATAAATGCTACAAATGACTCACCACTAACTTATTGTAATACCAGCAAGATAGCCGTGATGCATCTGCGAACTACAGCTGTGAGTCAGCTGACCTGACCACAGCTTCTGATCCAGGTCTTGGGGCTCCCATGCTCCAACTGGTTCAACTTCCTGTCGGCCGGTCTCTGGACTAACACGATCGGACCCGATAAAGAGCTGTACAACCCCTCCCAACCAACTCCAGTGCACCCGCTCCCAGTACCACTCGTGTTACATGCGAGGGTTATCGCAATAGTAACAATGGCGTTCCTTCCGGTACTCTGTGGTTCAGCCGCTGTATTTGTCGTGTCATATCTACGTTTGTGCATTGGGAGCTGTGCGGCACCGGTTGAACTGAAATGTAATAAGCTTTCGATTTCATAGACAGGTATACCTCCATTTACGAACGTTCCATTTATTACATTTATGAACTTGGTAGTTTATGGATATTTTTCGTTCTGTTTCGTTCTATTTACATTCTTATATGAATAAATGAATATTCGCGCTAACATGAATAATGAATTTCACGCGATGCACAACTTCACACGATGCGTTAAAACAGTATTACACAGAGGGCCTCGGGTGGTGTATTCCCCAAACAGGTTCTGGCCGGGAGCCCTGTTTGGGGGTGGCGATTGGCGGGTGGGGGAGGGAGAGCCGGCACAAGCTCGCCAAGAAGTGCAGGGGGCGTCCCTGTAAGATAGGTGGGCGAGTTCTGTCTCAAAGGAGGCCGATGGGGTATTGGTTTGTCCCGTGAAGATGGGCGGCGGGCTTGTGGGGGAGGATGAATTGAAGAAATTGTGTACAATTGGTCACCAATTTGGGAGAAAAAAAAAAAAAACAGGAAAAATCTGAAATAAATAACCACTATCTCTTGGATTAATTAGGAACAGTTTGTCTCTGCTCTGCCAAAGTGAGAGGAGAGGAGAACCGCTCCAGAAAAACACCAAAGGCCATCTTTGATGTTAAAATAAATTGGCATGAAAGACAGTAGTGTCCAAGTGAAAGCATTCCAAGTAGGCTACAGGCCATTTACTATGCGATTTATGGACTTTTTTTGCATTTATGGACTCGGACTCAGGAACGCAGTTCCATTTACAAAGTTTTGGTTTGCAAATGGTTTCGTTTGCAAATGTAACCCCTTCGTAACATTGCGGTACACCTGTACAAACAGAAAGACAGCTAGTTTTGAATTAATAAATAAATACATTAAATGTTCCCATCTCTCCCATGCAATTACGTGTTTTACCCAGAAGCTCCCTGATTGGGAAGGTGCAGCGTTGGATGAGGGCGTTCTCCACTTTCCCCTTCTCCTTGTCCACCAGATTCACGTGGACACTGACCACCAGCCCACGCAGTGTAAGGTCCTGCAAGAGGGATGAGAAGGAAAGAGGGAGAGTGACAGAAAAGAGGTTTTGCTGAGTACGGGCCATTCTTTTGGGTGCAATCTACCCCCCCCCCCCCCAATTCCACACCCCTTTCTCATTCTGTCTATGATTGGTGAAGAGGTATCATCAGCTAAAAGAGGTGCCTCCTCCTTAGGACTCCAGCTGAGAATTCCTAAAAGGTGATCCGATTGGTCATTCTAAACGGCTTCCTCTCCAGAACGACCCCCTGCCCAATTGGACGAGAGGGCCCGGCGCTCACCTCGTACGTCATCCCCAGGCTGTAGAGGGGCAGCTCTAAGCTGTAACGGTCCTGCCGCGTCTCCAGCACATACACCCCCGCTGCACCAGGGCCCAGTCCAGCTTGTGACCGCCGAAATACACCTCCCACTGGGAGTCCAGGTTCCCATGGTGCAGCAGCACCTTAATGCCCCGGTCTGTGCACTGGCCCTCCAACTTTGGAAGAACTGGGGAGGGGGAGGGGGGACACAGAATGGGGACGGAGCAGTGGGCGGATGCAGAACTGTAATGACGGCAAGGGCCTAGATAGTGGGTTTGGGGGTTAGGAGGGGGTGGGGGAGGGGGACAGCTGCTTACCAACGTCCTGAAGATCGCACACCACAACAACAGGGTGGTTATAGGTCTCTCCGAGTGGAGAGGTGACCAGAGTGAAAGTCACTGCAAGCGTGTAGCTCCTGTACCTCCCACCTATGTACTGAACAACAGCGAGCGAGGGTCAGAGGTCAGAGACAAAGAGGAAGTGGGGATACATACACCTCCCATATAATCTACTGCATACAGCCAGGGAGAAGATATATACTTTGTATACTTTTGATATACGTTGTATACTTTGCGTACCCCACACCTCGAAACTGATGAAGGGAATGGAGAGAGGGATAGAACCTTTCATAACATGTGCCCTTTAGCAGACGCTTTTATACAAAGCGACTTACAGTAGTGAGTGTATAATTATTTTTTTATACGTGGCCCCAATGGGAGTCGAACCCACAACCGAAGCGTTGTCAGGGCCATGCTGTACCTACCGAGCCACGCAGAACCACATTTGTTTATCTGGTCTTTATCTGGATATAAAAAGGTGTTGATCACAGGTATAGTGGCGCGGGTGTGTCCTCACCTTATGGGAGACCAGGGGGTGCGTGAAGGGGACGCGCAGCAGGTAGGCGTGGCTGCCGTTTGAGAAGGGGACGTGGGAGACCTTGAGCCCCAGCCTCTCAGCCGTCACCCAGGATACAGATTGGCCCTCCACGGTGATATTATACAGGGACATGTCAGGGGGGAACACGCCCAGAGTGACCGAAAACATCCCTTCAGCTGGGACAGTGTCTGGGACGGGGGACGGGGTGGGGGCAAAACGCGTGGAAAAATTGGCATGAGTGCAGAGCGGCAGGAGTCAATGGATGAATCACTCAGTGAATCAATGGACATTCATTATTTACAGACGTGGAAGTGTGGGGAATAAGCAGCAATAACATTTTTGTATAGCTAATAATACACTCTAAGAAATGTATTTAAAAAGCACTTTTCATACATTACATTCAAAGCACTTTCCAAATGAAAGAACACAGCATCGGTAAGACAAAAGTGGAGGAAAACTAAAAAATATATTACATTATATATTATATACAGTTTGGCAGTTAAGAGACTTGTTTTAGGGCCACTGTGATACAAATATAGGACTACATCAAATACAGGCAAGGACATGCAGTTAAGGATGGGAGTTAGTGGGTTTAAACAGTGGGTCTCACTGTTGACAAGCGTGGGGGTCAAGGGAATGTGCAGCCACAGGGGTCTGACGGAGCGGTGTTGGGTCAGAGCCCGGCGCTCGTCCTCCCAGTGGTGCACGTAGAACAGGTCTATGGAGTAGGACTGCGAGTACTGGCCTTCAACCACGTGACTCTTGGGGGGAGGAAACAACAGCCAAATACATTACAGCACTGTGTGTTCACATTTTACATTTTACATTTTAGGCATTTAGCAGACGCTCTTATCCAGAGCGACTTACACAGTTTACATTTCTTTATATACAATCCATTTATACAGCTGGATATTTTACTGAAGCAATTCAGGTAAAGTAACTTGCTCAAGGGTACAACGGCAGTGCCCCCACCTGGGAATCGAACCAGCAACCTCTGGGTTGCAAGTCTAGTTCCTTAACCATTACACTACACTGATGGTTCATTGAGGAACCAGGGAACCAATGAAACTAGTTCAACACAAACTGTTTTTTTTAGGTTTTTTTTTAATCTGTGTTATTTCATAAGATACCGTTTCCACTCTTTTCGGATGCATGCTAACAGGGCATTTCTATGTGAAATAACTAGCTGTCTGTCAGAATTTGACACTTTTATTTTCTATTTTTGCTGTTTATTCCCATTTTTTCTCCTGCTGTAGTCCTGAGAACGGTAGTGAGTGCTGCACCGCCTCCTCCGAGCCAGCACAAAGCCTGTCACCATAACACACAGGACCACTCATATATGCAGCGAGCTCATTCAACTTTTATCCCTCCCCACTCCCTGGGGCGGACAGCCAATTGCCGCCCCCTAGTGGCACATTTATTTTTGGACAGAGCCAAAACTGGAGCGACCTGGTGGAATCTAACCGCTACACCACCCGGGAGGCCCCCCCACATACGCTTCTACTGCTACTAAATGATTCAAGTATTTGGGGCATACCAAAAAATAGATCCAATATTTAACAGAACAATAAATAGAATGACCGCTATGAAATGATTATATTGTTTCAGGTACCTTAAGGTAGCCCCCCTCTGCTCCGAATGGAATCCTGATCGCCACGATCCCATCTTGTATCCCAATTTGATATCCTCTCTGCTGGATCATGCAATCAGTCAGAGGGTGCCCCTCCACCCCTATACCTGCACCCCAAGCACTGTACCCAGTCTGTACCAGGGGGGGCAGAATCTGGGGGAAAGTCCACAAAACATGGGTACCGTCCACGACAGCTTGGTCTTGGGAGGTGGAGAGGGCAATCAAGGGATATAAAAAGACAAAGACAAACAGAAAAAGAGAGATGGGAGAGGGGAGGGGGGGAAGCAAAATATCTGAGATGCATACAACAGCATGAAGTTCACATGAAACATGAATTTGCCGATTTTTGTACAACAGGGCACACCATGTGTGAAATTAGAGCTCAATTCTTCCCCCCTTGCTAGGAATCTGTGTCTATTGCACATTTGTGTTGGGCTCTTGTTAAACATTTTGTGCCATCCATGCCAGTTTAAACTTCACTCTCAGTAAATGCTGTAAACTGCACAATGCATATTTGTCAACCAATAATGATTTGCATTTATATAGTGCCTTTCAAGTATTATTGAACACTTTACAGCAAAAACCTTTAGGATGTAGCGATCCACCTTCCACCACCACCACCGTGTAGCACCCACTTGGGTGACCAGCAGCAATCATTTTTTTGGGTCAAGATTGCTCACAGCTCACATCAGTTGAGTTCGAAGGAAGGAGGGCATTTATTTTATGGAAACATAATAAAACGATGATCAAACGGTGAGACTGAAAGCCAGACTTAGAGTTTGGCCAGGCCACAGGGGAAATCTGTCCCCTTCTTGGGAGGCTTGCCAAGGAATCTTCAATGACCTCAGACATCAGTTCGCGGTACCATCCAGCAGACGGCATCTTCTACGGTACAGCGTTCCCATCGTGACAAAGCGGTTTCGGCTTTCTCTCTGATTCAGAGAGAGCCAAACACCAACAACATCTCCAGCAGCAGCTGGGTTTTCCCAGGAGGTCTCCCGTCCCAAGTAATAGCTAAGCCCAACCCGATTAAATTTTGACTAGTTGACAGGAAAAGGCTGCAAGGAGGTGGCATGACTGCCGGGAAAACTGATGACTGCCACTCACAGCGAAAGCCGCCACATAAAACAACTGAAAACACGCAACAAACAAATGACTCCACGATGACTCCAGTAAAGACTCGTAAGTTGCACCGGCAAAGAGTGTCTGTTAAACACACGGCACAATTATCTGCCTCTTCCTCTTTAAATGGCAAGTTTTTCCCCTGGGGGAAACAGGGCCCTCCCCCCTAACAGCAGCCTTTCTCCACTACATTTACATGACATTTTACATTTGAAGCATTTAGCAGACGCTCTTATCCAGATGACTACTGATGACTACCACTACTGGTCTGAGCTTTCGCCCTGGGACTAGACCACGGCGAATAAGAACATGCATACTTATGGTGCAGGCAACTGAGATGTCCACCATGAGAAGTATCCAGTGGTGGCTGTAGAGCATGGTCGCACTGACTGCCTCCATGACAATTCCGCTCTCCTGGGAATGGGGGGGTGAAACAAGGTGAAAAGAAAAAACAGCCACCAGGTGGCTTTCGATGGACAAGAGTGAATGTCACCACTTTATAGAAATAAGGGCATGTGTTTTTCACCACCTCTGTCAGGAATCTGCAGTTCCATCCTCCAACACCAAGAGGTCGATGGAGGACTTTCTGAAGCTACTTGTTAAACAATCAACGCATTACGATCTCAAGTAATCATTCAATTACCACAAATGAGGTGCGTAGTACAGTGTAGTAGACTAGTCAGCAGTTGGCAGTTGCACACACCCATACATAATCATACTGATTGATTTTTAAGAAGGTTACTGCTTTCAATTGTGAAAATATGCCTGTTGACACTTCCATAGGACATATTATGCCCGCCCTGGAGCAAAGAAACTGATATGTTGAAATGAGTGGGTGGATATTTTGTAACCGCACAAACTTATAAAAACAATTGAAAGCAGAAGTAAAAATATAAAGAACAAAATTGTTATTGATGGGATGCCTTGATTTTTAGAATTCAGTTAAGGGAGCACAATATTTTATCATTTTGTGTTGAATTTAATATGATATTATATAATAATTGATATGATATGATATGATAATTACCACTAATTACTGAAAATAGAGTGCCTACACCGACACCTGGAGGATCAGAAAGGAACTGCAGCTTCTTGAGGGAGGGGGCGAAAAATGCATGCCCTGATTTATAGAGTGTGCATTGTGGGTCGAGTCGTTGTGTCCCGACCTGCAGTGTGTAAGACAGCGGGGAGGCGTAGGCACAGCGCAGCACAATGCGGGTGTCCGTGGCCTTGATGTGGTACCCCTGCAGGTGTGCCTCGCCCACAGCCAGCGTCTCCTCCCTAACGGGCGGGGTCCCCTCTGCCTCGGCGTGGGCTGGCAGGCGAAACACCACCCGCCCCCGATTCAGCCCCTCCTCCTCCTCCTCCTCTGAGCCCTGGAGGAAGTGACACAAAATTAAAGCTCCAGTCCAGCTGCATGGGGTATGGGCTCAGGACCAGAGACGTGGGTCAAAAAACTAACTTTTTAGACGCCGATTTAAAATTTGAGAACGTTTCCTGCGTATCCCTGACAACCTTCGATGAAATGTTACTAACCGAAAACTTTCAAATCACATGAAAGATCAGAATTTTGTTCTGAATATTGATAAAAAAATAAATTGATGGCTCTTAAAATTGTCAGTAATCCACAGGAATTTCACCAGTGTCTATAAAGAGTTAAAGTCTCTCAACTAATCTTTTGACCCAGGAGAACAGATGGTGGTGGGTTCAAATCCAATTTGAAATGGCGGTTTATGAATAACTTTGCCAAAAAAAAGTTATTCAATTGAATTACAATGGTAAAATAAACCTGGTGCTATCCCATTATAACAATGTGAATAATGTACTACAGCTTGTTATTGTACGTACTTCCCTCAAGAGCAGAACAGCAATATCCCAGAAAAGATTCAAACTCTAAACTTCACTGACAAAGTCACAAAGATCATTTCTGTGTTCCTTGTTTCTGTGCCAATGTTTGATATGAATGATCAATTCTGCTTTCCAGATTTCTATTGTACATAATCATATATAAAAAAGAGAATCCAGATACACAATGCACAAAGTATGAGGAATTATCCCTGCAAAGTAATATTGGATGTGTGATCAAACTGCATACAGGACCCATTCAAATTCATTCCTCCAAATAAAAGGAGAAACAAACATGATAAAGTAGAGGGGGGAACAAAAAGAAGTAAAAAAACAAATCAGTGATCAGAGATTTTTATTATGCAGGGGAGCAACACTGAACCATTTGATTTGGGATTTGAGAAAGAGCACGCCATGGTAATTTAGCTTCAGATTCTTTCCTGTTTTTTCCTCGCAATTTCTGCCCAATTATACCCTCCATTTCTTTCAATTCGCCCTCCCCCATGAACTCACCGCCCGTCCTCGGGTTTTCGGACAGAACTCACCCACCTTTCTAGGGACACCCTTCGGCTGTACCCTCCCCCTCCCCTGGGGCAGACAGCCAATACCCTGGCAGCTTGCATTCGCCAAGCAAATGCTTAGACTGCTACGCTATCCGAGGCCCCCCGAGCACGCCATTTAAAAGAAGAAAAGAGCAGACAGTACTGCACATACCATGGAGGGAGCCGCCATCCCCTTTAGGCCCACTTGAGAGTCGGGTAGGATCTGCTTCTTAACAGACACCTGGACGATAGCATGGAAAGATTACACGTTCACACACACACACACACACACACACACACAGACACACACACAGACACGTACACACGTACACACACACACACACACACACACGGAGCTACATCAAAATTATTACTGATTATCCATCTTTCAATACTTTTATTAGCATAAGACAACAAAGGTTCAACATGTTCAAACTTCAAGACAGTCAAGTTTAATTTCAAAACTAAATTTGAAAAGGCAATTGTTGCATCAAGAAAACCTGTTGGGGGGGAATTAAATCAGCATATGTACTTCTCCCAAGAGATTTTACAGCAATCTCAAAAATCCTGGCCATTTTTGGGCCAGGATTTTATTTAGATATTGCTGTAAATACTCTTGAGGTCCTCACCTCCATATAGTTCTCTTCGCAGACAATCTCCCGAGGACTCCATGGATACCGCAGAGGGCAGGTCAGAACCAAGGGGTAGGAGGCCTCCTTGTCATCGTCCTTCTTGTTCACGAACCACACCTGCAGTCGGAACTCAGACCCTTCCTGGAACCATAGAGGAGAACAATCGTGTTCCATCTCTGCTATTGGAGACGGTGGTCAATTGTAAAACAAAAAAAACTCCCAAAGTGTTTGCTGCTCTTTATTATAACGTAAATATAAATCAAAATACAAAAAAAGGCATTATCAGGAATCAATGTGATGCTTGGAGTGCATGTTTTGCGTGTTCCTGTAGGCACCAGCTTCTTCCTGGGGAGTTTCCCCCCCCCATTATATTACATTTTAGGCATTTAGCAGACGCTCTTATTCAGAGCAACTTACACAGTTAACATTTTTTTAACATACAATCCATTTATACAGCTGGACATTTTACTGAAGCAATTCAGGTTAAGTACATTGCCAACAGCAGTGCCCTACCTGGGAATCGAACCTGCAACCTTTGCGTTACAAACCCAGTTCCCTAATTAATGTACTACACTGCTGTCCTGCTGGCAGAATGGGGCTCTCCTTGGTAGCTCACCTTCACCAAAAACCAGAAATGGCACGCGTCATAACGAGTGTGCCTAAATAGTTAGCCGGTTAGTTAGTAATATGGTTAGCCGTAAGGGCATACGTTTAATGGGACCAGTTCTCATTTATTCTGTCACAATTCAAGACACATTCCAACCAAGGGTTAATTTATAAAAATTAAAATTAAAAATAAATGTAAAAAAAACATAGGTTCACCATGTATTCAGAGGCAATACCTCCAAATGACACATTATTAATACATTTCACTGGTTGACTTGATATACACCCGATACACAGTAACAGACAAAACCCTCTGTGGTGGAATCTCTAAAATGCACGCGTGCACATGCGTGTACTCCCAACTCCAATGTCCTCCAGAGCTCACCCTGTGTCAGTGGGCAACACTCACTTTTACGTCCACATAGCAAGCAAGGTAAGAGGCTCGCAGAACCAGGTCTCCCTGCGAGTTTAACACCATGGTGTAGCCGCACTCTGCTGCCTGCCGGCTGGACAAGGAGTGCATGCCACTGCTGTCTGAGGTAATAGGGACGGGAGAGAGAGAGAGAGAGAGAGAAAGAAAGAGAGGTAGGGACAGAGTGTATGGGATGGACACAGGAAAGTAGTTTAAACAACTACTCATGTGCAGTCATTTTCCCATATAGCAAACTGGATAAAAGCAACTCCTTACGCCAACCTTTGTCTGAATCCAAGTACATTTGTAAAAAGCATTTCACGGCCTTAAGTTAATATTTAGAAGCTTTTGACTTGTTTTGTTTGTCCTGTTTGCCAAGGCATATACATATTGTGTCTGTATTAATACACAAAACTTTTCTAACAAATAATACAGTATTCCATTTCTAAAAAAATACACTTTATATTTCAAGACAAATGCCTGCAAGAGAGGCCTATTAAAACGACATTGTAGATTTAGGGCATTGTCATTAATCCCACATCAGTGTGTGCTGCCAGTAAAAACTCTTAAACAATGACCAGAGGGCAAAACTGTATGTTTTATATCTCTAAACTGTACTTATCATGCTATATTAGTGACCAAGTACACCAGGTCATATTTCCAAAGTTTCTACGAGTATATATAAATATATATATTCATTTGACAAATTATTTAAAAATATACATCATCATTCCATAATAGTACTAATGCATTGAATGCATATGTGCTTGTGAGTGGGCCCACATGCAGTCTCACCTTCGATGTCAAACCAAAACACGTGTCCAAGAAAGCTCGATTTGACAGCCAGTGAGAAATGGCGATCCTGACACTCTGTCCTGAACATCTCTTGCCAGAAAAGAAGAGATCATTTAGCGCAACATTTTACAACAACCGTTTAAAAAAAGTGTACAAACGCTCTTTAAATTCATTCTGATGTGCCAATTTTAAGTGTACACAGCAAATACAAATATGTGCTCTGCGTCTTTCAGTTTGGTGTGCACCTGTCTGTCAGCAATGTTTCCCCAACCTGATGGAGACGCATTGTGTATGCGGTTTCTTTTACATTTTTGCAAATGTGACGGACCTTCCCCCACCCCCCACAGTCCCATCGCTCAAGTTAACTTACCAGTGGATATGGTGTCTGGTACAAAGGCGGAGAATACACACAGCAAGACTATGCTGGGAAAATATACAATTGACATACGTGTATTCATTGAGTTTTCAGTCAGATGAAACATAGCCTACTGCAATACTTCAATCAAATCAGTTAGTGTATAGCCAATGCACTCAAAACTATCCTCATGCGGCTTTATCTACACTCCATATACACATATATTGCTGCTAATAACTTGCAGGGGAAAAAGCTAATAAATAAATACAATTAATTGATAAAATCTTATAACTTATAAAATCATTTTCCCGAAAATCATTCTGAATTGAATATGCAATTTAAGCATATAACCTCGTCTCAAAACAAACACATGCAATGGACGCTCTGAATTACATCGGTATGCCCACCACCCCAAAAAGTAGCTTACCTGATTGCCTTTACTCGATGTTCTTCAACGTTATGATACATGATTTCAATATTATTATGTGTTGTCAGGTTATTTCGAAAAACTTTCCTAACTTTCTCGATAATTTCTTTCTTCTTCTTTGCAATACGTTCATCTAAATTAGGACGTTTCCTTGTACGCTCAATTTTGACGCTCGAACACCTGACACGTAGCCTAATTGACGGTCGTTGCACGTGATTGTGATTTTGTATTTACCTTTCGCCAATTTAACAGATAAAATGCTAAAAAAACGTCTCTGTCTCTGAAATTTCAGATTCACTAAAATCAGGTAGGGGGGTTAATACATTCACACGTAAACGGACCTCCAGCATTCTTACAAGAAAATAAATATGTAGGCCTATTTAATCTGTATCCCAGTTTGGGAAACATCGCAATCAAACAGGTGTGTCGATACATACATTAATATACATTTAAATGTATGCGTGTATAAAACAATGCGAATAGCTGTTAATAACACTAAGCCTAATAGTACTAAGTCTATTATTATATTATTTTCTACCTACGGTCTCTGAATAGTTCGTGTCTTTGAATAGTATATATTTTTTTCAAACATGCAGGACCCGCAGCTATGAAAACGTAAATTGCTGTAAATGATACTGACACAAACAGTCAAATCAAAGTAATGCACGCCTCTGGTAATTTAGTTGCATCACCAACACTGTGAAACTTCGGCAAGGAGATTATCTTCTATTTTTTGATGCGACTACAAAATCTCTCGGTTAATATCAGCTCCTCGGACAATTGTTAGGGCGCAAGATGACATTTCAACACGCCCGCCTATTCCTAACGGAAAGGGACATGTAGCAATATTAGCAATATGCCTTTTTCAGGGATTTTCGATGAAAATGACAGCAAGTCCAAGTGATGAAGTTCTGCTCTATAGTCCATAGAGGGCAGTCCATAGCCAGGAGCCATACCATCATGTGCCCTGTTCCTACCGAATGGCTGTAGCTGTGCAGGTGTGGGCTAGGTTAGCACTTGGATGGGAGACCTCCTGGGGAAACTAAGATGCTGCTGGAAGCGGTATAAGACATAATGCCCCAGAGCAGTGTTGGGGACGCTGTGCTGCAGGACAGTAGTTTTCAACCTCAGTCCTGGGGGCCCTTGTGTATACTTTTTTGTCACAGCCGATCTTATGATAAATTAATGTTTTGAAAGTGTGAGTTCTCCCATCAGTTTTTTTCTTTAATCTTGTTTTTGCATAGTGTAGGTTTGGCTTGCTGCCAATTGCTCTGTCATTAAACTCTTCATTTTCAACATATGGTTTACTTTCAGTGACCAGGTGTCCACACTTTCAACAATTAGGCCACTGCTGATTTCACCTCCCAGTCTATAATTCAATATGATTAAAAAAGGAATGTGTTATATAGTACATTGCAGAAAATACAGTAAGAGCATTAGTTGATCTGACTTATTTCATGTCCTGGGATGTGGATATGGGACATTTGGTGTTCATGGCATGCATAGTTATTTCTGACTTAATATGGCCTTAAGAGAGTAAATAATGATTTCATCAAAATTAAACGTTCAGAGTTTGCAATTATTGTTGGAATAAAAACCAGCATACACAGTGGGCCCACAGGACCAAGGTTGAGAACCACTGGATTATTGGTCCAATAGCAGCATCCCGTATAATATCAATACTAATATATTTACAGTGTAAAATAAACCTTACAATTAGTGAAAACGTTTTTCATTTTTATTTACAGATAAATAGAGTTAAATCGAAATTTCTCAATAACATTGACATACAGTGCTATCTCATTCATTTTCCAAAGCATGGGTTTGGGAACTGGAGTTTCTTAGGAACTGGATTTGGATTGTGATTTCCACACTGAGGTATTGACCTTGAGATCTTCCCTCTTGCCTCTATGCATCTATGCTATTCCTTTTATGTTCTAATATTAGTGTTAAGTAGGTAATAAATGATTCGTTTTGCCCTTAATACAGCTTTCAATTGAACCTTTTTCATTTTTATTTCTTTATTAGCCTTTCTGGATCATCTAATAACCTACTCTCTCTCATAGAAATATATATATATATATATATATATATATATATATATATAGAGAGAGAGAGAGAGAGAGAGAGAGAGAGAGAGAGAGAGAGAGAGAGAGAAAGAGAGAGGGGAATAGAAACCAGGACATGCCTTGCAAAATATGCATGATATTATTATTCATTCATTCATTCATTCATTCATTTTAATTATGACACACTACTCATTGTGAGACAATCTCAAAGTGCTACAGGGTGCATAAAACAAAAATAAAAACAGGGATGTGAAAACAATAACGACAAACAATAACAAAAACAACAAAGAAACAGTTCAACAGAAAGCTTTCTTTTTTAAAAAGAGTCTGTGGTGCCCTCTGGTGGTTCGGAGAGGCCATGATGAGTGGAGAGTCGGCCATTAGCAACCCTGGAAGTTTATATTTAGCCATTTAGTAGATGCTCTTATCCAGAATGACTTACAGTTTTTACATCTCTGTACATGCAATCCATTTATATGGCTGGATATTTTACTGAAGCAATTCAGGTGAAGCACCTTGCTCAGGGGTACAATAGCAGTGCCCAGAATCACACCTGCAACCTCTGTTATAACCCCGGTTCCCTAATCATCACAATACACTACCACAGGTCAGTGCCATGTATTGTTTATACATGGACATAGAGTGTTTTTTTCAATGTTTTACACCATGGCTTCAATTAAAAATAAATACAACATTTTATATGAGACCGTAGTTTAACTAAGTGAGTTCAGTTCAGTGTCTTGCTATATATAGGTGCCACAAGACTTATCCATTTACTGTGCCTGTAGCTAGCTAGCTAGGGAAGAAAGTTTGAATTGGTATTGGCAAGTTGGTAGCTAGGCACACATGTCTAGGTGAACTCCAACCTCTCCACCATTCGAGAGAATGTTTGTTCATGGAGCTACATTCCTTGGCGAAGGTAGGATTCTGGACAAGCACAGTGATTTTCAACATCGGTATATTGCATACAATGTTGTATGCTTGGCTGGTTGCCAATTTAAATATGGGTATTAATCTAAACCATGGTATAAAGTTTAAAACATTCCTTGCATTTCAGATTTTAAATTTCACCACCTATTGGCTCATTATTTATCATAAATTGTCACTGATTCATTATAGTAACTTGTTATGTAACCAAATATTATTTCAAATATAGTCATGCACATGAGGTTTAAAAGAAAGTTTCTTACAGTGATACACACATCATTTGTCTTATAAACCAAAGTTATTTACCAAAAAATACTGCTCTTATATACACCAAATAATTCTGGCCAAATACCAATCAAGAAATAATTAACTGACCACAAAATGTTTGTTCTGCAATGGCTCAAAAACTCTACTAACTCTAACCTCTACTGTTCATTTTATACAGCCCTTTTTTGCTCATTTTCATCAAGGTGCCAATAATTCTGGATCTGACTGTATGTCTCTATGCTTGGACTGATTCAACAAAATGCATTTTAGATTTGCGATCACTTTTCAAGCTTTTGTTGAATTTTAAATGAACAATAGTTGAAATAATTGCACTTTTGTCCCATTTAATTGATTACTAAAATGGTATCTCTGAACCAAACAAGTTGCAAGTGAAAGAGTTACTAATTGTGCGTTACTAATTAATATCAGTATGCCAGTCACTGTTTTGTTATTCGGGAGGCAGGCCTACGGTTTTCAATTGTGCCCCTTGCCTGCCTGTCTGCTGCCGCTGCTCTATGTCAGCATGTCCCCATGTTCTCAAACTGACCCTTTCCACCCGCACACGATCACTCACACTAAATGCAACGTAGCCAGTTAGGCTTGTCTTGTGGAATTAATTTGACAGCCTCGCCTCACCCCTACGCCTTTGACTTGTCACACAGTGTTAAATCCTGGTGAAATTCCAGCTCCCAAAAGTCAAATGATGTAGTTGCCTAACTTTTTCGTCATTGAAGCAACGTTTTATCGCTTTATTGAGTGAATCTGGTGACACATCACTCTTCAGGTGTTAATCCCTCTACATTGCCTTTATGGTCTTTGGCACTCCCAGGTGTACGGATACCTTTCCTGTATTTGATCGTCGGTGTAGTATGTCGCAATGCCCATGTTCATTTTTTTATATTATTGAACCCATTTCCTGTGTACAGTGTATTCCTCTTTGTCCTGTGACTGCCTTTAAGGCCAAGTGGTTTTGCATGCCTGTGAGCTGTGAGGACTGCCAATCGGTCTGGATTGAGTATCTATCTGCTGTTGTTGAGGGATGCTGGGAATTAAAGACTCATTATGTTCAAAATGTAACAGACAGAAAATAGTATGAGAGAACCTGCACTCAGGCCTGAGGTCTAAGCAGTGCATTTATACCAAAACAGATCATACTTGTGGCAGTGTGAAAGCACAACACACTATCACAACAACAACAAAAAAGCAGATGAAGATGTTTGCCAGGGTTGCATGGGACAACAGGCAACTCAAATTGCGAGGAGTTGAAACGTTCACTGGATGACTTCAGGAACATGGCACGCAGCAAATGCAATGCTCATCTGCGCTTCATCAAGTTACAGAACGGTTTCCTTCATTGTGATGTGACACATGTTTCATGTTTCAAAGACAGGAGGCTAAGCATGACCCCTGGAGTTGGCCAGCTAAATTCGGACTTTTATTTGCTTTATGCAAAAAATTTGGTTGGTCCAGTAAAATAAAACTTGTACAGTTGCTTTACATGCCGTGGGTGGTTTTGAAACAATGTCATACTGTAAATAAAAAATTGTTGAACAAATACCACTTGTGCCATTTCCTGTGTGAGAGTACATGTGGAGGTGATAAATGAGATTAAATTGGTACTGTTGTTTTAATAATTCACATTTTTGCATTCCAGTTTGACTAAAAAACACATTACTGGAACATTAGAAAGGCTATTTAAAAGTTGATAGATTTTCTTTTCCGGGTCAGATTAATACTTGGGTCTCAGAGCATTAAGGTTTATTCACATTTCATGTTGTACACCTCGTCCACCAGATTTGACAGTCATAGTGGCATGTTGGGACAGATAGTGATGACAGAGATAGTGGTATGAAGATGAAGGGTGATGTGAAATATCTGAGAAATGGTCATAATTGCTTATGTTTCTAGAAAGGTCTGAGCAATGAGCTGCCGGATCCGTTGGATGTTCTCAGAGATGTTGGGCATTTGTGTGGAGCGGTTCTGCAGATTGTCCAGCTTCTTCATTAGAAGAGGGATTGTGTTGCCCAGCAATCCAACTGCGGACATTGCAAAGGAGAATACACACACACACACACAAGAAAACATGATTTTTTGAAAATGCCATAATTGCATGTGTTTCCTTTTAGGTGTCTCATATCAAATACGTTATGGTCAAGGTTCAAGGTTGACACTGGATCTGGAGTCATTGGCATTATAAACCGAAGCCAGACATGCTCTTAAGTTGCTTCTATGTTTTTTATAAGTCTAGAAGACTGGACTTTCTATGAAATAAATTATGCCGTTAAATATTCCTGTTATGAAAGACTGATGTGTAACCAGCTGTTAGAGGGGAGATGTTCTAGACTAGAAAGCTAATTTGTGTGTGTGTGTGTGTGTGTGTGTGAGAGAGAGAGAGAGAGAGAGAGAGAAAGAGAGTGAGGCAGAGAGTGAAAGAGATAGAGAGTGAGAGAGAGAGAAAGAGAGTGAGAGAGAGGGGGAGAGAGAATGAGAGCGAGAGACAGAGAAAGGCAGAGAAAGAGAGAGAGAGAGAGAGAGAGAGAGAGAGAGAGAGAGAGAGAGAGAGAGAGAGAGAGAGAGAGAGAGAGAGAGAGAGAGAGACCGCTTTGTCAGTTTTGCCAGTGCATGCTGATACTGCTGGGTGGGGGGTTTACTGCCATGAAGATTATGGTTGTCATTAGTTTTGTGACTTTATCACTCTTCCTTACCGTTACTTATTAACTGGTGGCACATGGAAAGGTATCTCTGCATTGGTGACACCTGATAGGATAAGCCTCCTTTCTCTGAACTGAGCTCAAATAATGTACAGCTAGATATTTTAGTGTAGCAAACAAATGTAGCTAAATCACCCCCCAATGCATACAGTCATAAACAATATTTCACTGTAGTATGGTAAAATGTGGTGGTGTATGCATGGTGGTGTAGGTATAGGTTATTTTCAACATAAACGTCCTTCTTCCGACGCCAAACCCGCCACTGGTGCGCATGGCCAAAAATATCAATTTGGTCTCATTTGGACCAATTTAACAAATGTTCTCTCACTATCAAAAAGTCTGCCTGTGTGATCGTTACTCGTTCGAAAGGTGGCCATCCGGTCCAGTTTGTTTATATGACATAACCGTCCTTCAGAACCCGTCCTTTGACGTCCCAGCTAGCAGAGCCAAACAACACGAATTACAGTTGCTCTGTGCGATCTCGGATTGTAGATTGCCTTTGTTGCGTGTCTCCTTGCTTCCTGCCAGCAACACTTGTTGCTTTAGCGTTGCATCCAAAGACCTACCAAGTTAATATTAATCTTTGTTTAATTCTCGTAAAGTCAACGTGTGGCCAGAAAAGACGTCTGAAGTTTATCTGGGTTAATTTGGTGTGGCGGTTATTTGACAATTGTCTCCCATTATATTTGCGTTTGGACGCTCCCGACTCACACGGAAACAGACATAGACGAAAATTATCAGCACCACGTGGATGGATCGGCAAGACATATGTTAAGTAGCGCAGTGCCCCTTTAAGGTCAATGGAATCATGAACTCATCCAATCAGCAACATATTTTGACCAGAAATCTGGTTTCCTGGTTGAAATCTTTCAGATAAGATAATGATCCTAAGCATATCTAAAAATCTGTCACTAAATGGTTAACTGACCACACAATTACTGGGTTGCAATGGCCATCTCAGTCTCCAGACTTGAACCCGATCGAAAATGTGTGGGTTGAATTGAAGAGGGCAGTTCATAAGAATCTGAAAGATTCTGCATGCAGGCAGTGTGGTATAATGGTTAGGGAACTGGGCGTGTAACGTTAAGGTTGCAAGTTCAATCCCCAGGTGGGACACTGCCGCTTGTACCCTTGATCAAGGTACTTAACCTGAATTGCTTCAGTAAAATATCCAGCTGTATAAATGGATTGTATGTAAAGAAATGTAAACTGTAAGTCGCTCTGGATAAGAGCGTCTACTAAATGCCTGTAATGTAATGCATGCAAGAATGGTCTAAGATCAAATCCCCACCCAATCTCAACAAACCCTATAGAAGGGATATTCATGAAGATTTATTTTTTTGTTTTATTTAAAATAATTATTCGGGATGTGAAAATAATTACATATTTTCTGGGGGGGGGGAAATATTACTTGTTGAACAAAAATATTTTTCCCTGACCAATTATGTTAGTATAAAATAACATACTTTCCCCATTCTTGAGTACACAATATCGCACATGACCTGTATTGTTTATTTACAGCCTGGTGGTTTGCTCACCTTTATCAAGCGCGTGAAAATCTTTATCTTTGAGTTAACTGTATATCTGCGGCGTCATGTGCGCGGTTTGTACATGCTTTGGCTGCGCATGCTTTGGCTGCTGCTTGCTTGGTTATGACGGTCGTAAATAAATGTAATATCTTACTGCACGTTCGTTTACGTCAATTCCAAAACTAGTGCAAAGTGTCCTCAAAAACATCATGGTCTACTTGTGCAATTCATACGGAGGTCTGCATACTCTACGTCCCCCTTCTCCCACAAATATCCTTTGTATCGCAATCCGGACTGTGTTGTAGGCTACTCTTAGTAAGGCCCCGCTGGCGGCTGATAGAACAGTCAAGTCATTAAGTAGGCTATATTTTACAACCGTCCTGATATCGCCATCCATATCAATGACAGTCATTATTATCTTCCACTAATATTACCCCATGCTCTTAATTGCGTGTTATAGCCCAGACGTCATGTTTTTACTGTTCCGATATTACACGCCAGACATTTTTTACAGCGCCTCGTCTCCTTTATCGTGCAGTCTCACCAGGCGTTCGTCGCAGGCCCGTTAACTATGTTTACTTTTCAGATATACGTTTCATTACGATTATGAACCTTTTGTTCTACTTCTGCAATGTAAAAACGTGTATAGCACGCAGCCAATACGCATACTTGGTTTATTATATGGTTATGTATGTACCGAGCAAAATGTCGTCTGTATTAAATCAACTCTAACAATGTTAATTCAGCTCTAGCATATTTTGTATCATATGATTCCAAAGGGGATGTAAAATGTACTCTTGACAGAGTTTATTTAGCACTGGACGGCAGGTGTACAGCTGTGTATTTGAATACACATCACACTGTTTTAACAGTAATTTGTTATAGCCCTTGAGGAAAACGTTTGTCTTTTCTAAATCCAACAAGTACAAACAGCCATTACACTATTGCACAAATTATATTGTTCCTTGCTAAATGGTGTTTATTGGGGTCCAAATTCCACACAGACCACATTTGCTTCTGTGTGTTTCCATGTGCCTTGTCTGTGTCTATGTTGCTGTGTGTCCGTGTCTCTGTTCATGCTCTGTGTGTGTGTGTGTACGTATATATATATATATATATATATATATATATATATATATATATATATGTGTGTGTGTGTGTGTGTGTGTGTGTGTGTGTGTGTGTGTGTGTGTGTGTCCAGGAGCTCTAGCCCTAGCTGTAAATCTCACTGATTGATTGGGCCCTGGTCTGATACAGCGACTCCACCGAAACTCCAGCAAACACACAAACACCTCAGCTATTCAAGGTTGTGCAAACCTACTATTTGATTAACAACACATTGTTGGTTTTCAGCGCTTCGTTCACACATAATACAAACACTCCCACACCAACAAATATATAAACACATAAACGTTTATGGCAACAGACTGCAAGTTTACATGTGGGGATTAATGACATTAATTTGCCAGATTGGCGAATTCCGTTTTGCTGAGCTTCAAACCTTTTGAACTGTTTCTCTCGGGGGATCACATGATCACAGGGAGACGTCACTGCATTTGCACCTGACTCCCGTCCTTTTCATTCGAGGATCTGCAGTTCTACAATGAACCACGAGAAGTTGGAGAATCTGTGTTGAGCGATTGTGTCATGTCTGTGTCATGTTAAAACTCATTTTAAACTCAAATCCAGTGGAACAAACAAAGTAACATCGATTGATTATTTGGGGAGAAGAAAGCAGCGTGGCAATACAGTTGTGTGCATCAGCTGTCTTGGAGGCTAGACTCACACCACCTGACTTAAGTATGCCATTGTTTGAATAAGGAGTTTAATCACCTCTTTATGAGTTGCTAATTAATAGACTTAACACCTAGGAGGGGGTCACCTCTGAGGGAAGGAAGCTACTGCTCACTGGGTGATAACAGACAGGAGGACTACTACTACAGTTTTGCCTGACCATCAAGGGAGTTGTGCAAACTCTTTCTGAAAAGTTCACCTCATTGAACGTCGGTGCTATTATTACCCTTTAGCCGATTAATTTCCTTTAATTGTCCCCACTGTCGGGGGGCCAGGGATCGAATTCGGCGTAGCTGACTTCTACTCTTTGAGGAAACCTTTCCGTAGTTGAGAAACACCTTGATAGAAAGGAAATTCGTGTGAACTCCACGGGAGAATGCACATAAAACAGATTTGCAAAAGAACTGTGTGTACTCAGAAAAGATAACCAGCATTAAACGCTAACAAGACAGGGGTGCACGCCTCCCTAGCACAGCTAGGCTACTCCGCTAAGGGCAGTAAAGGCAAGGCCCTTCTGAACCGGCGACCATAAAGCTGACTTTTACAAGGGGGAGGGGGCCTGTCTGACATTTTCCTATTTCTGAGACAGCAGGGGAGATTGTGTGATTGTCTTCCCCCCCCCCCCATTGAGAACTCTTATTTTTTCTCGTGAAAGCAGATTTAATCTTAGATACTCGCGTGTCACGTTTCACGCACAGACCGATGATGGATACGTCTGTGAATTGACACCATTGGGGGAAAGGAATGAGGGTCTTGCTGTGTTGATCTTTAACTCCCCTTGACATTTCCCCTGATTTATGTTTATAGTTTAGCAGATAAAGACGGGTAAAACAACACTTACCAAAAAACAATGCAATAGGCACTTCTTCCCCTACACTATCTAACTTGAGGATTGTTTAGGTTCTCGTGTCACGCCTGCAGCCTGTGACATTTCCCTCCTCTAAACACACCTAGTGATGTTTTATGTGAAAGGCTTCCTTAACTTGAAGAGGCTGCGACTTCTTCAAAGACAAAGTTTTATCTTTTCCGACCACAATTAATCATTTGACAATCACCTAATAGGTCTCAGTTTAAAACGTTTTAAATATGCCATAAAACTTACTAATTTGCTTGGCTGCCTGCCTTATCCTGCACGACCCACAACCCTTACTCCATTTCACAGACGTCCTTATCCAGGACGCCTCACAACGCAGGAGAACACAAGTGCGTCCACATGAGTTGCGTCCAACTGGATTATGATTTACAGAGTACTCAAGGGTACAGTGGCAGTGCCCCATCAGATATTCAAATGCCTACCCCTCAGAACCAGAGTCCAGCAGTGCAAATCCTATGCCACAGGCTGTCCAGACACCTGATTTGGGTAGGGAGGGGCTGGGGGGGAATGGTGCTGCGGAAGGGGAACTAGACCCAGACGTTTAACGCTGGAGACTGAATAGATTCTTAGCCATGGAGGCTGTAGGGCTGTTAATTCTATGGGACAGGTGCCAGCATGGAAACGGGAATACGTCTGTCTGTCTCTCCCCCCAACCCCCGTCCCATTCATGGACAGCTCCTTGTGTGTCCGCATTTCCTAAACCCAAAGTGGGAGGGGTTCCCACACCATTTCCAGTGTCCTGCTGTTTGATGGACGATGTTAAGGACAAAGCACACTCCCTCCCCCCTCCCTTTCCCCCCCGGGTTTTTATTCCACGGAGACGGAGGAGGAGATCCCGACGAGGCCGGTACCCGTACGGCCATTCTTGCTTTCCACACACGCACCAAAATAATCAGGGTCTTCCAGACCTCCGGTAAACAACCCCAGCGTCAGGCAACCTCGGACCCATGGGGGAGGGGAGGAGGGGAGGAGGGGAGCTGGTTAAAAAACAAGATACAAGAGGGGGGAAAATGAAAATGGCGAAAGCAGGAAAGGAGTCGCCCAGGAAACGAATCGCACTTCACAAGCATGCGCTAAAAACATCCGCTCAGGCTCAGCTCTGGTCGGGCAGCGCTGCAGCTCTGCCAAGTCCGCCGTTGAATGTCTGACACCAGCCTTGGCCTCGGCTCACTGGGCAGGATCCACTGGTGGTCTGGTGCCATAATATTGCCACAAACCCATCTTTGAACGCAAGAGGAATCCTGCGGAGGGAATCCCATTATGCAGACAGTGATCTGATGTTCCTGTGTTGACATTTATATGTTTCCGCATGTGTTTTGGCCTGTGCATGTGTTTTGGCCTGTGCATGTATTTTTGCATGTGTTTCTGTCCTCTTTTATTAAAATGCTTTCATGGTATCTATGCTTCAAAATACTAAACTGAAAATATAATGGAAAAACCTTAAGTAAAAAAAGGGGAAAACTCGGTAGCAAGTTCATGAAACACAGTACAAACTGTGCATGTGTTTTTGCATGTGTTTCTATCATCTGTTATTAAAAAGCTTTCATGGTGTCTATTTTTCAAAATACAAAACTGAAAATATAATGGAAAAAGTATAAATGGGGGAAAACTCATTAGCAAGTTCATAAATCTAAGAATGTTTTACTTTGTTGGCATAAATATAAAGTTGCATTGTCACCCACTAGCTACTGTGTGTCAGTGAATATTACAACTTAGATTATATAAGTACACTAGTAGCATTGTGTTGCTTTACAAGATTTAATGTCAGCTGTTACTAATATTCTGAAATAATATTGAAATTGGAAGACATCTCATATCAATTCAAGCATATTTGGAGCATTACAAAAAGCCTTTTGATCCAGGACTAAGCAACATATTTGACAGGGACACCTTGTGTAAAATGGGGGCTCTACAATAGTCTCACTGTAGATAAGATATCTCGACTCAAATTAATAAAATGCAATTTGTCCTTAACTGAAGTGAGTGACAATTTTAAGTCAGTGTTTAACTTTTTTTATATTTTGTGCACATTTTCAAGTTAATTGTTAGCAGCCTCTAAACTTAAGAACTCATTGTGGATATACTGATTTGTCTTAACTGGTGAAACAAATTGTTTAACTTTTTTTCTATTTTGTGCACATTTTCAAGTTAATTGTTAGCAGCTTTTAAGAACTCTTTTCTTTTTTAAAATGAGACACATGCAGCTAAAAAGAAAAGAAAAAAAGTCTACAAATCATCGATCGCCTGAATTCCTAGAGAGGGCATTTCAGGTGAGACAGAAATAGCTGGAGCCCTGAGCTTGATTCATGGACCTGTTGCTCAAAATAATTTACAGTGAAGTCAAGTCCAGGTCACATCTTAAAACAATGGCTCAGTCAAAAGGAAAGTGGGGTCAGAGCGGACACCCTTCAAATGAAAACCTGATTACCTAAAGGAAGGGCTATCAAACAAAACATCAATAAAAAGGGCCGTCGGGGGGGAAATGATCAATGTCCACCTTGTTATAAACGGTTCCCGGGAGACGCTGACGTGTGTACATAAATATATTTATATATATATATTTCCTTTTATTAAGCACTGATCCATGCCAACGACCCCGTTGAACCCATTTGAGAGTTTTTTTTCTTCAGTATTTTAAATGATTACATTTTATCCATTTGTGTGTGTGGAGGCGGGGGGAATAAAGAAGATGTATATTTAAAAATAAAAAAAAACGAACGTCAAGTTGTTCACTTAACAAAACAAATTACCTTAAGATTTTATCTGATTTATTCAACACTTCAATAGATTTTTTTTATTGATTTATTTTTCAAAAAGAAGGATTGAAAGAGATGAAAAACACCAAAAGATGCATTGCCAAGGACACAATTCAACTATGATAGACAAAATACCGGAAAGAAGGGGGGAAAAACGGATCGAAGTTGGATCAAGACAGAAAGCGACGAAGAGTGGAGTTTATCCATGCAAAAACCGACCCTGGGAACAGTGACAGATGTAATTACAGGCATATTTGCTTGTGAGGCCCACAGAAATGGAGACGGTGGAGTATATGTACACCGTGCAAAGATAATGGGGTGCACGATCGGCGGCAGCGGCACAAGTGCACCCCATCATCAAGGCGGGGGGCTGCTGCAATGCACTTCGAGGTGGAGGAGGGCTGCTGCCCTGGGGAGAGCTTCGGCACCCTTGGAGAAACGGCCTTATCAATTGAGGGATGAGAACCGTCATGTTTACAGATGCCCCAGCGCTGCTTTTATGCCCATAATGATGCCATAAAAAGGAGATTTGGGATGAACTTGTTACTCCCTGATAGAGCAGGGCGCACAATCATATCTAATCCCGTAGTGACAGCCAACTGTGGGATCCGTATCGATGCGATAACAGAAATGCTCGGGAAAGCAGTGGGTTAAAGAAGCACCTTAGTCGAAGCAAAGGCCTTCACCTCATCACCGGCGGAGATTAGGATGACACGCCTGGGCGCGCGGGCGAGCCGGTGTCAGATCAGAACACAGAGAGTGAACGCACACACACACACACACGCCGTGCACTAAGAACACGGAGAGGATCCTCTGCCCTCGGTAACCAGTGAACACACACTTTGTGCACACAGCTGCCTGAAAGAGGCCCCTGGACAGAAAGTGTGGTCTACGCATCCAATCGTAAACCCGCAGGAGGATTCATTGTGGGAGACCTGTAACCTTAGTAGGTACTAGCGGTGTTTGCCCTACCATCCAACGTTACCCTTTAGTGATTTCCCAACAAAATGAATGCTCGCAATAGTACATAAAATATTCGGAATCACATATTACGAGACACGTATGCGTTTTAGTCTTATTCCGATGTGCGGAGATATAACGAACTGTGTAAACTCAGAAATGGGTTTAAGATTAACTCCAGCGAAGTGCACGTATACGCCAGTCTCCTCAATTCAAAGGGAAACCTCCTCTCACCCTGGCAAACACGGGGAGAAAAAAAAGACCTCTTTGAAAGAATCACCAGTGAAAAATTGACCAGTCCGCCCTACTTCTCAAAATTGGTTATACTGTATTACATGAATAAAACATTTCAAAGGGAAAGATGGATTGTTATATACATACATTCCCTGCAAAACAAATAGCTTAGGTTTGCAAAAGAGCAGTTGTTTGAATGCATCTTTTGTCTCTGCCCTGGAGCCTGTTAATAGCTAACCACTGTAAATATGAAGATTTCTTGCCATCGATTGATCACCTATACAGGTTTCCTGGTGAAGTGGGGGGTTGCTCTTTTCTCCTCAATTCTTTTCTTCTGAGGTATTGACTTTCAACACTTCACAAGGCATTATAATGCCCCAGACTCCAAGCTACCATATAATCAATTTTCAGATTTTTGAAGGAAGAAAGGCAGACAGACAGCTTAGGCAACATTTGCAATAGAGGATGGGGGTTGGGGTGGGGACTAAAGTGTCTCTGTGAAGTGTTTATAGCTTTTCTTCTCTCTCTTTTTCCACGTTTAAAGAATGACAAATTGACAACGACCCCTCAAGCACCAGGGTTTTATCACTAAAACTCCTTAATTGAGCATAAGTGGGTCACAAAAGCTCATTCTGACCACTTTTAAATAAGACTTTTAAGGTTTTGAGAGAGAAAAATACAGAGCAAGGTCATTTATGATTATCTATGTTTATTTTGGTGCCATCTGTTTGATGATGGCTATGCATTGGATAGTTTTTGTTACACTATTTTTGAGATGCTTAAATTGTATATTTTAACAATATTCCTCAATATTTGGGGAATTTATTGGAAATAATGCTGTTCAAATCATTCTACTTAATGTAAATGTCTGTAAGCCCTAAGATAACAGCCAATGTATGATCAAATTCCCTGAGAGATAGATTGATTGGATTGCATTTTGTTTGATACATTGTTCTGATCATAACTGAGTGTATTAATTCATTTTTATTCATTAATATACAAAGAATCCACCAACAAATAGTCTAAATAGAATGATCCTACACCCCCACCTCTGCCCCAGCAAACATTCAGTCTAAGGGAAAATTTTGAAATGACAAATGAAGAATATAATTTAACAAATGAACAATATGAGAACTGAACCGTTGCCCCTTTTTTTTCCCTCTTTTACCTTATATGTGCTAGGGCAGCGTTCTTGGCACGTAAAGGGGCATCACTTTGGGCGGGTATAGCCTGTGGATGTAGCCACAGAGGCCTACTCAGAATATTGCTCGGGTTCATATAAGTCCATGTTGAATGCAAGAAGTAAAAAAAAAAAAAAAGCAGTCATTTCATTACACTGTATAGTCCAGAGTACAGTATAACGTGCAGATCAGAGTGCAATATAAAGACAGAACGGGTTCTTATTTCCACATGGGCTTGATGTTTGATTCCACATCAGGACCCCATTCTCAAATACTTCAGTCATTTTTTTTCGTTTTGAGTGGTTCCAAACAAAAGCAAAAAAGCAAAAAAGCAAAAAAAACAAAAACCCCAAGAATGAATAGAAGATGAATTCCATCACAGAAGTAGTTGCTCTTTTCTTGGGCTTTCTGGGCTGGGTGATGGCTGGGATATCGTTGCAAGATCAGTACTGGAAGGAATCCACCACGGAGGGCAGTGTTATAACGACCTCCACCATCTATGAGAACCTATGGATGTCCTGTGCCAGTGATTCCACTGGTATCTACAACTGCCGCGACTTTCCATCCCTGCTCGCTCTGACTGGTAGGTCACTTGTGTTATTATAAGAGTAATCATTTTGAGTAGATAGGGTATAAAATTGAGTCATAATAGTGATAATAAAAATGCATCAAATAATAATAATATCAATTAAATATTGGTATTGTTGTTAGTTACTATTAATGACAATGGTTTAATCTTAGTTACTTATGCACTTTTATTAATAATACATATTAAATATTCAGCTAATATTACATAATTTGCAATGCATATACTAAATATATAGCTTTATTATTACTATTATTATTATTATGTTAATAGTATTAGTATCTGTAGTATTATTACTAGTATTATATACCTATTCGAATTTAAGGTAATTATTTGAGGCTTGCCAACTCTGAATTTGAAATTATTATGTGATATGTACTATAATAAGTATAGTATTAGCATCTGTAGTAGTATTATTAGTATTATATACCTATTATAATGATAAAAGCTAATTATTTGAGGCTTGCCAAGTCTGAATTTGAAATCTGTGGGATAAGTAGATGGATTTAAGTTTTTACTTTTTCGCCACAACCAGCAATACTAATTCTGTATTATCCTAGAAGTTCTGCCTTATCTTATTATACCAGTGCATGTAGCTGATCATCAGTGCATGAATGTAACCATACAAATATTGCTACTTCCATGAAGTCTTCTTGACCCTACACCTCAGGAATGTTACTGTAGGTTCCATTATCCATAAGTATTATTAAATATGTTTTTAAATTGATAGGTAGGTTACTTATTAAGTTTCATACAGTAGCTACAGTAGCTCATTTGTTAAACGCGTTACTGGTCAATTTTTAGAATCAATGATATGAACAGAAATATTTCACTTATAAAAAAATCCTACGAATTATCTTTTATGCACGTGCACTTATTTGCATTTAAACTGCGGTATTTGGTAACATGATGTTATGCATCGTTATACAGTATTTACTTATGTTATCTATGTATTTTCTGTTAATAACATTCATAACATTATAATAATTATTATTATTGTTGTTTTTGTTGTTGTTGTTGTTGTTGGTATTAGTAGTAGTACAGTCACCGTCGTCATCATCATCACCATAATCGCATATGTAGGCTATTCAACTCAATGTACTAGGAATTAACACGACACGATGAGGTAACCATAAAACGTGACTTAGCATTCAGACCAATTTGGTAATGTTCTGTGATTGATATAGTGTGGTTTCTTCAAAGTGAAATGCCGAGATGTGCACAAGCCACCAGGCTGTATGGACGCAAATACAGTATGGCAGTGAATAAGCTATCAAGGACAGCCTTGTGTTTTCGCGTCTGAACATTGGACTTTTGTGACGTTCTATACTTCGATAAACACCTGCTCAGTTTCTGTTAAGGTACTGTGGAATACGAGCATTCGGAAGAAAATGGGAGGGGTGAGGGGTGGGGTGAAGAGGATAATTAATCATTGATTGCTAACTCCGAAACTAGCATCACATAGGGAATTGTGTGCAACTGTTGCATACGAGATTTTAAATTGTGACCGAACTCGAGAGAGAGCGCAAACTTCAACTGGGAGGAGATCAGGGGAAAGTTGAGGCTAGCTCGAAAAATTAGTCTGTCATCAAGATGTTCTAAGAAAAATAGGGGAAAGGAAAGCGACTTTTAAAATACAATATATTCTTAAAAGCCAAATAAACAAACACTTTTATAAAGAAAGAAAGAAAAAAAGAAAGATGAATGCCATTGTAGAAGTTGTTGCTTTTCTCCTTGGTTTTTTGGCCTGGGTTATGGTCGGCGTTGCTCTACCGAACCGTTACTGGAAAGTGTCCACAGTGGATGGCAACGTTATCACTACTTCAACTATCTACGAGAATTTGTGGATGTCCTGCGCTACCGATTCCACTGGTGTCCACAATTGCCGTGACTTCCCTTCGCTACTCGCATTGTCTGGTACGTGTAGCCTACATTCAGTGAGCCTAGATTGAATCCTCGGAATATTATTTTCGTCTTCTTATTAAGTTGAATTGGGCTCCATTTGGTATGTAGATGGTGTTTCTATATTGACGTTAAATCGTCGAGTTTTATTGGAGTCAAATGACGTTTTATTCGTTTATTACTTTTGGAATTACGTAGGGATTCGAGGAATAAAACCTTGTAAAAGACAGATTGCATCTGCTGCGCCGTTGCGTGGTGTATTACAAGTCATCTTGCTACTCTTCACTGTATCCCATTGTAAAATGGTTTTGAAGAAACCGCAACAAAAAGTCGTTAAATATGGGTTGTTATATATATATATATGAGACAGACAGAGGCTATATATATGTTTATATATATATATATGAGACAGACAGAGGCTATATGTTTATAAATAATATATATATATAAACATGTATCTGTTTTATTCCAATTGTAATGATACGATATGTGTGCTTCCCCCTTAGGCTACACCAACTGTAAGTTCAGTTGTTGTGTTGAATAGGTTTTTGGCATCGCTTCATGTGATCCTTGTTGATTTTATTTGTTTATGTAGGCCTACTGTGTTTATTTCCCATGTATGTCTATTTTCAACCTAACACTTTCAACAGCTGTCCGATGTATCTTTTCTCGCATTCTCACACAGGGTATATCCAGGCGTCTCGCGCTCTAATGATCGCTGCTATAGTGATGGGGAGCTTCGGAATCCTCGCGACCCTGGTGGGGATGCAGTGCTCTAAAGCGGGAGGAGAAAACTACGTTTTAAAGGGCAGAATAGCGGGAATGGGAGGTGTATTTTTCCTGCTCCAAGGTAAGAGCGCCGCTCTGGCAAAAAAAAGAGAAAGAAAACAAAGTGCTGCAATGACTAGATTTCATAAATACGGTTGCTCAACTTTTTTTCTTTTCTTTTCTTCTTATGTCGATCCCTCAGGTCTGTGTACTATGATTGCTGTGTCTTGGTACGCTTTCAACATCACTCAGGAATTCTTTGATCCATTCTATCCTGGGACAAAGTAAGTACGAGTGGATTCTCAGGTTCAATATGTGAGTGTTGCAGTACTGCCCCCTGCTGTATGTTAGGCTAAAACGTATTTCTCTTCCCTCGCCTTGTTGTATTCATCGAGTGCTGATATTAGGTCTGTGTTGACCATTGCATAATTAAAACTGGAGTTATATTGTGTGTGCAGTGAAGAGGAATGCTTCACTATCATATATATTTTTCAAAATGACATATCAAGATGCATTAACATTGTTCATAATATGTACTGTACACCTGGGCCAGGAATTTTGTCAATAGAGCTCTGTGTGCATCATAATTACAGGCCTTGTGTTGGCCTACCGTGCAAAACGCATGTAAAAACGATCTGTGCTTTGTATTGCAGGTATGAAATTGGGGAGGGCCTGTACATTGGCTGGTGCTCAGCCACTCTGGCCATCTGTGGCGGATGTTGTCTGCTGTGCGCCTGCAAACTGGGCACGACTGAGAAAGTGTAAGATCCCAGCCTTCATTTGTGCACGGTGTCAATATGCACGGGGGCCTCAGATAGCGTAGCGGTCTAACGCACCCGCATTGACTGGTGCTTTGTGAGCGTGAGCTACCTATTGCGGTTGCGGTTCGAAACCCGACCGCGTCAGTCTGACTCTGGCCGGGAGCCCCGTTAGGCATTTGGCTGTCCGCCCCAGGGGGTGGGGGGAGGGAAAGTCGGCACGAGCTTGCTGAGTAAGGGCGTTCCTAAAGAGCAGGTGGGTGAAGTTCCATCTCGGAGGAGGTGGATCATTGCCGGCCTTGGGTATAATAGCTTGACCCAGAGAACGGGTGGAGGGCTCACGAGGAAAGGGCGAATCTAAATAAATAGAGGGTTGAATTGGCTACTAAACTGGGAGAAAAACAGGGAAATGTTATGTGCATGTTACAGTTTGTGTGTCTGTGACTGGGGGGGGCTCTCTCTGTCTCTCTCTCTATTGTCTGTCACTCACACTCTGCAAATATAAGAACATAAGAACATAAGAATACATAATGATGAGAATGGGCCGTTCAGCCCATCTAGGCTCATCATGTCCTAATCGAAAGAGTATCTAGTACTGCATCTAGCTTGGACTTGAATAGCCCAAGTGTTTCTGCCTCTACTACCCGACCTGGCAAGCTGTTCCAGGCATTGACAACTCTCTGTGTAAAGAAAAACTTCCTAATATCTGTGCGGAATTTGCCTTGAACTAATTTCCACCTGTGGCCTCTTGTTCTGCTGACCCCACTTATCTTTAAAAATTGTAGGTAATTCACTTTGTTAATCCCTTTTAGGAATTTAAAAACCTCAATCAAATCCCCCCTAAGTCTCCGTTTGCTAAGCTTAAATAGATTGAGTGCCTTAAGTCTATCCTCATAACGTTTACCTTTCATACCAGGTATCAGTTTAGTTGCCCTTCTTTGAACTTTTTCAAGAGCTCCTTTATCTTTTTCTTATGGTAGGCCTCCCATCTTTGGGAAAATACTGAATGCAACCAACACCCCTTTCACACAATTTCCTTCTTCCTCCCAGGCCTTATCCCTACCAGCCCAGCAGAGGTACAGTGTATTCGGGAGGTGCACCGTCACAGGCTGCCCCCAGCCACTACGGCAGGAATGCATACGTCTGATGGAAGGGGCCGCTCCTTTGAACTTCGTGGGTCGAGCCCAACTCCTCATCGCAGAACAAACGCAGACAGATTAGTAAATACCAAAGGTTCTATCCTGGAACTTAGGTGGCCCAGGAGTCCATTCGGAGCATAGTTCCATCCTACGTGAAAATTGTGACATTGTTATCCGACACCGTGGCTCATCACAAACGACTGAAACAAGTGAGACTTTAAACAAGCCCACACAGTTATAACTTTCATATGGTCTAGGTACAAAAATATTGTGCATTGTGTAAGGCTGATGTTTTTTTTTTTAAAGCGTCACATGAAAAAAAAACAAAAACAAAAAAAACATTCATTAGAGAGGAGGACTCCAGATCTTTCCGGTTCAGTCCAAGTCCTAGTATTAAAGCGATACACTTATCCTGGACAGGTCTCGATTTCTCATATGGTTTATAAAGAATCAGCTACAGTGAAGTTAGGGATGTATAGAGAAGTTAGATGTATATAGAGATCCACATTGAGCTTGCAGACGGCTGCAGCTCTTGCACGTAAGTTTAATAATTGGAGGCTTATCGCAATAATATATATATTTTTTAAATGCGGAGGCCTCCAGCACAGCCCACATAACTTTTTCTAAACACAGTTGAAACATGGCAACCAATGAGAGCATAACGTGTTAGCTGGGAGTGATTATACGTAATGGGTAACTTTAGAGTTCTTATTCGCACAGAGGAGGAACATGTCTGTTAGATTTCCGTTTTAAATTGGGTGTTCAAACTCATTAAAACACTATACAACCCTTAATATATAATGATGGAAGGAATGTACTTTGATTTTAAAATACTGTCTAGTTTGAAGATTTCGGATCTTAATTTATCATTTTACATCTATGGTATATTGCACATATCATTTTCTGTCTTACTGAATGAAATCTTGTTTAATATATGTGTATTTTAATATCTGGACACTGAAGAGATGAAGGTCAAAAAAATTGTACTCTGTTCACTCAAATTGTTAAGATTTTCAAATATTTAAAATTGATATTTGTTTTGTATTTTTCATTTTATACATGCTTATATATGTCTGAAATAAACATCTTTGTTAAACAAAATGTATTGGGATTATATCTACACACGTACCTCCGCAAAAAAACACACTGAAGCTGACACGAGACAAGGCTGGACTACATTACCATACATAATTAAAATCCTTAGCAGACATCCTCATCCTGCACAGTTTACATATATTACACATTAACATTTTAATATTTTATATTTATACAGCTGAGGCAATTTAGGAAACTACCCTGTTTAAATAACACCAGCAGTGGTCTACCTGGGAATTGTGGCCTACCTTTGGGCCACAAGCTCAGCTCCATAGCCACTAAATGGCATATATTACTAAACAAATGTAGACAAATTAAATAAAATGTCTGTGATACAAAACCAGGCTGAGGCTGTTTTTTACATTTATTTTTTAAATTTTGTTTCTGATTTTTTCCCTGTTTTTCTAACAATTTGAATGAAGCCCTCCATTTCTTTCGATTCGCCCTCCCCCACGAACTCGCTGCCCGTCACTACGGGGCAAGCTAATTCCCAGAAGACGGCGATAACCACCTCCTCCAACACTGGACTTGCCCACCTACTTTCCAAACACACCCTTCGCGCTTCTCGGCGAGCTTGAGCTGATTATTAGTGATAATGATTAATGATAAAGTAAGTCAAAATACTTTTAAAGACACAGAACAGAGTTGGTGGAATTATTCTTGGTACAGCAGCTCACAGGTAGGCTACGTACAGCAGACAACAGGGAACACAATCGACACGAATACAGTACATAGGCATTCCTTCATCATAATCAACCCCATCCATTCATTAATTGAACGGTCACTATAAAAGTAAAACCCATCAGCAAAACACCAAATTATGAAATTTCTCGTGGAAGAATGGTGTTGCATCCCTCCAATAGAGTTCCAGACACTTGTAGAATATATGGCGCATTGACGCTGTCCTCTTAAGATAATGTTGGTGTTTCCTTTATTTTGTCAGTTACCTGTATATATATCACAAAACAGTATTGGTCAGGCATGCTATGGGACTACAAATGTGGCTGTTAATTTAATGTCGAAGTTGAAAGTAATATTAAAAGTGTTCTTTGTCGTCTCCGACAAACTACGTATTCACTTGGTAGTCAGATCAATAAATCGCCCGCAGAAGTGATAGATATGAACTATGAACTCATTTCATAGCCCAGTAAGTGAAACAAAATGTATTTGGTCAAGTGCAAATCACAACGAATATATGAGTATGTCAATCTAATAATTGGTGTCCAGTATCCACTTTGATCAAATCCAGTTGATAAAATATTCTTAATCTCTCAACTGATGACAGTGAACAGTTTTGGGCTGCGATGTTGTTCAAATCAACGCAGCGCGTTATCACTGAGCCACTGATACGCCTAAATAAACATTTGAAATATGGTATGGATGGCGCTTTCTTGTAAAGCCGATAGACTGCTGTTCAACAAGAGCGATACTTTTACTAATCCGCGGTTTAACGCTGAAAACTAAATGAGCAATACGCATTATCAAGGAATCAAGAATCTCCGGTAGTACGATTGCTCTGTGGAACCTTAGAGTTGGGTCCATGTAAGCCACTCGAGGAATTTAGCTGATCGGACCACCTTTAATGTTATGATTGGAACATACGATTTCTTCAAGATATTTGTGCAATATCTGCAGCTTGCTGTCTCAAATGGTTTATCGTTTGGGTGCACCTAAGGATAATAAGCTAACTAGCAATTGGACATGGATGCAGGGAGGAGGAAAGGTCTAAGTGGTGTGTTGTCTTCCCTGTCGCTACTTTGTGTCGTTTTGGATTTACAGCTGGACGGTAAGTTGTCATGTCAAATTTGTGACTGTTTCTGTTTAGTCTTTACGTTGCGAAAACCCTATCGCTAGCAAGCAATAAACAAAAGGTTAGATAAAACGTTCTTAACCTGGGTGACCCAGCACTTCCGTTACTTGCACCACCACGAGCAAAACCTGTAGCTAGCCATAGGTGTTAATCTGCTGAACATTGTGTGAAAGATAGGCGTGGTCATTTCACTGAAATAGATATAGCCCCAATAAACTATAATGATAATATACGCCATTTAGCAGACGCTTTTATCCAAAGCGACTTACAGTAGTGAATGCAGACATTTTCAGTATATGTGGCCCCAGTGGGGATTGAACCCACAACCTAAGCGTTGCCAACGCTGTGCTCTACCAACTGAGCCACAGAGAACCACATACTACAGCAAGAAAGGTTTTTACATTGTAAAGACATTTAAAAACCAATAAAAGACGATTTCCCAATAAACTAAAGCAAGAACTATCGGTCAGGGAAGTGTGTGTTTTTCCGAGAACTGTCATCTGATTATTTCATTATAAGCGTTGTGTATTCTAGTGATGCGTGCCCTGCAGTTCCTCCTGTGCCTTCTATGCCTTTTATCTCACCTGTGTCTTCTGTTGCAGGTGTTTTAGGGGACTCCCAAGTGGAGATCGAGCAGCACCTGGAGATGGGCCGCAAACTGCTTGCTGCCGGCCAGCTGGCAGAGGCCCTGTCACACTATCACTCTGCTGTTGGTAAGTAACACACAAGACAGTCCCAGTAAGACACACACAGAGAGAGAGAGAGAGAGAGAGAGAGAGGGGGGAGATAAAATATTGTGTCTTAGGGCATTAAGCAGGAATTGGCCTCTGGTTTTAATGGAAAAAATTCACAAGCATTTTCACATTTGAAATGTGTTTACTGTGTGAAGTCTGGACCTGAATGACCTTCTATTGAGATGGTACAGGTGGTCTCTTACCCTTAACCTACAACTGGAGCTCAGAGACGATTTAATATATATAATATACGCCATTTAGCAGACGCCTTTATCCAAAGTAGTGAATGCATAGATTTTTCAATATATGTGGCCACAATGGGAGTCAACCCCACAATCTAAGCGTGGTCAGCGCTATGCTCTACCTACTGAGCCACACAGAACCACAGACCAACCCTTCTCTCATTTCTCTGAGATTGTGAGCACCAGCGTCAAGTTTATCTTACGTTGTCCTGTCGCCTCGCACAGAGGGCGACTCCAAGAACTACATGACGTACTACAAGCGTGCAGCTGTGTTTCTGGCTATGGGAAAGTCCAAATCAGCTCTCCCAGACCTCACCAGAGCCATCCAGCTCAAACCAGACTTCCTCCCTGTGAGTCCTCCTCCTTTGAGCAACAATATTAGTTCTGTTGTTTCACCATGTTTTGTGTCATTTTAGTTCTGTCATTTCTGACACTATACGATGTGAAAAGTCACTGGGTGGATAAGAAGTCATATCCTCCTTCTCCCACTCACTATTTCTCCCTGCATCTCCATTTCCATTTTTTCCCCCTGGTGCCGTTTACCCGTCCATTACCCAAGGCTAGGCTCCAGAGGGGAAATATCCTGCTGAAACAGGGCAACGTTCAAGAGGCCAGGGAAGACTTTCAGGCTGTGGTAGGTCTGAATACAACGTCCAACCCTAGCTCTCTCATACCTTTTTACCAATGCCCTGTACCTCCCCTTCTCCAGGGAATTCTCTTCCCCCGCAATCCCCATTCACTCTTCCCCCCTCCATCCCACATTCACTCCCCCCTCCATCCCACATTCACTCTTCTCCCCCCCTCCATCCCACATTCACTCCCCCCCCATTTACTCCCCCCTCCATCCCACATTCACTCCCCCCCACCCTTTATCCCACATTCACTCCCCCCCACCCTTTATCCCACATTCACTCCCTCCCCGCCCTTTATCCCACATTCACTCTTCATTCCCCCCTCCATCCCACATTTACTCTTCCCCCTTTATCCCACATTCACTCTCCATTCTCCACTCTCTCCCCGTCTCCCTCATTCTGAACGCTCAGCTGCGTGGGGATCCTGCCCACGAGGAGGCTGAGTCTCAGCTGCTGAGGGCCGAGGAGCTGGAGGGGCTGCAGAGAAAGGTCCACAGTGCCCACCACCGAGGGGACTACATGGCCACTGTCACCGTGCTGGACAGAGTGATAGAGGTACACAACTGAACCACCTATAGCAGTGGTTCTCAAACGTGGTCCTGCGGGCCCCACTGTGTACGCTGGTTTTTGTTACAACCAATCTCTTAATCAATTAAAGTTGCTGAAGACACGTGTGTAGGTTCTACCATCATCTTCTTCCTTAAACTTGTTTTGCCACAACACAGGTTTGGCTCGTTGCAATTTGCTCTGTCATCGAGCTCTTCTTTTTCCACGAATGGTTTAGTTTCAGTGATCAGGTGTCCACAATTTCAAACAGTCAGGCCCCCACTGATTTCAAATCAAATCAAATCAAATCAAATTAATTTGTATAGCGCTTTGCACAAATGCATTGTCACAAAACGCTGAACAGAAGGGAACCCAGGCCTAGACCCCCCCAAAAGCAAGCCTAAAGGCAACAGTGGCAAAGAAAAACTCCCTTGATAGGGAGAAACCTTGGGAGGAACCAGGCTAAAAGGAGGGGAGCCCATCCTCTTCTGGCCGGCACAGGGTGTTTCCAAAAAAGACCGTATCATGGTCAGTCCAAGGTGACTCAGAACTGGCTGACTTTGCGCCTCCGAGTTAGGTAGTCAGTGGGGGGGCTAAACCGTGGTCTAGTGGTTTCAACGTCCGACGCTGGCCACGGCGACCGGGGTTCGATACCCCGTCGCGCCAGAGTTGGCTCTGGTCGGGAGTGCCATCGGGGCGGCAATTGGCTGTCCGCCCCAGGGAGGGAGGAGGGAAGCCGACACACACAGTTCGCTGCGCACAGGAGTGGTTCTGGGGTACCGGAATTGCAGTCGACGGCACGAGGAGTGCTGTCTCGGAGGAGGCTGCGCGTCGCCCTTGTCACTGCCGGTCACAGGACTACGGCAGCGAACTATGAGGGAGGGGATTGAACTAAGCACAGCGGGTAATTGGCTACCAAATTGGGAGAAAAATGGGGTAAAATCTGAAAAATAAAATGATAAAAAAACAAAACAATTAACAGCTAGTTCAGAGGTTGCACCTGTGGTTGGAATGAAAACAAGCATACACAGTGGGGTCCCCAGGACCGAGTTTGAGAACCACTGCCTCAGCATCTGTGTCTGTGTCCTGTGGACTCGAGTACAGCGTGGGATACGTTGCATTGCAGCAGTGTGTGAAGCACCTTACCTACATTGCCCCAGCCGTGTAAATTGGAGGTACAGATAAGATGCAAAAAAATGTAAGCCTTAAGTAAATAATTAATTTGAAAAAGGTGGTGGCTCTGACCCACTGAGATAATGGGAAAGGTCTTACGGCACAGAAACGCTATGAATAAATAACAAGGGTCGTTGAAGTATCGATCCGCTGAGATAAGTGAATTTCCACTGAGGTAGAAGGCACAGACATACAGTGTACGTACATGTGTTGTGACGTACTTGTACATGTATGAATGAGCTGGAGAGGTTGTACGTGGAGGAGCGTTTATCCACAGGGTAACACCTGTCACCAGTGAAGCGAAGCCTTTACTGATAAGAGCGTCTGCTAAAGGCCTAAACGGTAAATGTAAATGTAAATGTATTGAGTAATTTAAGACAATACATCAAGAATGAACCAAAGGAACAAAATCATAACAAATATCCTTAACCCACCCATCCCAATATTTATTTATTTTTAAATTATAATCATAAATACATTTGTTGCACTTATTGTTAATTTCCTTGTAATTAGCACTTTTGGTGGTGTTTATGTGGCGTACTTGACAAATGATATATTTAGACATTGTAGCATCAAGTGGTTGTTCATTTACTGAATTCACTTTGTGTGAATTTATTATCTTTTGATCTATTATCAATTATCTTTCTTTGGATAAAAGCATCTGCTAAATGATTATATTGTATTGTAAATGTGAGCAAAAAGCTAATATAGGTTAACCACACTGCTACATCAATCCATTGATTCTGGGTACAACAAACGTCTGTTATTTTCAGTAGACTGTTACTACACTGTTTTCAGTTTAGCTGGGTATTGTTTAGATCATAGTTTTCTTCTATATCAGACACAAGTTATATTTTCCTACCTGACATGTTTCGATGGCAATACTTCCGTCTTCGTCAGAGCAAGGGTATTGTTTAGTTGCTTAATTGAACATATTTGCTTTTCATTGTATTATTATTATTATTATTATTATTTTAAATAATTGTGTACTTAAATATGGGCATATACAATAGTTCAATATAAATGGCAGTTTAAATTGTCATATGAAAGTACTTTGTATGCCAGTTGCGTTCCCCGTTTTTGATGTGACGGCCCCGGCAGATTTCCCCCTGGGACCCAGAGTCCAGGGAGCTGCGGGCAGAGTGCTTCATCCGGCTGGGGGAGCCGCACAAGGCCATCCTGGATCTGACCCCCGCCGCCCGCCTCCGCAACGACAACCGCGCCGCCTTCCTGCGGCTCAGCACGCTGCACTACGGCCTGGGGCAGCACCAGGAGGCCCTGAGGTACGCCGGCAACGCTCCTGCCTCTGCCCAGTTCTTCTGCAGGAAGGCCCATTTCACGGCCCGTACCACAGAAGAAGAAATGGCCACAAGTAGAGAAGAACAAGAGCTGGCAGAAAACGCATAATTTATGATAAATAGTATTTTCTTTTTCTTTCCCCCCCTCTCTCTTTCTCTCTCCTCCTCTCAGGCAGGTCCGCGAGTGCCTGAAACTAGACCCGGATGATAAGGAGTGCTTCTCCCACTACAAGCAGGTGAAGAAGCTCGCCAAGCAGCTGGACTCCGCCGAACAGTTCATCTCTGAACGCAGGTCTGTCGGTCCCTGTGTCTGTCCACCTTTGAGAACAGGGTTCCCTGAACCGGAGGCCTTCCGTCTCGGTCTGGGTCCTTGGATGTATAGGCACCTTAGTGTAAATAAAAAGCTCACATTTCACACATCATTAGCATTATTGTTACAAATGCACACGCATGCTTTAATAATGTGAAATCGTAACCGATAAAACATGAGACGGAATGGGACAGAGTAAATAAAGTGATTGTTTATCTCATTCTTTTAAATGCTATATGAGCCAGGCTGGTTTGCAAACCAAGAGATCTCCTGATGCATAGAAGCACCTCTTACGCATACTTTTTCGATGCGTCAGAGAACTAAGCTAAGCTAAACAGAAACCCGAGATGCGATTGATGTAAACTATGTGATTGCGTGTGCCTGTATTTGTCAGTCAGTGCGTCAGTCAGTCAGTCAGTCAATCTTTGTGTCTGTCAGAGTCAAAATGCCTGACTCATTGTTAGTCATTGTGTCATTTTTACCTAAACCCAACACCTCAAACTTCAAACACAAGTCTAATATCAGCCACTAATCGTGTGTATTATCAGCCTCTGCCTTTAATACTTCACTATGTCCTCTTGCAGTGCTTTAAAAGGCAATGTTGGATGCTACTGTTTGAATCACTGTGTGTGTGTGTGTGTGTGTGTGTGTGTGTGTGTCTGTGTGTGTGTGTGTGTGTGTGTGCGTGTGTGCGTGTGTGCGTGTGTGCATGTGTGCGTGTGTGTGTGTGTGTGTCTGTGTGTGTGTGTGTGTGTCTGTCTCTCTGTATGTGTGTGTGTGCATGTGCGTGTGTGTGTGTGTGTGCGTGCATACGTGTACATGTGTGTGTACATGTCTGTCTGTGTGTGTGTGTGTGTCTGTCTGTCTGTCTGTCTGTGTGTGTGTCTGTGTGTGTGTGTGTGTGTGTGTGTGTGTGTGTGTCTGTCTGTCTCTGTGTGTCTGTCTGTCTGTCTGTGTGTCTGTCTGTCTCTCTGTCTGTGTGTGTGTGTGTGTGTGTGTGTCTGTACGTGTCTTTGTGCGTGTGTATGTGTGTGTCAGGTACCAGGAGGCAATGGATAAATATGATTCAGTAATGAAGACGGAACCCAGCGTCCCCTATTACACCAGCAGGGCCAAGGAGAGGATCTGTCACTGTTTGGTCAAGGTGAGTCCACGTCCCATCGTACCTCACACTACGCACGGAGACACGGAGGCCCAGGTAGGCAGTGACACGCCCCCTCCCATTCCTGGCCACTCATCCTCCTCTCCCTCTCTCCTCTCCCTCAGAGCCAGCGGGTCAGAGAGGCTGTGGACACGTGCTCGGAGGCCCACCGGATAGATCCTGGGAACCTCAACGTGCTGAGGGACAGAGCAGAGGCCTACATCCTAAACCAGGACTACGAGAAAGGTGCTCCTCATCTCCCTCTCTCTCTCACCCTCTCTTCTTCCCTTTCTCTCTTTTACTCTCGCTCCTTTCTGCCTTGATAAGGACTTTGTTTAGAAAGTGGTACAGAAAATGTATACTGGTACTGTATATCAAGGGTACTCAAACCTTTTTATTAAAGGTCCACTTATGAATTTTACACAAAGTCAGAGGTCCAGGACAATGTCAGCTAAACGCACCGACATCAATCAACGCCAAGCCACTCTGAGCGAAGCTTTCAGTCGCTCTCTCTTGCAGTGTCATAGATTTGACAAATATTCTGTTTGTGGCTTGATATGATGATTTCAATTGAGGGAGTTTTGCAGTCCTCACCTATGTGCTCTAGGGATACTGCTGCTCAAAATGGCTGTGTTTGTCTCATAGTGGCGTTTCACGTGACCACTCTTTATGATGGCCACTGTCTCAGTGCAAATCAAGTGCAAAGTTGGTGCTGGATTGTGGGAGAATGAACACCTATTTCTCTGTCCATTCCTCTTTGAATTCTCGGTTCTCTTGGTCAACTTTCCTTTTCTTTGCAAACTTTCTTTGCTGCTCGCATGTGCAATAACGTTTGCAGATCACTGACACCTCATTGTCATAGCAATGACACTACGCTTCATGTGATTGAACGCCAGAGTGAACGCACACACACAGAAACAGAGGCACTGACGACAGGCGTGCACTCACACAAGCGGCTTCGTGAAAGCGATAGTGAAAGTCAGCGATGGTTAATGGTTTGGCTTGCGGTCTGCAATGTGTTTCAGCTGCACATTTCTGCACGTTCGATCACTAGCAGCACGTTGCGCGCTTTCGGATCACACCCTACACCCCAGCCAGCTCCGCCTCCTCTGACAAACTGGCTGTCCCATCCCTCCGGGTGCCCGGTGGCCGCTCCTTGTGGTCTCGCCTCTTCTCTGTCCTGACCCCTCGGTGGTGGAATTACCTTCTGCAATTGGTCAGGACCGCGGAATCACTTGCGATCTTCCGCAAGAGACTCAAAACCCACCTTTTCAGACTCCACTACCACTGAATTCTGTACATCTAGCTAATTGTCATCACCACTGCCTACTTGTTCAATACTTCTTGTATATGTATCCCTGCTTACTCCTCATTTAAAAAAGAATACAATTTAAGTACTATCCTTTTCCTTCTCAGTGTTACAGGTATGGTATGCAGCTGCCTACAACGATGTCTGTCACTGTATTACTGCACTGATCTCTTGGGCGAACTATGATTGTTCCTACCATGTATTAATGCACATCTTGTCGCTTTGGATAAGAGCGTCTGCTAAATGTTTGAAATGTTATGTAAATGGATACAAGAAGGCAAAATATTCAAACATAATGTCTAATTTGACACTGTGTCCAGATTAATTTGGAAGCTCAAATTCACCACCACAGACTTGGTGAAGCTCAAATTCCCCACCACAGGCACATTGAAGCTCAAATTCACCACCACAGACACCGTGAAGCTCAAATTCACCACCACAGACACCGTGAAGCTCAAATTCACCACCACAGACACCGTGAAGCTCAAATTCACCACCACAGACACATTGAAGCTCAAATTCACCACCACAGACACCGTGAAGCTCAAATTCATCACCACAGACACCGTGAAGCTCAAATTCACCACCACAGACACAGCTCAAATTCATCACCACAGACACATTGAAGCAAATTCACCACCACAGACACAGTGAAGCTCAAATTCACCACCACAGACACCGTGAAGCTCAAATTCATCACCACAGACACAGTGAAGCTCAAATTCACCACCACAGACACAGTGAAGCTCAAATTCACCACCACAGACACCGTGAAGCTCAAATTCATCACCACAGACACAGTGAAGCTCAAATTCACCACCACAGACACAGTGAAGCTCAAATTCACCACCACAGACACAGTGAAACCCAAATTCACCACCACAGACACAGTGAAGCTCAAACTCACCATGTTGTCCCCACAGCTGTGGCAGACTATCAGGAGGCGCGAGAAATTGATGGGGAGAACCAGGAGATTCGGGAGGGGCTGGATCGAGCACAGAAGCTACTCAGACAGTCTTCCAAGAGAGACTACTACAAGATCCTGGGAGTGCACAGGTACACGGGGGTACAGGGGTGCTTGAGTATGTGCTTGGTATTGGTGGGAATTTGTTACGTGAACAACATACCGATTGGGATGTAATATGTGGTAGGTTACCAGTATTGTGTGTGTTGAGTATTGAGAAGCCCATTGCATTTAAAAAGTATGCATATGTATACATAGATACATACACAGGTAACTGCCAAAATAAAGGAAAAGCTTGAGTAAATGAAGGGTTCTGGTGGCCCTTGTGTTGGTATGGGGGTGCATTTCCCTGGTTTAGGTCCACTCAACCCCCACTCAAGACAGCAAGGTAAAAGAGTGGTCATCCTATGGTGGTGCATTTCTATCCTGATGGGAGTGGTCTATTCCAGGATGACATTGCGCCCCCCCATCTACAGGGTATGAGTGGTTAGTGAATGGTTCAATGAGCATGAAAATAATGTGCCACGGCCATCTCAGTCACCAGATCTCAACCAAATTGAACATTATTCCAAATTATGGAATTTCTTGTGGAAGAATGATGTTGCATCCCTCCAGTTGAGTTCCAGACACTTGTAGGATCTTGCCAAGGCGCATTGAAGCTGTTCTGCTGGTTCGCGGTGGCCCAAGACACTTCATATTGTTTTTATCTTTATTTGGCAGTTAACTGTGTGTGTGTGTGTATATATATATATATATATATATACTGTATACACATGCATATCCTTACACAATATATAAAGTGTATTTTCTTTCCCTGCTGTTACCAAGGAGTGCCAACAAACAGGAAATCATCAAGGCATACAGAAAGCAGGCCCAACAGTGGCACCCTGACAACTTCCAGTCAGAGACTGACAAGAAAGAGGCAGAGAAGAAGTTCATTGACATTGCCTCTGCTAAAGAGGTGCTCACAGACCCAGGTGAAAACCCAGTACAAAATCTTTTACGAAAATGTAGAAGTGTCAGCATCTGTTAAACCAGAGAGGCATCAAATGAAAATGTTTTTCCTAACATTCAGATCCATTATTCTTGCCTCACGGTGTGCAGTAATCAGTATATGCATTGAGGTTTGTTTTGTAATGTAATGATGCTTAATTTGCCCTTTCTCTCTCTCTCTCTATCTCTCTCTCTCCCTCTCCCCCTCCCCCCTCCGTCTTTCTTCTGCAGAAATGCGACAGAAGTTTGATGCGGGGAAGACCCGCTGGACCCTGAGAGTCAACAGGGGGGTGACGGAGAAGGGCATAGCTGGCCCTTTGACTTTAACCCTTTCAGATCTGGTGGAAACTTCCACTTCAAGTTCCACCACAACTAAAGTAAAGAGAGAGAAGCAGAGAGAGAGAGAGAGAGAGAGAGAGATATGAAAGGGGTATAGAGGAGGAATAGGCAATAAAGGAAGGCAGGGGGCATGGCGGGAGGGAGAGGTCTCATCCACTGGAAGAAGAGAAAGATGTACTTCAAAGAAGACAGGTAATTTGATAGAGGAAGTGGAGCGTCAAGGGTTGGACTTGCTTGATATGTTGTTATTTTGTTCTACAAGATGGCTGAAGTATACTTGGAGAATGGGGTGCAGATGATCCCGGGTCCTTTCCCGCCCAAGTGGGGGGTCTCCACACTGGGGCCAGTGAGTTCATATGATGGTAATAAGATAATGTGCACAAGTGAAGATGAAAAGGATGAAGCCCCACACACAAATGGCATCCTGCAGTGGCTGCAGAACCTACCAGATGTATTTCTCTCTCCTTCTATCATTCGTACCTTCTGTTCAGAAGGTCTCTGTCATAGCAGCTTCAATCAGCCAATCAATCCATTTTATTTATATGTAGTGCTCTTCACACCATGAACGATTAAAATATATTGTAGAAGTACAAGCAGAGCAGGGCATTTTTTCAGTCAGTTACATACACATACAACGGCCATTACATCTACAGAAAATTGTCAATTTCAGACACATTACATAAAAGCACAATCAAAAGAGAAATGTTTCACTTCTCTTATGAAGCGTGCAAACCCCCCATGAAAAAATCGCCCACATCCTTTAAAACAGTATTCGTGTACCTGTCGGAAAATCCAGCAGGTCTTAGGCCTCAGGTAGTGTACCGGTCTAAGCGTTCACCCCGAATGTAAGTTGCCTACTGCAGCCACAGTTTGAAACCTGGCTACACCACTCCGACTCTGGTCGAGCCGCGTGGAGGGCGGCGATTGGCTGACCGCTTTAGAGGGAAGGGGGAGGGTGGGTTGGCACGGGCTCGCCGAGAAGCGCGAAAGGCATCCCTGTACAGGAGAAACAGGCTTGCCTCCGAGGAGGAGCGGCGGGCTCGTAGGGGGAGGGTAAATTGAAAGAAACGGAGGGTATAATTGGCTACCAAATTGGGAGAAAAACTGGAAAAGTTTGAAACAAAATTAGTACAAAATCCAGGTGATCTCATCAGACATAGGAACCAGCCAATTGGTGAACTTTCCAACTCTCGTGTTCTATTTTAAGAACTGTGAATTAGACAGAACATTGTCTGTTCCTTTGCTGTGTTTGGAAACACTCTTGTGAAATTAATTATTGACAAATCATGGACATTGACAATTTCTGTTCCTTTGCTTCACACATTGTGAGGTGACAAATGATTGAAAAGGAGCACCGTAGTTTTAGGGGTGGGGGTTCTAAACAGTAATCATAATGCAGGTTAAATTTGATCGGTGTCAAACTCAGTGGTTTCTTTGTGATGCAGCCCAAATTTACCAACTGCTTTTTTTTTTTTTTTTTTTTTTCTCGTCTTTTTCTCCATACGATAGCATGATGTAATCACTATTCCCTGGTGTCATGATTTCAATATCTCTCTTAGGTCTGGCTTCCAGGTGGCCACCCTCTGCTCTGCAGTATTGCTACTGGCTTATACCCAATATCAAATATAAACCGGTGCCAAAAAGGTTTGTAAATGTCTTAATCTTGAAATATGTCAGCTGCACCTGAAAACATGCAGTTACTGATAAATAGGGGTGATTGCAATGACCTGTTTTAAATTTTTTCTTACACATTTTTTGTTTTAGCAAGAGTTCATCTATGGCAGTGATTCCCAACCCTCTCCTCGTGAAGCCCCAGCCAGTCCATGTATTTGTTCAATTCCACCACCAGCACACCCAATTCAACCAATCAATGCTCATTGAGTAGTTAACTAGTTAAGTCAGTTGCGCTGGTGATGGAATTTAACAAACACATGGACCGGCTGGAGGGTGGCAAGGAATGGGTTGGAAACCACTGATCTATAGAATTTGTCTCTGTGTATGTTCCCGTAGGTTTATTCTGACATTTCTGCTGACTGAGACATCATTATGCATTAAAGTTCAAGTTTTAATATTTTATATATAGCTAGTTTTAAGCTATGGACATCAAATAAACATAACAGTAACATACCATACACTCAGCTTAATACTACTTACAGTACTTTACAATGCATTTTAATTTTTTATTTTAATTGAAATCATCCAACATGTGATAAAAAACAAACAGGTGTAGGGCAGGTGTTTTTTTATCACGCACTGAGAAAGGTACAGGGCCAAAATGTTAGAGTGATTTTCTTTTGTTGAGTCGTAAGAAAGATAACATTGAATAAATCAATGAAATCTCCATTGAGTGAGCGCTGGCACATTTCTAATATTTTTATTGATTCTTAGCAACACTCATGCTGTGGTCTACTGTACTTTTTGGGGGGGGGTCCTTCAGCTTGGGAGTGGTACCTTGAAAGGACTTGAGCAGTGCTTGAATTGGTGGCATGGGTACGTGTGTGAGCCCTGAATTCACCTGAGGGACAACTGCAACATCGGTCTCATCCAAAACTCTTCTCTTTGTAAGGACTTAATGGCAATAGGGACTTTTCATTTTCTACAGTGCACGGGAGAAATAAGGTGCCTTGCGTTGTAACAACTGTACCATCGCAACTGGCGATGAAAGTTAAACAAATGTTACCTTCTTTTTGTGGTACAGATTTTTTTGCTCTTGTAAATGTTCTCAAACCTTTTTTTCCCCTCCCTTCTTAAATAAAGTTACCCTGTAAGCCACAGTCAGTTCTGGCATGGTCTGGATCCTACACCTGGGGCCACAGCACCGGGATGATCACTCAAAGCTCGAATGCCTTTGTGGCCCTACTTTACACCTGCGTTGTAGTGACAGTGGTGCAAGTCAGCTCTCGGGGTCTTGTGAAGGATTACTTAGTCTAGAGCTTGACTGATTAATCTTTTTCACCGATATATCAGCAGATGTTTGGCTTTCAAAAAAATAATTACAGCTATCAGCCTTTGTAGCACTGACATGCTCTGATAATTTATGCATGTAGGATTTATATATAATATATACGTTATTTTGGTCTACTTGTCCGTTCATTCACTGTATGCTTTTAATTTAAGTTAAATTGTTTATTTATTTTGAAATTGATTTTGAAAATGTAAAGGATTTTAGGCAAAAAATGTGGAAATTAAAGTTCTGGAATTGAAAAATATAATAAAATATACGTTTTCAAGAGTGATTTGAAATGTTTTTATTGACAAAAATAAAAAAATCCATATATCGGAAATTGGCAGATTAGGATGATTCAAAATTGGCATCCCTCCCCCCCAAAAAATTGAAATAAATAATTGGTCAAGATCTAGCTAAGTGTTTTCAACATGTCTATTTCCGGTTCCTGAGTGGCACACGTGTTGAGGTGTTAATCCTAACTCAATTTCGGAGCAGTTTCGCCAGTGTTGACAATGGCCAGGAGTCCTGTGGGGGCGGTACCTAAATTGTGTTGCCCATGGTGGGAGGGCTTGAGTTGTCATGGTAATCTGTCGTCACTTGAGATCTACCTGCGCCAGTTACGGTAACGCAGTTTTCAGGTTGCCAAGTAGACAAGGAGTGGTCCTCTCAAATCGACAGTCTACGTTGCAGAGACACACCAAATCTACAGTTATTAATTTGTCGTTACAAATTGGGGTGAAAATGTAGAAAAAGTTCCAAATCATCGGAGAAGCATTTTTTTGAAATGTAAACTTGTGTGTGAGGTTGTTTCGCCAGTTGTAGAAACACCCACGCCCAGCTCTGCTTAGCTTGAGCCCCATGGATAAAGTGGGCAATAGTGTTGTATGGCTGCTGGAGTACAGTACAGCGTGTTATGAACATTATTTTACAGATTAGATTCACATTAATAGACATACTGCATTAGAGTAGTATTAAAAGAAAGTACAAAAATGTATGTCTTTTTTTGTCATTATCCGTCGAAACGAAACTTGAAACTAAAGCCTTTTTTTGAAACTTAAGGATGGAAACGGGTCCAGTTGCAAAAGGTTTTATGGAGGGAAATTAATGGGATTTTCTGGCGCAAGTCAGAAAGAAAAGTGCTTTAATGTGCCACGCTAATTGTGTTAATAATGAATGGAAAGCTAATTTACAAAAGGTTTGTTCCTTTGCATTATTTGCCTGTTTATTGTAGTTGTGCATGTTCTGATCAACTAAATATTTTTTATACAGGGCAGTTACACAGGGGCAGGCACAACGGACAAGTTGTGTTTTTTGTGTCCCTTCTTAAATCAAGAGTTCGCGCACCCTTTGATCGTCCGCTACACATATGCAGTGAGATCGAGATCAAACGTCCTGTTCCCTGTTCCCCTTAGGTGTTGCATTTTGACAGATCGAATCCATGGGCTATATAAAACATAGCAAAAACGTGGTTTTTTTCGTTTTAATCCTCGTGTTATTAAGTAGTTAATTTATGAGCATGAGTAGGCTATCTGAGCCTGGCGGCTTTATATTCCGTCTCTGGCCAAACCCACTGTCTCCGACGCACAATCCCTCCACTCGCTGCTGCTAAATAATTTTACACTGCGGTGGGGGCCTTTAAGAATACTGTATTAAGGCAGCCATATTTGTTAGATTTACATTTCGCTCTGTCTGCAGTGCGGGGTGACGCGTTATTGTGAGAACTCTAAAAGAAAGACAATGTAACCAGGCAAGTCTGGTTTAAACAAATTGAAGGAACAAAATAAGCGTATAACAATGAAACGCAAACCCAAATATGCGTCACCTTTCTTGAAACAATGCGATTTTTGAAGGGAGGAGAGAGAGAAGAGCGATAGAAAGGAGGAGGGGGGGGGCGTTCTGAAATAATATAGTCAGCCATTTTTTATGTAAGGGGATTTTTTTCTTATGGGGGGGTTGTTAAAAAATAAATATAAGGGCGGCCATCTTTATTCCTCTCCCTTGTAGTGTAAAATATTCCAGACCGCCCCCCACATTTTGTGTGTCGATTTGAATATTAAATATTTTTTTAAAAATTCTAGAGATACACTTTATGTTTTCGAGCAAGAACCGGTCACGGGATTATAATGTGCTCTCCTCTTCGCATGTGTGAGGAAGATGAGGGCATGGCGGTTAATTCCGAGGGAGGAGATTTCGATGAAGAAGACGAGGACAACGGAGACATAGACGAGAACGCAAGCGACATAAACTCGCCGGCGGCACCTAGAGAAACTACACTAGCCACACCAGGTACAGTAAGGTCTCTGGCTAGACACGGGGCGCGCATGCAAAATAGTAACGTAACCCACAGACGCATGCGAAATGTAAATCAACGTTGGATGCTTCTGTTAAGATAAATAATAGCGTAGAACGTTGATGAGAAGCGGCACTATACTTCCTGTCGCCTTGTGTTTTAAAAGTTAAAACACAACTTGAAGCCAAACTTGACCTCGCCCCAGGTTTTAAGCGGACTTTGCTCGGATCCCCCACCCCCTTTCTCACTGTGCATGAACCCTAAATTTAACAACGTCGAAGCACATTTTGAATAGTTTGCGGCGATAGCCTGTGGTTAACGACCTAGTTTTCGAGGCATCGGGGACATCTTCTGTTCCTAAACACTGCGTTCTGCTCATCGGTGCTTTGCAGAGACAGTGAAGGAAGAGCGCTAGAGTGACAGTATGTCTGTCGGGACTGTAGAAGAGGGGCTGTGACCCCACCTTGACCCAGACCACCACTGTCGCAGCACCAGCACAGTGACGGTTAAGGATGGAATGCACAAGTTTACCACTGCCCGGTTGAAAGCGCGCGTAATGCGTTACCACACTGTGATCCTTCGGACTATACCTGATAATAATCTGTTTTTAAATGGGCATTTCTGAGCAGATCACTAACACAAAGATACGAGCATGCAGAGACCGTCAGATTCCAACCAAAGAAAGGAAAAGTTACAAATATTCTTAGAGCTACAGTATATTTCCTCATTGTTCATATTGAATCTTTTCATTCGCAGTAATATTCAATTTTATATCTTTTGCATTTCAAATATGACTCGTGTGCTATGTGGTGCATAGGGAAACATTTAAAACAATCATAACCATGGGGTGTAATTACTGCAAGCGGAAATTTGCAGCTTTCGGTTTATCCTAACAACATTACTAGTTGGTTTCTTTATTTGTTAGGCTACACCGATTCAAATATATAAAAAAACATATAACCTAGCCCCCTAATGTGAATGGAAATGTGAGTAATCAAATGATATTGTTCTGCGACGAATGGAGGCACATGAGGCTATTTTGAACGCACACAAGATCAGAGATTTTCAGTCGTATTCAGGCAAACGAATATTTGTTGGTTGGCCTCTCGTTGTCCCACGATAACCCCCCAGCCATAAGTTGTGGTCAGTTTGACGGTCGTAACGCAGGTGTGGGAACAGTGGGTGGGAGTCGCGTCAGTTCACAGCGCTCCCTTGCGTGCGGCCTCAATCACCGAGCCCAGAGTGCGTGTTGCTGCCGCCTCTGGCTGTGCTTCGCGGCTTACCCGAGAAATGCAGAGACCTTTTCTCGTGGAGGGTGCGCGTGTATTTTACCAACACCCAAAATATGAGAAAATATGCCTTTAAAAATGATATTTGTTGTCATTTTGTGTCGACAGATGTGTTCTTTGGGGAGAAAATGTGTGCGGGTTGCTCGCGCACGTGTGTAAATGTATGCGCGCGGGGAAATACAATGGGACAACAATAAGAGTAAAATTGCACGTTAAACTGCGATTGATTGAGACGAATGAAACGAAGCTTGCATTTGTTTTGAAGACGTAAGTTTTCCGCTAATCGAGTTATTAATGGCTATGTCAGCCAAAAATAGGTTAGGCCTATACAATTTGAAGTTTAATTCGTTCGTCATGAATCACGATCTTCATTGTGCTGCCACTTAGTGAAAATAAAAACGCAGCAGAATGCAAAGTGCAGTATGTTGCTTGTGTGTCTGGTTGCAGTTAACTCCCATTATGTTAGCATTTTTTTACAGTTTATGTGAGCTGATAGTTGCTAATTGCAAATCATTGCAGCAATATTATTTTTTTAAGGCAGCATATTTTTACTTGAGCTCACATAATTTTGTCATTCCATTGTTTTTGTAGACCAGTAGGTGGATTCCCACCGGCTGTTTGTTTTAATAACAACCAAGTTGGTGTCTAGATTGTATTTTCCTCTGAAAACTCAGTTTCTCAGCAGTCACCAGAATAGGCCACAGGCCTGGCTGTGGAACCGGAAAATTGCTGCTCCAGCTGGGAGTCATAATCGTGGAATTGACAAAAAATAGGAAGATTAATATAATCATAGAATCTGAATTTTTCAATGGTTGATTAGGTCATATCCACTATAGTAAAAAAAGGTTGTGAAATGAGATCATCAGACAATATCTTACTGCTATTCAACACATTTTTGGTGGATTTGGATATTCTGTAGAACGGCTGGAGAGGGAAGTTTCAGTTTGTAGGATTTTTAGTTGCAACCAATCTCCCGATTTGATTGGTTCCAGTCAGTTTTTGGCCAGTGTTGAGTTGGTTGGTATGTGACTTTACTCATGCGTTTGCCTGAAGGTAATTTTTCAGTTTGAACTGCTGCCTGCAATTGGAGTGCCCTCCAGAAGATCATGATTGGTCAGAAGCGAGTGGCCATTTGTGCTTCCGAATGGCTCAACCTGTTAAGGCACTGTTGTGGTGTGTGGATGAGGCCCGTGATCTTGAATCGAATCCAGACCGTGCCAGTGCCCACGGAACAACACATTGTCAGTAGCGTTATGCAGGAATGAGGTCTTAAACAGTAGAGAGGTACTATGTGTCCACAATAAGCGTGCATTTCAAAGTATCTGAGCTAATACTGCTAGCATGACATTTGACATGACAATTGTTTTTCTCAATAATGTTTAAACACGTTTTTCCTGAAACAATGACTCTCAAAACTATAAACGCAAAACTCATTCAGTCAACAATTTTGGGTCAAAAACTCCTCAAACCTCTTGCAAAATGAAACCCTGCACTCAAAACTATGTGAACTCTTCTCAAACTGACACTTTTTAACCAAAATGACACACACATGCATCAAATTAATAGACTCTAATAAGGACTAATTACACACGGGTGTGGTAGATGAAAACCACTGCTATGAAAATATAAAGATTTCACTAATGCATTTGCAGTGTTATAAACTTACAATGTATGTGCAGAAGCCTGTTGTAATAGATTGTTACTGTATGACCTCAAATATAAAAGTAATACAAAAATACAGTAGAAAAAAATATATATTTCAAATTACAGTTATGTACTGCACATTTCAGCGAATAGAATAAGGAAAAACAACATGAGAATACAGTAGGTCTGTACAGGAAGACCATTTATGTAAAAGAAAAAAAAAAAACTTCTCTCCACTGCCAGGCCAGGCTAATCATTGATGACAACGTCGTATTGAAATACTACGTTTAGGATTTTCCTCAGCCGAATGGCATTGTTTTGCAGCACCATATTAACGATAGCCATCTCTTGCTCTCCTGTGAAGGGACATTGTCTTCCACCACCAGCTGGTTGTCTTTCAATTCTTAAAAATAAGTTATGTTACAGTATACTGTATTGACAAAATATGAATAGCCTACAACTCCCAGTGTCATACATGATACATATTGGTACTGTGGCTCACTTGTAGTAGTTTACCATATTCTACAGTAATCACCGAATACTATATTGTAATGTAGTGCTAAAGAAAAGAACAGTAAATTAAAAAAGTTGAGATAACTCCAATGTTTACAGTACTTACCTATTGTCATTTGTGAGGATCATGGGTGCAACAGCGAAGTGGCTGCACCCTTGGCCTGGCCTCCCCAAGGTCAAACCATGCTTGACCACATGGCCAACCAAAAATAGTCCAAATTTAATTGTTAGGGGAGTTTACCTGTGGCCATTTTATCTGTGCTCAATCCCTGATTACTGATTGAATAATTTAGGCAAGTACTGTTTGTACCTCTGAGGACTTGAGTGTGGTCAGCTGATAAATTGTTTAGCATTCTGAATGTCAGTGCTTTCCATGTGAACACAATAGTTTTTATTCATGAAGATTGTGCTTAATTAGGAAAATTGTGTTTAGGGTTTTGCAAAAAGGTAATTTGACAATGCAATTTGTGTGAAAACGTGAAATGTGTTTATAGCTTTGCAGAAATAGTTTTTTTTATTGATACATAGGTTTTAGGTTTTGATCATTGTGTCCGTAGTACCAGTTATTGTGTGGAAACAATTGGGGGAAAAACTGTAAGTGGCTTAACTCTTTCCTGTGTGCCCACCAACACCCAACTGTGGTTCTCTGTGGCTCAGTTGGTAGAGCACGGCGTTGGCAACGCTTAGGATGTGGGTTCAATCCCCACTGGGGCCACATATACTGAAAATGTATGCATTCACTACTGTAAGTCGCTTTGGATAAAAGCGTCTGCTAAATGGCGTATATTATATTATTATATTATTATTAACTCCTCCATTTTAGATGAGGCTGAGGAGGGGGGAGAGCCATCGGAGAGGGATGGAGGGACGAAAAAGAAGAAACGGGGCCCAAAGAAAAAGAAGGAAGCAAAAGAGAAAGATGGGAAGCCTTCAAAAGGACGCAAACGCAAAAAGATTGTGAGTCGAAAATAGTGACCGCTTGCTGGTTTCCATCTTTGTTGATGTCAATTCCTAATTACGGCGCTTTCAATACTGAAAAGGACATCTAGATTGCTGCGTAACTTCTTGATTTGTAGTGACACATCACGTATCCACATATCCATCTCTCGCTCTCTTTCTCACTCTCTCTCTCTCTCTCTCTCTCCCCTCTCTCTCTCTCTCTCTCTCTCTCTCTCTCTCTCTCTCTCTCTCTCTCTCTCTCTCTTCTCCCTCTCTCTCCCTCTCCCTCTCTCTCTCTTTCTTTCACTCACAGGAAAGTGATGTAGATAAAGACTCGGAGCGGGATTATGGGGAGAACTCAGACAGTGGAGCCAGCGGTTTTGTGGCTGAGGGCAAAAAGAAAAGGAAAAAACACAAAGAAAAGAAGGAGAAGAAGACCAAGCATAAGAAAAACGAGGACGGGGACAGCAACCAGGAGGAAGTTGTCAAGGTGAGGGAAAACCATCGTTTCAAATGGGCCCTTTTGATTGCATTCACTGTCAAATCACTTTTCTGTGTGAAGGTGACATATTTATCCCACAATAAGGTAGAAATGAGGAAGAGAACAGAACCAAAATGTCAGATAGCTGTCCTTATTGTATAATACTTATCGCTTTCATTTCATTGTCTGTGTTTGGGGGTTTTTTTCCCAAGTGGTTTAAGTCTCTGATTATGAAATTATTTTCCAGCCAGTGGAACAGAAGTCATCGGGGCAGCTGGCACGAGATTGGGGATTGGAGGATGTGGATCACACATTTACGGACGAGGATTACCACACACTAACCAACTACAAAGCCTTCAGCCAGTTCATGAGGTATCGTGAGTTAAAGGACCAGCCCACCACATATTTCACACAAGCATATTCACATTTACATATTTAGGCGTTTAGCAGACGCTCTTATCCAATTCAATGTTTTATTTATTTTATTTAACCTTTATTTAACCAGGTAAAAGTGATTGAGAACAATTTCTCATTTACAACACTGACCTGGCCAAGAAGGCAAGCGTCAAAGTAGTGCAACAATACACACATTACACAAAACATAAAGAAGGTGCTTAAAAACAGGGTGCAGACAGTGCAATGTCATAGGTTAAAATAACAAAAACACATAAAGACGATATACATAGAACACAGGAATCACAAGGGGGTAGGGAGCTAACAGGTGCACTTTATTTAACCTACATGGGGTAATTTTAAGAGCAAAGACAATGTTGATGCAAAAACAGAAACAGAAACACAGCATTCAGTAGCAGACGCATGCATTCATCAGTAGAGACAACATCAAACAGAGCGACTTACACAGCTTTAAAATAAAAAAATATATTTAAAAAATATATTTATACAGCTGGATATTGACTGAAGCAATTCAGGTTGAGTAACATGCTGAAACCTGCAACCTCAGGTTGAGCAGTATGCTCAAACCTGCAACCTCTGGGTTACAAGCTAAGTTCCCGGACGAAAACCAACTGATTAAAAGTATTGGACTAAATCATACGTCTCTCCTCCACGATGAAGTGGGACTGAAAAGTCACTGACAGCAGGAAACCCTTGTGGAGGTCTAGTGGTGTGGTTCTCCAGTGCTGTCAGGGGATTGTTGCCAGGGGATAGACCAATAGAGGTGATGGGGTTTGATCCTCGTGTGTGTTTGCTCCCCCTCTCTTCCACACAGGCCCATGATCGCTAAGAAAAACCCCAAGATTCCCATGTCCAAGATGATGACCATCCTGGGGGCCAAGTGGCGGGAGTTCAGCTCCAACAACCCCTTCAAGGGCTCCGCCGCCGCGGTGGCAGCAGCCGCAGCAGCCGCCGCTGCCGCCGTCGCCGAGCAGGTGGCCGCGGCAACCGCCCTTCCCGAGCCGCCTCCTCAGCCGCCCCCGATCCGCAAGGCCAAGACCAAAGAGGGCAAAGGTCAGCAGGAAGCCAAGTGTATCCCGGACCGGATTAATTTGTAGTCATTTTAGCGTGCGCCTAGAATCTCAGGTTTATCTCACGAACCTTCTTCCTTGTGTTTGCCTGTGCCTCCCACAGGCGTGGGGTATAAGAAGCGCAGTAAAAGCCCTCGGGTCCCTGAGAAGAAGAAGGCCAAGGTCAAGAAGATGGCCCCACTGCGCATTAAATTGGGGGCGCTGGGCAACAAGAGGAAGAGAAGCAGCTCTGTGAGAACATGGACATCTGTGTGTGTGTGTGTGTGTGTGTGTGTGTGTGTGTGTGTGTGTGCACGCGTCCATGTGTGTGTGTACACGCATCCGTGTGTGGGGGTGTGTGTGTGTGTGTTTGAGTGTGTGTCTGCATGTTTGAGTGTGTGTCTGTGTAAGTGTGTGTGTGTGTGTTTGAGTGTGTGTCTGCGTGTTTAAGTGTGTGTGTGTGTGTGTAAGTGTGTGTTTGTTTGTTTTGTTTACAAGGAAGGTTGTGTGTATGTATGTTTCTCTATATGCATGCCATCTTTGTGTGTGAGCTGGAGTTTGAGTGCCTGGTGGTGGATGAGGCCCACCATCTCAAGAAAAATCAGTCTACTTCTGTGTGCTTTGGTACCTCTGTGTGTCTGTGTGCAACATGGAGTGTGTATGTGCATATGTCCTTCAGGATATTGAAAAACACTTGGATTTATTTCTCTCTCTCTCTCTCTGCGTCTGACCTCTCTCCCTCCTTCGTCAGAGCGAGGACGTGGACGGCGAAGACTCAGAGCAGGAAGACTCCAGCATGCTCAGCTCCTCTGTTCGCTCGGACAGCAGCCGGCCCAACAAGAACAAAAGAGGACGACCAGCCAAGAAGAAGAAGAAGAAGAAGAAGAAAGGTATAGTACGCTCAGCAACGTGGCACACGGAATAAGAGCTTCTGGGTGGTTCATTGTCCACGGTTTAACTCTTTAAACGAGAGTCTTACCTGTATGCTTTATTTATTCTGTAACAAGGCTTTAAAAAACAAAATGAGAAACTATTATCAAACAGTAAAATGGGGCCCCCTGATTGGCACAACCGGTAAAGGCACTTGTTCTAAGTGCAGGTTTCCCACTGCAGCCTGGGTTTTGAGCCCAGCCTGGCCTGGCCCTGGCTGGGAGTCACGTTCAGGGGTAGTGTGGTGGGAAAGAAGCCGGCATGAGCTTTGTTTGTGTATCAAGAGTTCTGTTCAATGGCACGGCAGGTTCCATCTCAGAGGTGGTGGTTCAGTTCACCTCTCGGCCATTGCAGGTCCCAGAGTAGCAGCGGCAAACTCACAGGAAGAGGGGAGGGAAGTTGAAATAAAAAGGGTTGGGACAAAATGGCACCAAATTTGGGACAAAATGGATGAGAAAAAAAATAAAATCAGAAATTCTGGATTCTGAAATGTTGACAGAGTGTGGATATCTTTAATGTTCCACCATCTTCCACCATCTCTCTCTCTCTCTCTCTCTCTCTCTCCCTCCTTCACCCCCCTCCTCCCATGTGTGCAGTGTTGGGGGAGGAGGTGGATGGTTATGAGACTGATCATCAGGACTACTGCGAGGTGTGCCAGCAGGGCGGCGAGATCATCCTGTGTGACACGTGTCCCCGTGCCTACCACCTGGTGTGCCTGGAGCCCGAGCTGGAGAAGGCCCCAGAGGGCAAGTGGAGCTGCCCCCACTGCGTGAGTAACTGGCTGCCCAAACGCACCTCCGTTGGGCAGCTACCGAGTGACCGAGTAAACTAGTAAGGGATTCCTGGTGTAGCTTAAAGCAATTCCAAGGGATTCATGACTTGATTGTCACAGTTGACACAGATTGACACAGTTGTATGGTCCAGTGTAGGGAGGGTACCTTGAAGTGTTACAAACTATATGAGACCCATCATTTCTTTTTTTACCAAATAGAATTACAGTGTCTATGGTGTATTATAAGAGCATGAGAACATGAGGAATACACGATGACAAGTACAGAAAAGTTTGGCCCATCTAGGCTCATCCTTTAACCTACAGTCTAGAGAGTATCCAGTACTGCACCCAGTCTGGACTTGAATACTCCATAGCTGTTCCGCTCATGGACAACTCTCTCTTGTAAAAAAATACTTCCTGATGTCTATTTCAGAATTGACCTTTAACTCATTTCCACCTGTGCCCATTTGTGACGCTAACTGAACTCAACCAGAAAAATCTTTGGTTGTTTACTTTGCTAATCCTTTGTGGAAAGCATTAGATAGCCATTCTACAACGCCATTATAGAACATCAATATAACCTCCTTTGATTTATACTCAATACCTGTTGCTACATATCCCAGCATACTGTTGGCCTTTTTTTACTGCTACAGCACAATGCTTAGATCCTGATAGCATTTGATCTACTCCTACTCTCAAGTCTTTTTCAAATGGAACACATTCTAATGTTGTTCCTTCCATAAAATGCTCCTGTCTTAAATGTTTATCATATGTTATTTATTATAATTATTCCCCACCTGCATAACAATACATTACATTATATTCACTACTTCTAGATTTTGTTTAAACCATCTTGAATTACCTTAATAGATTCCAAACTCTTTGCTAAACCCCCCAAGTTTTCTGTAATCTGCTCATTTAACTATTTTGCTACTAACGTCCCTGTCAAGATCATTTATGTAAATAAGGAAGAGCAGAGATCCCAGCACTGATCTCTGCGGGACTCCACTGCCCACACCACCTAGGTCAGATATGGTCCCTGCTAACTGGTAACTTGTATTCTACCCTGCATCAAATTATGAACCCACTCTGAAACAACTCCTGTCAATTCCTTTTTGCAATGAATCTCCCGTGTGATACCTCCCCCTTCTCCCCACGCCTGACTGCACCAAACCACCTCTAATAACATAACATTGTGTCCTAAAAGGTCTTTACTTAGGATATCCTCGCTGGTGTTACTATATTTGACTTGATAGCTTCCATGTAAGCAGTCTGTACCTCCCTACCCTTAATACTAATACTAATTTCCTTCCCTGCCCCCATGTCCTGAGTTTAAATTCTCCTCTGCTACCCTAAGCAGTAATACTGAATGGGGTCCCTTGGTGTTTCCACACGGTGAGTAATTTCACTGTGTGTGTATTAGCTGCTCTCTGTTGATGGGTGCATCATCAGGCCCAGAAGCCTAAATTAACATGTGGCCACCTCCACCCCCAAAGGAGAAGGAGGGCATCCAGTGGGAGGCGAAAGATGAGGACCTAGAGGAGTTTGAGGAGGAGTCCGAGGAGGTAGGCGCAGTGGAGACGGGGGGCGTGGCTGCGGTCGGAGAGGAAGAGGAGGACGACCACATGGAGTTCTGCCGGGTCTGCAAGGACGGGGGCGAGCTGCTGTGCTGCGACTCCTGCACCTCGTCCTATCACATCCACTGCCTCAACCCGCCCCTGCCGGAGATACCCAATGGGGAGTGGCTCTGCCCACGCTGCCTGGTGAGTGACAGCTGCACTCGGCCAATCGGGCGGTGGGCGATCATTGTGAAGTGACTAACATCCTCCCTCCGGTCTCCCCTCTCCCCTCCCCGTCAGTGTCCCCAGATCAATGGCAGGGTTCAGAGGATCCTCCACTGGCGCTGGGGTGACCCCCTTCCCCCGGTGCCCGTGCCCCCGGCCCCCGACACCGACTCACAAGAGCCGCCTCCCCCTCCGATGAAGGGGCGTGCGGAGAGGGAGTTCTTCGTCAAGCTGACGGGACAGTCCTACTGGCACTGCACCTGGGTCACCGAGCTGCAGGTGAGATCAGCCTGATGGTGGGTTCGCCGGTGTCGCAACAAGCACACTTACATTACTCAGTTACATTACTCAGTTACATTACTCTTTTTCAGTTACATTACTCTTTTCTTTTTCAGTTACATTACTCTTTTTGGGTTACATTACTCTTTTTCAGTTACATTACTCTTTTTCACCCATCTCTTTTTCACCCTTTCCATACCAGGGAGGTATGGCTGGCAGTGTGGTATAATGGTTAGGGAGCTGGGCTTGTAACGTTAAGGTTGCAGGTTCAATCCCCAGGTGGGACACTGCCCCGTTGTACCCTTGAGCAAGGTACTTAACCTGAATTGCTTCAGTAAAATATACAGCTGTATAAATGGATTGTAAAGAAATGTAAACTGTAAGTCGCTCTGGATAAGAGCGTCTGCTAAATGCCTGTAATGTAATGTAATGTAATGTAATGTTTCCTCTTTCTTCCTCTTGTCCCCAGCTGGAGATTTACCACTCGGTCATGTTCCGTAACTACCAGCGCAAGACGGACATGGATGACCCCCCCGCTGTGGACTACAGCTCGGAGGGGGAGGAGGACAGGGGGAAGAGCGAGAAGAGGCGGGCCAAGGACCCAGAGTATGCCGCCATGGAGGATAAATTCTACCGATACGGCATCAAGCCCGAGTGGATGATGGTGCACCGCATCGTTAACCACAGGTGTGTGTGTGTGTGTGTGTGTGTTTGCTTCTTTGTTTCAGAGCCATAGCTTGCTGGGGGGGGGATTGTATGTGCCCACATGTTTATGAGTATGTGGTTTAATGTTTAATCCTCCAGTTTTTAGTTGTAACTTCTTTTTTTAACTCTTTTTTATTTTCATGCCTTATTCCCATTTTTCTCCCTGTTTTTAGTTGCCAATTATACTCCCTCTTTTTTTCATGTCAATTATCCCCACCCTTGTGTGAGAGGTCACTGCCATAGTTCTGAGACCTGGTAGTGGGCGCTGTACCGCCTCCTCCGAGCCAGCACCCGCAACGGTCACCATAACACACAGGACCACTCATACAATATATGCAGCGAGCTCGTATCGGCTTTTATCCCTCCCCCCTCCCTGGGGCGGACAGCCCTAGTGGCACTCCTAGTGGCCAGAGCCGGTGGAATCGAACCCCGGTCGCAGTGGGTTTAGCTGTAACTTCTAGTTAAGTCACTAGTGCTCTCTCCCTTGTACCTTTTGTGAATCACATCCTCACTAATGTCTATGTGTGCCTTTGTGTGTGTGTGTGTGTGTTTGTGTGTGTGTGTGTGTGTGTGTGTGTGTGTGTGTGTGTGTGTGTGTGTGCTGAACAGCGCGGATAAGAAGGGGAACTACCTCTACCTGGTCAAGTGGAGAGACCTGACCTACGACCAGTGCACCTGGGAGCAGGATGACCTGGACATCCCAGACTTTGAGACTCATAAGACCAACTACTGGGCACACAGGTACCGCAGGGCGCACGGATCCGCCCACACAGAGGGGGAATACTGAGGCACCACAGTGTGCTACTGTTTGCCAGTAGGAACATGGTCTGTGTGTATCTGCAGAAATAGGTCTGTGTGTTTGTACTGTATGTGTGCAGAAGCAGCTCAGGGCTCCAAATGCAACCCAGCACTCAGGATGTTCATCTGCAACCAGTAAAACCTGGAATGGCTCAAACTGCTATGCATCCGGAGTGCTATTTCCATCAATGGAATATTTGTAGAAATAGTGTGTGTATGTGTGTGTGTAGAAATGAGCCTGTGTGTGTTTTGTGTGTGTGTGTGTGTGTGTGTGTGTGTAGAAGTGGGCCCATGTGTGTTTTGGGTGTGTGTGTCTGTGTGTGTGTGTGCAGAAATTAGCCTATGTGTGTGTGTGTGTGTGTGCATGTGTGTGTAGAAATGAGGCTGTGTGTTTTTGGGTGTGTGTGTGTATGTGTGTAGAAATGAGGCTGTGTGTGTTTTGGGTGTGCTTGTGTGCGTGTATGTGTGTGTGTATAGAAATGAGCCTGCGTACGTTTTGGGTGTGTATCACAGGGAGGACGTGCTGAAGGATGACCCGGAAAAGCCCAGGAGGATGAGGAGCGTGAGGAAGGAGGAGGACGACGAGGCGTCCAGCTCTCCCGTCACCGATGTGAGTCCGTGCCACAGTGCACAGGGGAAAGGGCTACTGTGTGTGTGTCTGTGTGTGTGTGCGCAGAAATGAGCCTGTGTGTGTGTGTGTGTGTGTGCATGTGTGCGTAGAAATAAGGCTGTGTGGAAGGCCTACCTCCAGTGAGCGTGACCGCTCTCTCTCTCTCTCTCTCTCTCTCTCTCTCTCTCTCTCTCTCTCTCTCTCTCCCTCTCCCTCTCCCTCCCTCCGCCCAGCCCACAGTAAAGTATGACGAGCAGCCGGACTTTGTGACGGTGACGGGGGGCACGCTGCACCTCTACCAGCTGGAGGGGCTCAACTGGCTGCGCTTCTCCTGGGCGCAGGGCACCGACACCATCCTGGCCGACGAGATGGGCCTGGGCAAGACCATCCAGACCATCACCTTCCTCTACTCCCTCTTCAAGGAGGTGAGACCCGCACCCAACCCTCTGAGCACGCTCAGAGCGGTGTAGCGCGGTGGCGCTCAGGGCAGTGCAGTGCAGTGCAACGGTTAGGGAGCTGGGCTTGTAACTGAGAGGTTGCGGGTTCGATCCCCAGGTGGGGGCACTGCTGTTGTACCCTTGAGCAAGGGCGATATCTCTAAGTACTTAACCTGAATTGCTTCAGTAAGAAGACCCAGCTGTGGAAATGGATTGTATGTAAAGAAATTTCAATTGCGTAGGTCGCTCTGGATAAGAGACGCTATGCGGCTTTG